>CM060885.1:31625000-32225000 GCA_030762935.1 Hymenopus coronatus | reverse complement strand
ACTTCCCATTTACATCGATCCTATAGAAATAGGGAAATCACTCGACACTTAGGTATACTGAAGGGCAATTGTTAAACCTTCTCTTAATGTCACTAAAGTGCCTGAACAGTGTTAACATTAAATCATCAGCACGTACAATTCCAAGAATATTGACTCAACATATATGTGCGAGTATTTTTTACTTTTTCTACTTGTACTATGTATATGGTGTGTAGAAAAGGTATTACAGCCCACCCAAAAATTCGATACCGAGATCTCACGGGAAATGCGCCTTTTAGTGTCCCTGTAACTAAAAGGGTCATTTCTAGAAAAAGGTCCGGTAGTGTCCGTTTGTTAGTGTGTCTGTGAACACGATAACTTAAAAAGGAAAAGTCGGTAAAATACCAAACTTTATATTTAAGTTTACTATCCTCCAGGGATGCGACACTAATATTTTGAAAGAAAAAATTCCCCGCACCCCAAACTACCCTTTACATGGAAAAAATCCTTAACATTTTGATTTTCTCAAAAATGGCTGTAACAATTTTGATTAAAATATCGTATATTAAAGATATTTCTATGGAAAATAAAACGTATATCTTGAATTTTCTGGGAATATCCTCTAAAGACCTTTTTATTTTGAACGAATTTTGCTGAATTTTAAACCGTAAGAGATAGGCAAATCCTTACTACACAAAAATGTAGACCTCGTTAAAAACACAATTTCTGTTATATACGTTTTTTTGCGTGGAATTATCATTTCTGAGATATTTTTTGTTATTTGCTTAAAATTTAAAATACTTGAACTTTTCTCACGCAAAAAGCTGTAAACTCTTGGATTTCATCCACATGGCAACCAGCTTTTAAAAGATTTGACTATCGTTTTAGCCTAGTGTTTTCCATTATTCAAGGAAGCAAGTTGTTAAGGCAACTTCTGCTAATGTTTATCTCGATTTAATAAAGTAGGCAGAAGAACATCCTACCGCGCTTGGGTTCTCTCACGTCACTATTTTGTGTTCGTTACTTCTGTAACTGTTATTGAGTAATCGTCACCAGGTGACTAGTTACTCTGTTAGTTCTGCAACAATTACATTGCGATAGCCGTTACGTTATTTTCTGCACATCTATATGTAGCGGTAGCTGACACATATGTAGATGTGGTGGATATTTAACGTAACGTGTTTGGGCTTGATTACACTCTTGTTAATCCTGCGAATATTAAATCCTTGTTTCATAACCGTGGTGATCAAAATGCAGTTGTTTGCATGTTGCCTTGTTTTCATTAATTACGGCGACGACTCGGTTATCTTGTGTATAGTTATGGGTTTGTTCCACACTAAAACAATACTGTAAATGGAATTTTGCCTTGCACACCAAAAAGTATCTGATTTGGTACATTCACAAGATTTTTACTTGTGTACTACATGTAGAAAATACCCTAAATTTGATACCAAGATTTAACTGAAAATACACATTTTCAGACTCTCTGATCTGAAAAAAAACATTTTTAGAAAAAGGCGTCCCATTCTATACTGGGCTTGAAAGCCCGCTTAATTTTGCTCAGCGGCTTCTTTATCAAGCTTGAGGTTCTTTTACGTGCCGTAAATCTACGACACGAGACCAACGGCTTTACTTTCCTTCCAAAGGAAGCCACGCTAAGGATTTTTACGCCCGAAATAATCCTTCATCCTCTGCCGGGTTTGAACCCGCGACCTTTGGTAGTATATGTGAACAGTAAACTCAAGAACGATAAATTGGTGAAATACAATACTTGGTACTTCTATTCAGTATTTTCTGAAGAAGCGATACTAAGATTTTCAAGAGAAAACCCTTACCCATAATATGGAACATTTTTCGACATTTGTGATTTTATCAAATTTTAATTTTATCAAAAATATCTCAAAAGATATATATGGCAAATACAAGATATATCATTATTTTTATGTTAATAACATGTGAACTCCTGTGTATTTGGACGGGAAGGAATGTAATTCTTTTTAAAATCGTCATCATCCACATGGTTTGAGCCTTAGGCCCGTTCCATTGTCATCAGAATTGTTTTTCCCATCTTTATTTTTACTTCCTATATTTCATTTTCTTGGAGGTTTATAATTATACCCTTTCTTTAGTAATTAGTTTTCATCCATTCTATCTAAATGTTATTTCCGGATACGATCTAGTATTTCTTTTATTCCTAGTTCACTTCTTATTTCTGTTTACTTAGATACACCCCTGCCGCTTATGTTAGAAATCTCATTTCTGCAACTACTACTCTGTTTTTCTCTCTTTCTGTAGCTATCCAAGTCTGTACACTATATACAGGGCCACAACGATAGTCAAATCTTTTAAAAGTCGTTCGATATGTTGTCAATTGAAGTTCTGTTAGCCTTACATTTCCAGAAAAACCAGAGAGAGATGAAATGAAAGATGATACCGTTTGAGAAGATGCGTTGTTTAAAACTGAAACCAAATGAAAGCTATGTGAATAGAAGGTACAATATTTTTTGTATATCCTCTTATAACTTCAATGGTCATATATGGGGGGGGGGGAGTTTAGACTCGAGAAACAACTGATGTGTTAATATTTCACTCATTGCACTGAAGTTTTTTTTTTGTTTTGGATAAATGGGACCCTAAAACGTATATTTCCATTGAAATCTCGGTATTGAATTTTTGGGAGGAATGCAATATCTTCTCTACCTATATACCACGTACTAAGTAGAGATAGTAAACATGTAATGCAGTGTTAAGAATATTTATTAAGCTCGGTTCAAGTTAGAGTTAAAAGTGAGTTTATTTTTACAAAGAATGCTAAAATGTGTTGTAAGTAGAGAAAATTGCGTTTTATATTATATATCTATGCCAGACAAATCAAAACACAACCTAACAATGAAAACATACAACGTTAAATGTTAAAGGAAATACAACTTGCGCCATAAGAAATAAAGCAAATAACATAACTAAACGAATAAGTGTTTAATCTAATGAATATCTCGGAAACGGTCATCTCTGCAACAAAAATGTATATGACACAAATCGCGTGTTTTAACGAGATCTACATGTTTTGTCTGTCTCTTAGGTTTTTCTAGTGCAAAATTCAGCAAAATTCATCCGGATTGAACTGTTTTTCAGAAGCTATTTCTAGAAAATTCAAGATATACATTTTATTTATGATGTAATTAGCTTTAATATACGGTATTTTAATCAAAATCATTGGGGCCATTTTTGAGAGAAACAACATTTTCTAAAAAAGAGTCCTGTAAAGGGTAGTTTGGCTTGGAGGGATTTTCTTGTCGCATTATTGGAAGCTTTATTAGCTTTGCTGCCTACAGACGCACACGGATATTTTTCAGGGGATTCCAAAACATGTATTTGCGGTGAAATTTCCTTATTAAATTTTTGGGTGGAACACAATACTTCCTCTCTAAGCTATGTAGATGATGTAGACAAAATAAATACATATCTATCAACGTTTATCTCGCTATGCCTGAATTAGAAGGATACTTTTTTTAAAATGTATTTAAGACTGGGTAGAGACTGTCATGTGAACGTAACACATCAACTGTTTATTTACTGCGTTTTCCTTCTCGTGGCTACGTCGGTTACAAATCTCAAATGTTAATCTAGACAGGGAGGGATGAGAATGGTTTTGATTTAATGCTACATTGACAGATAAAATATCCGAACGGGACGGCAAAGGCGATGTCATGTGGCTCGTTCAGGTCCGCTCCCCGTCGACCACCCTCACTGGATTTCCTTGTGGTTGTTCTTTGTCATCAGGTATTTTTCTAATAGCAGGGATTTTTTTCTCCCATCCCTCATTTTCCTTCTGAGTAATTTGATGTGTGATGCGCGCTGGATATGCGCCCTGTGACAGTTTCCTCCTCCTCAGGTTCCGATCTGTTCGTCAGGAGTAGCGCTGGGGGTGCCAGCAGGATTTTCTCCATCTATTAACTTAGGCACCCCGCATCTGTTGCTCCTCGATTCGCAATATTTTCCTTCGAAGTTTTATTCAATTTTGACGTATTGAACCAATATTTTATTTTAAACCATTAAAACTGCATTTGCACCGTGGCCGAGTGGTTAGACTGCTCGCCTCTCGCCTAGGCGTACCAGGCTCAATCCGCGTGGGCCACATGTGGGACTTGTGAAGAACAAAGGCTTTACCCGCCACACGCTGTTCTTTCACAAACTGAAAAAGATAAAAAATATATTGTTGTATACAATTCTCTATTTATTATAACCATATAATAATATAAAATAATAAATAAAGTAAAAAACAATTCTAATTCTTAATAAAGCTACGAATAAATGTGTACGTTTAGAAGGAAATATCCATAAACCACAAACATATAAAATATTATTACTTTAACAATAAAACACTGGTCTTGTAAACCAAAATTAAATCTTACTTTTAAATCTTCAAAGGAAAGAAATTCTTAGCATTAATTCCCAAAACTAATATGTTATTTTAAACTACCCTTTGATATTATACAAGTAGCTTCACCTGTTCCTTATTATTTTTGGAGATAGGCAACACTTTGTGCTCTTGAGAGTGATAAGGTCGAAATTACCGTGTTTGTCGGCCATTGGTAGCCATGAAAATCTAGCCTGCTCTTCAACGGAAAGTAGACCTTAGCAGCAATAGTACATCCATTCCAAAAACATGTGTTTATTAACTCCTGTTACAGTACATGCCATATCAATAGGATCGCTGTCATACGTTCTGCAACGTAAGTTATAATGAATGAAGACTAAATGAACGGCTTAAGCTACAAAAAGTGGTCCACAACATTATAAAGAGACCAGAAGCGGAGAGGGAGTCATGTGTGACACTATAGCTACAAGTTTTAACGCAAAAAGCTGCCGCACTGATTGTAGCTCAACTGGTTAATTTCATGTTCCCTCATCACCTCCAACGTATCAGCGGTTCGAGTCCCACAGTCTGCGTGCACTGCTTTTCTTCTTTATGTATTATCCATGAAGGTGCAAAGTTAGTTCAGTGTTTGTCACTCTAATAATTTTAGGAATAAACAAAAAGTATACGAATGAAGAAGAAACGAAAGTTCATTTTACGTGTTCTTCAGTCTTCGATCCTTAATTACATTCTAATTATTTTGAAAAAGAAACTTCACTAAGACCTTAAACAATAAAGGAAATTTTCAAAACGTAAAAATGTAATAAAAAATTTCAAAATACTAGAGCTCCTAACATGTTATCGATTGTTCTTCGTAATTATAGAATGTTTTATCACTAAGTTTCATGTCTAAAACACTTCATCTAGTGGATATTGAGAAGTTTGTTTATTTGTGGGTATTAATCCTAATTTTCTTTTCAACTGAAAGTATTGCCAAGTATTTGGCATAGTTTGTGATTGTCAAACTAGGTATTTTGTGTATTTTTTGTTTTAGAAATACCCTGAAAATGGTCCTGGTTCTGTAGTACCTATTATTAGAAATACCAATGTTAGTTTTAAAACATTGTAATAATACCAGCATATTTGGAAGAAACTGGATGAATATACCTCGGAATGTTCATTTTCATTTGTGTTTCCTGTAACTGGACTGATTAAGTTAGAATAAACATAAATAAAAGGAACAACAATAAAAGAAGCAAATAAGCAAGTTAAAAAGTGTTACGATATCCCATCTAGCTTTGTACCAAATCAGGAAGAAAGAAAACTGGGAAAAATCGTCATCATTTTGAGAAGATTCGAACCTGAATCTAGCATTTTGGAACTCGTGCTAACACCGCGCGTTAATCATATACACTACTGTTCAACTATAAACTTATAGCGCCAAATTTGTGCAGAAGATGTCTCGGGAACGATGTTTTCAGGTTAGATTGTAATCTGCGGATTGCATAAAACCAGAGAATAAGGGACAGGTGAACCACCTTGTGTGTATATACAGGGTGTTAATGAACTATACCGAAATATTTTCACAGAATATGTAGATTACTTAATTAATTTGATATAGGAGCCTTATGGCCTGTTGATTGAAATGTCGAAGTAACGACTATAAGCTTTCCTAAGTGGCAGTACGCCACTGGCTAATTTATCAACCATTCGAGAACACAACCCCAAAAACGAAAGGTCCTCTCTAGCGTAGTGGTTATGATACTGCCTTTCAAATGAAAGATAGTTTCGTTCACGTATCTCGGCACTTCGTCTGGAATGAAAAAAAATAAATAATAAAAACGTTTATTCTATAACAGGAATGGAACACATGACCTTTGGGATAGCAGCTTCCCCCGTAACGCATTAAGCCACTAGAGCAGCTGAAAAAACACCTCCAGAGTAGGCTACCTCAAGAACGTAGTTAATGGATGCTCAGTGTCGCACTGTCAAGTGATTAGTTCGAGATTTTACAGACTTTCGCGACATTAAATCTTGAGAACTGCCAAAAATCGATATTTCTATACTCGGGCAGCATTTTTAAAGACAGTCTAAGTCTTTTTTCAACCTACTTTGCTTTTACACCGACTTATCAGCACCTGATACCCGTAGTTTAACAATACGTAGCTGCGTTATGTTTATCCGGGGACCATGCATCGCCGATCTCAAATTACTTATATCAGTCACGTGCACAATCTCGCAAATTATTTCGGTAAAGTTCATTAACACCCTGAGATTACTAGAATAGAAGACCTTAAGAATTATATACTGATTCATAAATCATCCTTTATCCATAGGTTTAATTTTATTTTTACAACAAATTGTCTAATTGGAGGATATACGTGGGTTGGCTGAACAAAACTTGTTTCATCACGACAATGCTCCGACCCAGCGTTCAGTCATTGCAATGGGGAAAATGTGCGAATTAAAGTTCGAACTGCTTGAACGTACATCCTATTCAGCACATCTAGCACCTGTTCCCAAACCTCCAATTCTTGGAGGACGAACATTTCACAGCCACGTGAAGGTCATTGATGCGGTAAACAGCTATTTTGAGGACCTTGATAAATCGCACTACAGAGATGGTTTAATTAAATTAGAACACCGATATGACAAATATATTAGCCTTTCTGGAGATTATGTTGAGAAATAAAGCAAACAAAAAAAAAAAAATAAACATTTGTTTTCATTGAGAGGCCCGGGACTTATCAGCCGATCCGTGTACACATATATTTAAGATTTTGGTTTTCTTATGTATTACTTCTAATACATCCACTTTTTTAGTTTCGAAGTGGGCATCGGACTGATCATACTGGCTTCACACTGTTCTTCAGAACGTCTGTCCTCAACAGACGATACATAGGATGAGGGTAAACAGAGAAATAAAGAAAGAAAGCTATATTTTAGTGTGCGTGTGTGCGCGCACGCACTGAAATTTCAAGAAAACACATTATGGCGCAAAAGTAACACTTTCTGGTGATTTTGTAAAACTGGGCTGTATTATAAAAATATCCCTAAGTGTATTTAAACTAAAAGTAAACACATTTATATCTAAGTTGTATTATTCTTCCCCTGAAATACAGAATTTGTTTGCGTTATTTCTGCTGATATTTCTGAAATAAATTTATACTAGTTTAATAAATATAACTGACGACAAAAATTAACTGAACCGATCATAGTTTTTAAATTACGGAACTTGTAAACGGAAACAGTAAACATATAATCATACACATATGGGCATTTTAATAGCTGTTTATAGATATAATGGGGTGATATAAAGTAATAAATACAGCTCGGACCGGAATAACGAAATTGCCGGTTTGAGGCTGGAGTAGTGGTCTCTACAGGCCGTTTCGAAACGCGTTGCACTATCTAGCATTGCTCACTGCCTGATCTCGTTCAGTTCCTGCTCGTAGATAAATCAGTGAACACTGAAAGAGAGCGCAGATTGAAACCTGACGAAAATACGAAATGGTAGGCATTGGCACTGAATAAACTTGCGGATGATTCAAACATATTTTGAGTGACAAGAGAGGATTTTCTTCCGATACAGTCAATAAATTGCAATGAATTCTGAGTGAGTTTGGTTGATTTATGTTCATTGTCTTTTCAAAGACCTACACAATATCATACTGCATTTTTTGTAGCAAGCTTTACACTTTTATTTGTAAAAGTAAAAGGAATATTTATTTACTAATCATATTACGAAATGAATGTTTTATTGTGTTACTTTATGAGTTAGAACGTTAATACATGTAATGAGCTACTTATGGAACAGATTATATTTCAATCTGTGCATGTTTACTCTACAAACTCCTGTTGACTGCTCTGTGTATTTGTAAGTGTGTGCGCTTCAGAACCCAACATCGAGCTTAGTAATAAGTATAATATATATTTCAGAAAAATTAAGAAAAACATTGTTTATTGAACTTTATATAAATAATGCATGAATATAATGGACGATGCATCCAAATAGCAGCAGTTACGCGTTATACGTTAAGCTTGTTTTGAGAGTAATTAATCTTTTCCTAATATACAACACATATTTTACGTTTTAAATTCAAAGTTTCTTTCAAAGTTAAAAATAATGGATAAATAGCTATTAGGATATATCTCCCATCCTGAAGAAAACGACCTAAGAAACTGCTTTTGGAGTTTTTTCTATCCAAAAAATAAAGAGGAGGAAATTCAACCTTTAGTCATTTTATTTATTTTGTCTATCTCTTCTTTGAATATATAGTTTTTGTAGTAGAGGATACAGGGAAAGCTTTTATCATGTTTTAATAGCCAAATATTTGCACAAACATTAATACTTTCTTATATGTATTCGTGTAAATTGCAGTATAATGTTTAATATAAAAAGTGCAACTAAACACAAATGCTTATTATGTTGTAATTTCTAAACTGGAATTCTCAAAAATTTTAAGTGCCAATATTCCCAAAGTTGATATATTTCTTTAATAAAAAGCCATATTCCTCCCATGTTTCTGTTCGTCATCTTTGAGTTCAAATTGATAACAAGCACAACGCCATTCTTAGGAAATCCAAAGTGAGTTTACCACTTTTCCTAATTTCAGATTTAATTATTACTTTATATGGTTTAGCTCCACGTTATTAACATATCATTAATATGGTAAAGATACCATAATGATACAGTTTTGCATAGTTTCTTGTATAAGAACCATTGAAAATACTTAATTAAAACAAATTGTTTATAGCTAAAAGTAATGTTTTGTCACTTAACACATTTGAAAATTCCGGGCATAAACTATAAAAGATTACCTTAGAAAAGACTTATAACAGGTAACTAAGATGCATAATATATTAACTGCTGATTAAATTTTCATGTAAAACAACTTAGAATGAAAATACCTACACTTATAGGTTATTATATTTATATATTAGTTATTTAATTTACTTTCTCTACAATGCTATATACATAGTGTAAGGTAAGGCATTGTATTTCAACCAAATATTCGATGCCGAGATTTCATCGAAAATGCACACCTTGAGAACCCCGAATAAAAAAAAAAACCAAAAAAAACCACATTGGGTGTATGTGTATGTGTGTGTGCGTGTGTAATGACAGCATAGCTCAAAAACGAGAAGTCCGTTAAATACCAAATTTGATGCATAAGTTTAGCATCTCTCAAGGATGTGATACGAAGATATTCAAGAAAATCTCCCCCACCCAAATTTTGCTTTACATGGAAACATTTTCGAACATTTTGATTTTATCATAAATAATTCTAACGATTATGATTAAAATAACGTACATTAAATATATTTATATGAAAAATAAAAAGTATATTTTGAATTTTCTAGGAATAACCTCTTTATTCTGGATCAATTTTACTGAATTTTGTATAACTGGTAAATCGTAACCTACAGAAAAGTTGTAGACCTCATTAAAATAAATAATTTATGCTATATACATTTTTTCTTGTAGAGCTGACCTTTCTGAGATATTCATTGTTATTGGTTTGAGCTTTAAAATACCTTTTTTTTTTTTTTTTTTTTTGATAGTGTTAAACGCCCGCGTTTACTACAAAAGGCCCCACAGGTGATGACACTGGGGATACATGGAATGAAGATGGAGCACCGGTGGAATGCGATGGCGGGGGAAACCGGAGAGCATGCAAAAAAACCTGCCCCTGTGCCGCTTTGCCCACCACAAATCTCGCATGCGGACGCTTGGAATCGAACCCGGGCCGTCTAGGTGAGAGGCGAGTGGTGCCACGGTGCGGCCTACATTTGCACCTAAATAGATTTAATGGAAAAGGTTTTATGCATATAGATTATTTATTTTTTCAAATTTGTAAATCATATTTAATAAAATTTTAAAAGCTTTATTTAAAAAAATAATATCCATCCTTCTAATGAATAGAAGTATTCTGTTTATCATCAATCAACAGTAAAGGTATTGCTGAATATACCCTAAAAATATTAGCTCATTATCTTGAATAGTTGCTGAGATAACTTTAATATTGGTAACATAGGGCATTACGACTCCACTTAAAATAAATACTCTCAAAGGATTCTCGAGTAGTGCAATTTCTCATACTACACTGCGAAACTTGCTTTTATATAGTAGCGGTCCGGAACATAAGCATGCCCAAGGTATGCGATGAACGTCTTTGCTTCCATGTTTACAACAAAGGAACCTGGACACAGAGTCTGTCTGTCTCTGGTGGGAAACGCAAACCTGACTTCCTGCACAAGCTGAATTCCCAGATACCGAACAACGGGGAAGGCATTTGTGGAAGCTAAACAGGTCAGCATGCCTGCTTGTTAGCTTGTTTACACAGAAATACACCTGACAAAATCTAAGCGGTTTTCTTTGTAGAGCTCCTGCAAATAACAAACATCAAGTTTTAATAATCTGTGGGTTTGGATATGTGTGAATACAAAAAGTCAATAAAGAAAAGGGTTACACAAATACTCCGAAAAAATCTGGTGTGTTACACTCACAAACCTTGTCAGTGCTTTGCCAGGAGTAGAACAAAGGAAAATCGGGCACTTCCTGTCTGAGAAAAGTATAAGTACTTCACAATTAAAACCAATAACAAGGAATATCTCGGAAACAAACAATATCTGATGTGTTATACTCGCTGCTCTACAAACTTCTTACAAAAAATTATTCTTTCTCACAATACTAATCGAGATAAACATTAACAGAATGTTCGTACTTAGTTCCTTATAAGTAGAAGATAACTAATGGAATGTATTAGGCTAAAGTGAAAGTCAAATGTTTTAAAAGCTAACGTTATGCGATTGTCATTGCAAACCGCATCTTTTGCTTGGCCAGGAGTAGAACAAAAGAAAAGCGGACTCTTATGTCTGAGAAAAGTATAAGTACTTTATAATTAAAACCAATAACAAGCAATATCTTGGAAATGGTTACCACCACAACAAAAGATGTAAAGGACATAAATTGTGTATTTTGACGAGATCTACATTTTGTGTGTAGTAAGTTCTTGTCTATCTCTTGCGGTTTAACAATTAAGCAAAATTCGGAAAAATTCACTCAGAATAAAGAGGTCTTTAGAGGTTATTCCCAGAAAATTCAAGATATGCATTTTATTTGGGATGTAAATAGCTTTAATATACGGAACTTGTCAAAATCGTTATAGCCATTTTTGAGAAAATCAGTTTTTTTCAAAAGCTTTCCTTGTAAAGGTTAGTTATGGGGGATTTTCTTGAAAATCATCGTGTTGCATCCTTGGAAGATACCGAACTTAAATACCAAGTTTGGTACTAAATGAACTTTTAAGTTTTTGAACTATGCTGTCCATAGGCACACACACACTCAGATCTTTTTCTAAAAATGCTTTTTTCGAACTCGGGGGACCCCAAAAAATATAAATCTCGAAATCGAATTTTAGGATGGAATACCATACATTCTGTATCTACTATGTACATTGTATATGCGGGCTAGAGAAAGTAAAATCCGGTGTGTTTCATTCACATGAGTTTCTATAATCTTCTGCAAACTAATTTCTTACAAAATGTTATTTTTTTTCTGCTTCATACTAAAATAGAAAAGAATTAGCAAAATGCTCCAACAAAACACTGAACTATTTTCTAAAAAGTGATTTTGTGCGAATAAAATAAGTCTAAAATAAGAACTGAAGCTTTCCTGGCGACGTGTTAATTCAAAATCTTCTCGGGCTTCTAGCCAGGTAAAAACTTGGCTTGACACCAACGTTTCGAAGAAATGAACAGTTCACCCTGAAGACGAGGAAGATGCACTTCTTCGAAACGTTGGTGTCAAACCAAGTTTTTACCTGGCTAGAAGCCCGAGAAGATTTTGAATTAAAATAAGTCTAATTATAACACTCAAAACATACACAAAGGAAGACATAAACACGTCAGTTGTTTTTAAAACCAGTGTCTGCTTGGTTTTAAAAGACCCCAACCAATTGCGCACTTATACAGTACTTTTGCGCGAACGCCCACCATCGGTGCAAGACGCCGAAAATTTCGGTAGGCCCAGCCTTGGTGTCGGAGGACATTAAGAAGTTTCACAAGCCCACCAAATGTACCTAATCTCCGATGAGTGTCATGACCAACAGCAGTGTGAGTGCAATCCAAACTGCTCATTAGGAGCATGGTGGGGTATAAAAATTGCCGTCGAGAATGTATAAGAATCTGCCCCATTTGCAAGGAGGAAGAGTCGTGGACCCATCTCTTGGCAATATGTAGGGATGCGGAGGAATAGAGGGAAACACATTTACTTACCACGAAGCATGTTGGACGCTACTGGCAGGCGGAAGACCTGGACGGGTTAGGTAAATTTATACTTAAAGCAAGACAGCTTTAGCTAAACACAAGTGATTACAATGTTTTGCAAACATATAATATCATACTTATGTCATTGTGTTGAGCTTTTAAATATTGTGTGTATATATGTCTCTTAAGTGTGTTTGTTTCTATTATAATAGGGCACATTAAATAATTGCAAATTTAAATTACTGTATTTGAATAAATATATTTATTTTTATTTTGGTGTTTACTCTCTTAATTCTTTGTGTTGTTGTTTTAATATCGCTTACTATTCTGTGTATTGCAAAAGCACGTGCGGTCTGTGGGCCCGAGCAATTATTGAAGCTCAATGTACAATACTGTTATGTCAATAAATACACTTATTCATTCATTCATTCATTCATTCATTCATTCATTCATTCATTCATTCATTCATTCATTCATTCATCCATCCATCCATTCACAATCCAAACTGAAGAGTTTCTTGACGGGCTCTTGCTAGAGACGTTAGGATGCGGTATTAGGTTTCGCAGGACTCATAGCAAAGAAGCTAATATGGTAGGAACCTCACTCCTTTGAAAATATGAGAGTACAAACAGTTACTTAAAAAATCTTATGTGTTCCATCCACATGACTTTCCCTACATCTCTGCAACAAATTATTATTAAAAAGCTTATTCTTCATTTTTCCCAAATACTAATCGAGAAAAAATTGTCAGTAAGAGCCTTATTACCTGCTTCCTCGTAAGTAGAAGGGAAATAAGGGAATACACTAGGCTAAATCAATGTATACCTTTGTTTGTATGGACAGAAGTTGACTGATTCCCGTTATGAGAAAAGCATAGATAAGTATTTTAAAGTTGAAACTAATAACAAAATCTCTAAAACAGTCAATTCCACGAAAAAAATGTATATAACATAAATTGTATCTTTTAGCATGCTCTACATTTTATGTGTGGTAAGTTTTTGCCTATATTTCACGATTGACCAGTTATGCAACCTTATACAAAATTAATCCATAGTAAATATGTCTTCAAGAGGCTATTCCCAGAAAATTCAAAGTATACTTTCATTTGTCGTGCAAATATGTTTACTATACTATTTTAATCAAAATCGATAGAGCCATTTTTGAAAAATTAAACTTTTCGAATTTTTTTCCATGTAGGTTTGGGGTGGGAGAATTTTCCTCTGAATCTTCGTGTCGCATACTTGGAAGATCTTGCATTAAATAGTTTGGTATTTTACGGACCTTTCGTTTTTGAGTTATCGTGTTCAGACACACACACACACACACATACACACATATACAAACACGGACCTTTTTTCTCAAAACGCTTTTTGGATTACAGGGGGGCTCTAAAATAGGCATTTCCGGTGAAATCTCGGTATCAAACTTTTGTGTGGAGTGCAATACCTAAAATTGTTTAATTTTTTCTATAGTGTTTAACTCTACTATGACCCTGATGATACGTGAAATGAAGACGCAACACCGGTGGGATGACAGGCGAAAATCCGCCCCTACGCCACTTTGTTCACCACAAGTCCCACATGTGGTCGCTTGGGATCGAACTCCTCTAAACCCTCGGCCATAGTGCGGCCCAAAATGTTTAATAAATATCGTATTTTACATATTTTTTACTCACATTAGTACGTAACGTTACAACGTGCTATTTTTACGCTTATGTAATACAAAACTAAATTGAATTTTACACACTACTGTGCCCAAAATATATAGGTATTTAGCAAAGTCTCTATATTTTGTTTCTTTTTTGCAGCAACCGCACTTTAAAGTGACTTAGCCCATGTACTCTACATAGAAATTAGCTCCATGTTCGGCACGAGAACCCTCGTGAAACCTTTCTTCCTTCCCTCTTGTATTTTCTTTTTACGCTTCCTTGCACGTATATCCTTTTTTTTTGGCAGTCTGAACGTAACCACTAGAAAGTCATAACATTCCCGGTATCTGCTCCGCTATCAGGCCACTGCGCTTATTCGAAAACAATAACCGATTAAAATCAGCTGAGCGTTAACAGCCTGGGTGCTGGAAGGGGGAGCTGAGAACTTCGCCATAAGAAAACATGACCCTCGCTTTGTGGCAGAGCTTCTTGCAGATACAACAGTTGCGGTGTTGCTCAGAGGCATCTCATTAGCATTTCTAACGTTGTGGCTTTTGTCGTTTTATTTTTATCACGTCGTCAATGAATGTTGACTGCAGTAAAGCCCTCTTACACCATCCTCGCATATCCTCGGGCACAGATCCTTTGCACAAAGACGTAGATAAGCATAACAATTTTGAAGCCTGCACAGAAGTATTAGCAGTGTTTCTTATTCTTTAAAGCAACTTTGAGAATAAAATGCAATTTTTACTTTTTCTACACGTACGATGTACATAGT
This sequence comes from Hymenopus coronatus, assembly GCA_030762935.1. NCBI lineage: Eukaryota > Metazoa > Arthropoda > Insecta > Mantodea > Hymenopodidae > Hymenopus > Hymenopus coronatus. Next base: position 32,209,967 of record CM060885.1, on the reverse strand, counting down.
GTATAGAGAAGGTATTGCTACTGCACCCAAAAATTCCATACCGAGATTTCCCCCGGAATCCAAAAAATGCATTTCTGGATAAAGGTCCGTGTGTATGCGTGTGTGTGTGTGGACAACATAGCTCAAAAACGAAAAGACCGTTAAATACGAAATTTGGTAACTAAGTTTGGTATCTTGCAAGGATGAGACACGAAGATTTTCAAGAAAATTCCCCCACCCCAACTACCCTTTACATGGAACTTTTTTCTAAAATGTTCATTTTCTAAAAATGGCTCTAACGATTTTGATTAAAATATCGTATATTAAAGATATTTACCTGGCAAATAATATGTATATCTTAAATTTTCTGTGAATAGCCTCTGAAGACTACTTTATCCTGGATGAAGTTTTCGGAATTTTGTATAACTGCTAAACTCTTAGAGATAGACAAATCTTATGATACAAAAATATAGAGCACACTAAAACACGCAATTTATGTTAAATACAATTTTTCGTGAAGTTGATCGTTTTTTTTAGATATTCCTGGTTTTTGGTTTCAGCTTTAAAAAACATACTTTTCTCGTACGGGAATTTGCCTACTCCTGTCCATACAAAGAAACTTCAGTCACATAGCAACCAGCTTTTTCTATGGTACTCCCTTATTTCGCTTCTACTTACAAAGAATCAAGTAAGTTTTCTTGATTAGCATGAAGTAAATAGATGCATTAGCTTTTTATCAATAATTTGTTGCAGAGTAGAGAAAGTCATGTGAATGGATCACATCAGATGTTTTAACTATCCCTTGTCCTTTTAAAAGTTATTAGTACAAGCCTCTACTCATATGGATGCCATAGCTTCTTAAATAGCCACCAGATTAGTAGATACACTAAGTTATCACAAAAAACGCATGTTTTGAGGCCTGAATACCCATCTACCCCATAACATCTGTTTTAAGACTTGTGACGAGCACTATTCGAAAAAGATAAATCAGGTATGCTCCAAAAGTGCATATAGTATGTATAAATACGACATGAGGAGCATGTAGAAAATGTTGATGAGATTCCTCCCTCATTAAAAGTCCTTTACAGCAGAAATGGTGAAAAGATTATTTGCAATTAAACTTGGAATACCCCGCCTCTTTCACTCAGACCGAGAATGCAATCAGCTCAGCATTTTTCAAATTTACATAAACGGAATTTGCGTTATTACTTTCTCTATAAGTACTATGTACATAGTGTGTAGAGAAGTTATTGTATTGCACTAAAAAAATTCGATACCAAGATTTCAAGGGAAATATATGTTTTGAGACCCCTGAATCCAAAAAAGCATTTTTGGAAAAATATCTGTGGACGGACAGCATGGCTCAAAAAACGAAAACATCGTTAAATACCAAACTTGGCATCTTCCAAGGATGCGACACGAAGATTTTTAAGAAAAAACCCCCATCCCTTTACATGAAAATAATTTCGAAAATTTTGATTTTCTTAAAAATGGCTAAGGATTTTTATTAAAATCTCTTATATTTAAGATATTTACTTGCCAAATAAAATGTATATCTTAAATTTTCTAGGAATAGCCTCAAAAGACTAGAGGATTTTTATTGAATTTTGCATAAGTGGTAAATCGTAAGAGATAGACAAAAGCCTAGTACATAAAGAATATAGATCACGATAAAACATACAACTTATGTCATATATATTTCTTCATGGAGTTGGTCAGTTTTGAGGTATTCTTTGCTATTGGTTTCAGCTTAAAAACTTATATTTTTCTCATACAGGAAGTTGCCAACTCCTGTCCATATAAACAAAGGAACTTCAGCCACAGAGCAACCAGCTTTTCACTATCAATTTAACCTACGGTACTCCCTTATTTCACTTCTACTTACAAGGCAGCAAGTAATAAAACTATTTCTGCTAATTTTTCTCAATTAGCATGAAGTAAATAGAAGGATAAGGTTTTTAACAATGATTAGTAGTAGAGAATGTAGAGAAAGTCATCTGAATGGAACACAAGATTTTTCTTTTTTTTTTTATATTCTCAAAGTTGGCTGTAATGATATCATTTGAACTGTATTAACTTTGAGATACTGGTTTGAATTTGATGTGAATAGCCTGCGAAAACATTTAATCTTTATTGGGTTTTATATAAATTGTCAGACAATATCACAAACTTACCAAGAAAGAAATGTAGTCGTGTTAAAATATGCCAATGGAGTCAGATAAACGGTTTGAAATGTTAACATTTCCAAGATAGTCGTAGGTAGTTCTTTAATTACCGGGTGTTAATGAACTATACCGAAATATTTTCACAGAATATGTAGGTTACTTAAATAATTTGAGATAGGATACTTTTGGCCTGTTTATTAAAACTTTGAAGTAACGGCTATAAGTTTCTGAAGTGCCAGTACGCCACATACCGCGGCACTTCGTCTGGAATGAAAAAATAAATAAAATAAATTACTTCTATGACAGGAATCGAACTCGTGACCTTTGGGATAGTTTCTTCCCGCGTTACGCATTAAGCCACCAGAGCAGGCTACATAACACAAGAAGTAGTTAATGGAATGCTCAGTGTCGCACTGTCAAGAGATTAGTTCGAGATTTTACAGATTTTTGCGACATTAAATCTTGAGAACGCTAGTAACGAACTGCTAAAAATTGATATTTCTATACTCGGGTAGTAGTTTTAAAGACATTCTAAGCAATTTTTAACCTACTTTTGCTTTTACACAGACATATCAGCACCTTATACCACACATTTAACGCTATGTAGCTGCGTTATGTTTATCCGGGGACCATGCATCGCCGATCTCAAATTACTTATATCAGTCACGTGCACAATCTCGCAAATTTATAGTTCATTAACACCCTGTATATCTTCCACTGGTTAATTTACCCTCCGAAATCTTAAGTGGCCGCCCGTTGATTTCTCATCTGTTCTTGGCAAAAGAGTGTAACAAAAGGCTCGCATTTATCAATCTATGTCACTTTCTCTGCACATACGATGTGTATAGTGTATAGAGAAGGTAATGCATTTCACTAAAAATTCGATACCTAGATTTCACCAAAAATACCCATTTTAGAGTCTTCTGTATCCAAAAAAAGCATTTTAGAAAAAGTTCCGTGTTTATGTGTGTGTGTGTGTGTGTGTGTGTGTGTGTGTGTGTGTGTGTGTGAGTGAATACGAATTCAAAAACGGGATGTCCATAAAAGACCAAACTACTTAAGTTTAATATCTTTCAAGGTTGCGGCACGAAGATTTGGAGGAAAATTCTCCCACCCCAAACTACCCCTTACATGGGAAAAAAACTTAAACATTTTAATTTTCTCAAAAACGGCACTAACATTTTGATTAAAGTAGTATATTAAACATATTTGCACGAGAAATCTCCTTCAACATTTTGTAACCACACGGTAATGGCCGCTTTCACCTCCTCATCGTTTCGAAATCGTTGTCCACCGAGATCCGTTCTGAGCTTACCGAAAAGATGAAAGTTGCATGGCGCTAAGTCGGGACTGTATGGAGGATGTTGCCATACCTCCCACTTGAATCGCTGCAGCAGTTCTCACGTTTGGCGGCCTTTGAGGTGTTGCGTTATCGTGTAACAAAATCACACCGTCGCTCAATTTCCCCCTGCGCTTCTCTTTAATTGCTTTACGCAACCGGTTCAACGTTTGGCATTATGAGGCCGCGTTAATTGTTGTGCCTTTCGGCAAAAGTAAATTCCACGTGCACCAAACCCTCCATGTCAAAGAACACTGTCGCCATAACCTTTCCTGCTGAAGGATGAACCTTGGCAGTGCACCCATTCCATCGATGTTCTCTTCGTTTCGGGGGGGGGTGAAGTGGTGGACCCACGTTTCATATCCTGTGATGATTCGCCGCAGAAACTCGTTGCCCTCGTCGGAATACTCTGAAAAATGCCAGTGAGAATTCGAAACGTTGTCCCTTGTGATCATCTGTGACACTGCTTACGATATCCTAGGTCCTCGTGAACAATGGAGAACACACTGCCATACGAAACGTCCAGCATGCTGGCAATTTCCCCCAATTTTATGCGCCGATTCTCTCTGATAGCATTAACACGGTCAACATTCGCAACTGTACGGACGTTGCGGGCCTGCCTTCGTCTGAGTTATCCGTGCATCCTGCTTCAAATTGACACCATTTTACAATTCCTTGCCGGGAATTCCCACGCTCTCCATATACAGCAGTAAGTTCACGATGAATATCCGCGCAATTCACCCGTTTGGCCCATAAAAATCGGATTGTTGCTCGCACCTCCAATTTGGAGTGAACATCCAGTTGATACGCCATTGCTTTTAGCCCGCTAGTCGCACAAAACACAACGAAGAACCTCAGCAGCCGTCCTATTTGCCCAAAACTGCGACACACAGCGGGCTCCTGCGGCGAGTTAGTGCAACTAACTTTTTGATCCGCCTCGTACCAACACATGTGGATTTTTGCACACTCTTTCCACTGTTTTTGAAATTTTGGATGTCCTTTTTCTTAGCTATTAATATTTTGAATCGAATTTTTCAGGAACATTTTTTTAATTCAAGTTTATTTTTCATCGCTTTAACAACTTGGCCATATAGCGACTGATTTGTTTGGAAACATACCCCGTTGAAGGTATATGGTGGACAGTAACCTTCAAAATCTTATCCACAAACAATACCACTTTCGCTTCGCCAAGCAGACGGTGCCAGAGTGCCACCCAATCTAGCTGTTCTACCATGCGTAATCAGATGGTACCATCCGTAATCAAGTGGAAAAGTGCCCTTTGGGCCCAAACCACTTGGCGTTAGGGTGTCACCTAGTCTATTGCTTTCTGAATCTATGCATAGATAGCCGCAAAATCCCAATAAGATCTATTTTCAGTTTTACTATTATATTAGAGTGAAAGTGTAACTTTGGAATGTGACATTGTATATCCAATTCGGTGTTTACTTTGGAAACTGTGAGAAATTAAAAAAAAAAAAGTATTCGGATTTGAACCCGGATCCTCCTGAAGGCGGTTCACATTTACCACGCCTGAACCATCCCACCCGGTTTTCAGTTATGTGCTTTACTTCAACTGAAATAATGGTTTTTAAAATAATTAGCATTTATCAAAATTTATAATAATATTATAAAACGTACAAAAATTGTCACAACAAAAAGAAAAATCTGCTGTTCCATTCACATAACTTTCCCTACATCTCTGTAACCAATTATTGTTAAAAAGCTTATTCTTCTATCTACATCATGTTAATCGAGATAAACATTAGCGGAAATTCTCCTTATTACTTTATCTCTTGTAAGTAGAAGGGCAAAAATCGAATGTGTTCCATTCACATAATGCCCTCATGATGTAGAGCAAACAAACCTTTTATTCAAAAGGTTAATCTCTTATCTACATCGTGCTAATCAAGATAAACATAAGCAGAATTAGTCTTACTATTAGCTTCCTTGTAAGTAGAAGGGAAATAAAAAATGCACATGCTAAAGCGATAGAATCGTTCTTTAAAATCCGGTTGCTATGAGAAACAATTGATATTCCAATCTCTTTGCTTAACAGGAATAAACAAACGAGGAACGAGAAGAAATATGTCTTGCCAATTGAGAAAAGTCTAACTGGCTAAAATTGAAATCCATAATTCTAATCCGGTTTATCTTAGAATAAAAAAATGTATATACAGAAATTGTGTGTTTTAACGAGATCTACATTTTTTGTGTAGTAAGTTTTTGTATATCTCTTATGGTTTACCAGTTATACAAAAGTCACTCAGAATGAGGAGTTCTTCAGAGGATATTCCCAGAAAGTTCAAGATAAACATTTCGTTTGACATAAAAATACTTAAACATTAGGTATTTTAATCAAAATCGTTAGCCTTTATTGAGAAAATCAAAAATTTCGAAAAATGTTCCACATAAGGGGTAGTTTGGGGTGGGGGAATTTTCTTGAAAATCTACGTGTCACACATCCTTGGAAGATACTGAACTTAAATATCAAGTTTGGTATTTAACGGACTTTTCGTTTTTGAGTAAAGCTGCCCCCCCACACACACACACACACACACCGGCACACTCAAGGACATTTGCCTAAAAATGTTTGTTTTTTATTCAGGAAGTCTCAAAACATGTATTTCCAATGAAATCTGCGTATCAAATTTTTGAGTGGATTACAATAACTTCTCCATACATATTACGTGTGGAGAAAGTAATTAAGTTTTCCAAAAGTTATTAAACTTTTTCAAAAAGGCTTTTTCACCTACCATACTGCATAATTACTTTAAAAAATCTGATGTGTTCCACTCACATGACTTTCCCTACATCGCTGTAACAAACTATTGTTAAAAAGCATACCTATTCTTTTATCTACTTTATGATAATCGAGATAAACATTAGCAGAAATGTTCTTAATTACTTACTTTCTTGCAAGTAGGAGAAAAATAAGGGAGTACACTGGGATAGAGCAATATTCAAAATTTTTAAAAGCCAGTTGACATATGGATGAAATCAGTTTCTCGGTGGATGGTGAATAATATGGGCCAAAATAAAATCTCTACTCCCGCAGCCGGGAATCGAACACATTTTGTTGTAGGTACAAGGGAGGTATAGAAAAGAGGATTAGTTGTCTCTATACGCTCTCCTTGTAATTCCATACTGTTTCCAGCCATCACGAAAAACAAGAGAGTAGCGAACAGCACTTTATACAAAAGAATAAGTAAAAATACAGACTAATAATAAATGATATCTTGGATATGCTGATGCCACAGAAAGAAGAAGTTATTTGAAATCACTCGTGTGCTTTAAGAAGGTATCCAGTTTTTGTGTAAATATATCTTTTATATAATATTTCTCCCAAATACATGTGGCAATTTAATCAAAATTGTTACAGCCGTATTTTAGGAAAAGTTTCAAGTAATCTGTAGTTGGAGATGTGGGGATTTCTTTAGAAAATACTCGTGTCGCATATTTGGAAAATACCAAACTTAATTTATCCGGAATTTCATTTTTACTCACTCTATCCCGCAAGTACAATGCACATAGTAGATAGAGAAGGTATTGTATTCCACTAAAAATTCGATAAGTCGAGATTTCGTCGAAAATATATGTTTTTGGTTCCCCTCGAATCCAAAAAAAGCATTTTTAGCAAAAGGTCCTGTCCTATGTGTGTGTGTACAGCATAGCTCAAAATAGAAAAGACCATTAAATACTGAACTTAGTATTTAGGTTTAGTACCTTCCAAGGATCCGCCACGAAGATTTTCAAGAAAATCCCACACCATAAACTGCCCTTTACATTGAAAAAATTGTTTTCTCAAAAATGGCTCTAGCGATTTTGATTAAAATTCCGTATATTAAAATTAATTATATCGCAAATAAAATGTGTATCTTGAATTTTCTGGGAATAGCTTCTGAAGACCTCTTTATTCTGGATGACTGTTACCGAACTTTGCTTATCTGCTAATCTGTAAGAAATAGACAAAAACTTTCTATACAGAAAATGTCGATCTCGTCAAATTACACAATTTATGCCCTTTACTTTTCTGTTGTGGAGGTAACTGTTTTCGAGATATTCCTTGTTATTGATTTTAATTGTGAAGTACTTATATGTATGTATTTATTTCTCTGCAAGTGGGTATCACCCGGTGGCAGAGTTATATATGTATACAAGATATATAAACAATAAATCACAACTGCCAGTTTATGGCTTTGTGAGCTGGATATAATAGTTATTTACAACAAATATGAAAACATTAATTTTTCTCACAATTCAGATTAATTAATTTCATAATTAGAATCACCAACCAATTTGACATTTGTATTTACAACAATATAAAATCATAAGCATTTCATTTAAGGTATATTTACAAAAATTATCCAACATTAATATCAAGATTTTTCCTAAATTTCTTCAGAGACAGGGGACAACCCCGAAAGGCTGCTCCAGGCAATTCATTCCAGTCTTTTATGGTTCTATTTACAAAGGAGAACATTCCCACGTCAGTTCTGTATCTTCTACCCTTAATTTTGAACGAATGATCGTTTCGTGCATAGTAAGTTGGGTTTTCCAGTTTGTCAGTAACGTCCTCCCATGCGTTTAAGCCAGCGTAAGCTTTAAATAAAGCGTACAACCTCTGTTTCTCACGCCTAACTTTCAACGGCTCCCATTTTATCTCCTCGGCGTTTGTAAGCCCAAAATATTTACCCCTTTTTATGAATTTTATAGCCCTTTTCTGGATCTTTTCTAACGAATCAATTTCATTTATACTTTTCTCTGACAGGAAGTGTCAGATTTTCTTTTGTTCTACTTCTGGCCAAGCAAAGAAGCTGTTTGTGATGACAATCGCATAACGATAGCTTTTAAAACATTTGACTATCACTTTAGCCTAGTGCATTCCTTTAGTTCCCTTCTATTTATAAGGAACTAAATAATAACATTCTGCTAATATTTATTTCGATTGGCATTGTGTAGAAAGAAGAATAACTTTTGTAAGAAGTTTGTTTGCAGAGCAGCTAGAGAAAACCATGTGAGTGTACACATCAGATTTTTTTAGTTTATGCTGTTCATGACACACGCATGGTCCGTTTCCAAAAATACGTTAGAAAACGATTCGGAGCCTTCAAAATATGTATTTCCAATAAAATTTCGACACCGAATTGTTAGATGGAAAATAATATTTCCTTAACTTAGTAAAGAAAATAAAAAGAAACAATGAATGATGCATGAATAGTTTGTATATACATAGATATCTATTATACAAATTATAACTATGTGTGGAGAATGTCTAGAGGTTAGGACAGAGCCCAGAACACTAGGACAGAGCCCAGCCGTTGCCACTTACACGATCCCAGGCCTGGTGAATCCCCAGAAAATCCATTAATTATATAGGTCGGCGCGGGGATTGAATGCGGACCACAGACGAAACCGTCCGACAGGCCCATTTGCTGAGTATCTCGCCCATATTGAAACAAAATATAATTACAATGGACACGTCAGGTTAATCAGAGCTTACTGCACCAAACTTAGCTGCCCATAGCGGTAATTATACATGTTGCTGAACCTTACTAATAAAGAATAGGACAGGAAACACATTTAAACATACTGAGTATGCTATTCCATTGATCTGTACGTACCTATTATTAAGTGTGTTTGTGGGCAGTAAAATTGATGCAGTAAGCATTGAGTACACTTAAGTTTCCATCGTAATTAATTTTATTTCAATATCGGCAGGACACTCCGTGAATGTACCTTCTCAGGGATCCCTCTCAGTTGTCCTCCTGGTGTAATGGTTACCATGCTAACTTCATATATCCAAGGTCGCGGGTTCAAACCCGGCAGAGGACGATGGCTTTTTTTTGGGCGTAAAAATCCTTAGCATGGCTTTCATTGGAAGGGAAGTAAAGCCGTTGGTCCGTGCCGTAGATTTACGGCACGTAAAAAAACCTCAACCCTGATAGAGATGTCTCTGAGCCAAATTAGGCGATCTTTCACGCCCAATATAGAATAGGACGCTGAGAATCACAGCAGTTAAAGAGCGTCCATAAATAAAACTCCAATTATTTATTTATTTATTTATTTATCTATCCCGCTCAGTTGGAGAATGTTTAACTATGGTGCATGTGATATCGTAACAAATGGATGTACAATTCACCATTTTAATATGAATAAACCTTCGCTTACTAAAGACCTCTTTACTGATAGTAACATGTTTCTTTGAATTTGTATTTAAAACTAAAAGGGTTCGCGTACTGACAGAAATACAGTCAGTCGATTATTTATGGTGAAGTATGACGTACGCACTTCTTAAGCCATTAACAAAAGTGGATCCCTAGCTGCCTTGTTTGAAGAGCACTCGTGAATTGCGTGAAGGCATTGTCAGCCGTATCTACAAGAACCCGCCCCTCAGCCTGTCACTTTTTCCTCCTTTCTAGAAATAGCTTAAGTTGATTTACAGAGTACACTGACACCACCTACCCTCTAGGGAAATTTACACCATATTATTTTCGCTGGTAGCTTCCTCTTTCCCTCTAATGATGTTATGTAGCAAGCAAGGAAGCAGGGTATTTGTTAAAATCACTCATCACCTATATATATTTTAAAACATGAATATATTTTACTTCAATTTAGAAATATGGGTGAATTAAAAACTGATACTGTCTCCTATATACTTTTTACTTTCTCTAAATAAAGGAATTAGAATAATTACATTCCAGCCACAAATTTATTATTAGGTTTCACCAAAAAAAAGGAAGGTTCGCACGACCGCTCTACCAATTTTGCAACAAATTATTCATACAAACTTACTCTTTTAATTACTTCATGCTAATCAAAATAAACTTAAATCTTTTGCTTTCTTCCCTTAGATACAAGGGAAATAAGGGAATACACTGGGCTAAAACAAATCTTTTAAAAGCTGATGATAACACTGAAATTCCGTTCTTTTTGCAAGGCCAGGAGTATAACAAGAGAGATTTTCCATTTGAAAAAAATATAAGTAATCAAAGCTTTAACCCAATAATAAGAAATATCTCGGAAATAGTTGAATTCAAAGCTAACATAAATTGTGTGCTTTAACGACATCTATATTTTAGCATAGTAATATTTCTTACACTTTACCAATGATGGAAATATATTCACAATAAAGAAGACTTCAAGGATTATTACCTCAAAATTCAGATATATAAAGCATCTAAATCATATAGTATTGTAATCAAAATCGTTAGACAAGCTTTAGAAAAAATGTTCCATGTAAAGGGTAGTTTGGGGTGGGGTAATTTTTTTTTCGCGTCGCATCCTTGGAGATTACTGAACTGAACTATTATATTTCTTATTTAACGGGCTGTTTTATTTTTGAGTTATGCGGTTTACAGGTATTTTTCTAAACATTTTTGAAGATTTTGGGAACTTCGGTGAAATTTCGACGTAAAATTTTTGAATGAAATATACATATGGGGTAGAAAAAGTAAAAAGCGTTTCAATAACATTTTCCTTATTTAGCTACGATTTTCGGCATTTTTATCAATTTCGTAAAATAAAAAACGGAATACTATGAAAATTGTAGTTTTTGGAAATTGCCGAAACTGAGAAAGCCTAATTACTTTCCCTACTTCGTACACAGTACATAGAGAAAGTGAAGCATTACACCAAAAAATTCCACTGGAAATATGTTTTAGGGTCCCTAAATTCAACAAAAGCATTCTTAGAAAAAGAACATATCTAATTTCAGCTTCTTCCAAGGATGCCTCAAGAAAATATCCCATCAAAGTGCCTTTACATGGAACATTTTTGCAAAAAGTTCGAATTTCTCTAAAATGATTTTAACAATTTTGATTAAAATACATATGTTTAAGATATTTTCATATCAAATAAAGTGTTCATCTTGACTTTTCTGGGAATAATCGCTGAAGTCCGATTCATTCAGGATGGTTTTTGAATAACTGTTAAACTGAAAGAGTTAGACCAAAATTTACTTCACAAAAGCTATAGATCCCGACAAAACACATAACTTATGTGAAATATATATTGGAGTTAACCATTTTCAAGATATTGCTTATTATTGGTTTACATGGCCTGGGCAAAATCAGCTCAAAAGAGCCCGTCCACTGCAATGCCATCCCTGCCTGTTCAGCTTTACCTTTGCTTCCGACAGAAGCGACTATGGCCTCGTCGGAACGTCTGTTTCATGAAAAATAGCAGAGAGAATTTTACAAAACAGGAAAGTTTGCTGTTTAATATGAGGATTTCAATTTGCAAATATAAAACGCTACAATATCAAACGTCTTTATGATTAGAAGCATATACCAACATTTGAGATCTTGGAGACATTATTTACCATTTCAAAAGGTACTTTCTGAATACTCGTATTTGCAAAGATATATAAGAAACAATATGATTCCACTCCTTATGGATTTAATTTCTTATTGAACTCATCTAAAACCTTGAGTGCGTATTATATCTATTTGATTTAATACATAATTATATATAATACTTATTAATACTATATCTGAAGTATAGTTTAAATTATTTCTCTTTGGAGGGAAATCTTAAGCTTAACGAATGAAATTGAAATCATATGCACCCTTGTGCAAATTAAAAAATATTGAGTTTTAAGACCAACGATTTATAATATTGATCAGATAGTTTCAAAATATTTTAAGGCTAAATTGCAATGGAACTTTATATCCTTATTTATTGTGAAAGAAAAACAATTTAGCATGTTAATCATGTCACAGCGTAAGAATACTACGGGCATAAGATAAAGGAAGGTTATAAGCTTGAAGATTATGTAATTTGCCTAACTACAATAGATGGCTTTAATAATTGTGTGCAAAATGTGTGTAATATAAAAATAGAATACTACGTAGAAATTATTACGCTGATGATTCTTTTTTTTTTAAGTTGAATTTTGGGCAAAATACTTTTTGTTGGGTAGAGAGGCATTTGTACAGTTTTATTTAATTCACTCCTCACCAACCAAACTAAATCACTTCTCACCAAGTGAAGCCACCACTGCGCTTGTTGTATCAAAACAACCTTCATCACTCGGCAAGAGAATGAGGGTGAGCAAGGTATGTTAAATCGATACCTCTGCCCGCATTCCTGGTTTACATCTTCCTTATTATTCTGTTAGTGTATTCCTTTATTTTCATTATATTTTAACAGTAGACATTAATATTAATATATTAGTATTACTAAATACATATTATATTAGTAGATATAGTTACATTATTATTGTTATTATTGTGAACGTCGTCACATTCGGGACATGATGGCTCAGGCCTTACGAAACAGTCTATAAGGAAGTTATTGGTTCGGTCTCCAATGGAAGCAATAGACGCAGCGACATCATCGCGTTCAAATCAACCGAAACACTCGGCATGATAATCGATTCAATGGTCCGTTTCGAAACCCACAGTGGACAGCCCGAAGAAGTGAACCAAAAATTCAGTACTACAAAACCAATTACATCAAGGTAACCGGCGTAACCCTTTCGACAATTCGACCGTAGGTTTGAGCGATTGTAAGTCTTAGAAAATTTTAAATCAATTATATCTGTCAACTCTCACGGACTGTTTACACTAATTCTGAGTCATATATAAAGCAAGGGAAAACTACAAGTCATACGATCCGAGTCAAGCCGCTCTGCCACCAAACAGTCTCTATTTCACGGCCGGAAATATGCCGTTGGTGGGAAGTGCGGAGGCCCGCCGGGTGGTTTAGGATAGGGAGGGCCCAGGTTAAATAATCGGTGGTGCGGCATGTCTGGGTGATGACGTGGCAGGCAGAATCACCCGGTGAGATCTGCTTTGTAATTTTTAAACATATTACTATACTAACTTTAGTTATTAATATTATTGTATTTTCAACTTGAAATACACACATTTATGGCCAAAATGTGATTGGTTACATCAAATTTCACGCAGTTCTGGACTTCGCATGATCTTCAAAAGTGATATTTTTCACTGACGGGTGTTGAAGCTCTTAAAGGTTCAACAGCAATTCCTGAGAAACCACTTATATAATAATATTTATATTTAATATTCTGAATGTTCGCTATTTTATACTATTTATTATTTATTTTTTAAATAGCAATGTAATATTTGTTTCATTATTATTATTTATGTATTTATATTTTCCTGTAGTTATTTGAATATTATTTTATATTATAGTGCAGTTTTATTCCTTTATACATAAATGTTGTCTATATCACTTTGTCCATTTCTCGTTTAGCCTTAAGAAGATAGACGAATAGACTTTTGTCAGAATAGTTCTTGTACAATAGGTAGAGAAAGTCATGTGAATGAAATACATCAGATTGTTAAATACTATTTTAAAACAAATAAGAGTTAGCGTACTTCAGTGAAAATTAAAGCTAAGTTAGGGAAACTGAATGAAATTAACGGTGATAAGCATTAACTTCTCTTGTTTGGTAAAATCGAAAATAGTCATTTTCAATTAAACACAGCTCTAGATCCGTTTTCTTCTTAAACGAAGTGATAGGTTCATTCTTGGAGTTCATAATCCAGCTTATATTTCTTTTATGAACGAGTTTGAGCTAAATTATAGAGACAAGCCTTGTTTCTCTTCCATACTTATCATTTCCAACTAAGCCTGTCCCCATGGCCGCGCTCGCTAAGTGCCTAGCTTTGGTGATTCGTGGCGCAGGGGATCGTGGGTTCGAGTTCCGCCTTGGGTATGGGTGTTTGTAATTGTGATTATGTCTGTCTTTTTACTTGCAAATACACTATGGCAGATAAACAGGAAATGTAGGAATCTCGAAAGAAAAGCTAAAAAGAGAAAAAGAACGTAAAAAAATCGAATAAAATAAAAAGGGTTCTGTGTTACTTCTATGTAATATAATTCTGGAAAAAACGGAGCACACTTACGAATAATTGTGCACATTGGTTTTATATTGGCTCAAATTCCAGCAATTTCTTGGTATGCGAATGTCTATAGAGAAACATATGAAATTTGAATTAATGTCCGTTCAGACGACAAAGTTTTTCATTGAGATTTTATATCTTTCAGCTTTTGAAAGCGAGAATAAATAGTGATGTTCGCTATTATTATTATTATTATTATTTATTGGTGGTAGTAGTGGTATGTAGTACTACACAAAGTGCAGACATTTTCTGCTTTAAATTTCATTCATTATATAGCTGTATGTGTGATACTACTTTCAGCTCTTGTAACGTTTCAATTATTTATGATTTTTAAATTGATTTTTCTACCGAGTGCTATGCACATACATTGGTAGAGGAAGGTGTTGCATTCCACCCAAAAATTCGCTATCGAAATTTCGCCGGGAATGCATGTATTTGGGTGTGCGTTTTGTGTGGGTAAAATAACTCGAAAACGAAAAGTTGATTAAATACCAAACTTCTATTTAAGTATCTTCCAAAGATGCGATACGCAGATTTTCAGGAAAATCCCCCCAACACAAACTACCCTTTACTAGGAACATTTTTCGAAAGTTTTTATTTTCTGAAAAATGGCTCTAACGATTTTGATTAAAATACCGTAGATATATTAAAAATATGTTCATGACAAATAAAATGTATAACTTGAATTTTCTGGGAATGGCCTCTGAACTTTTGCATAACTGGTAAAATTAAGAGATAGACAAAACATAGAATTTATGTCGCGTACATTTTTTGTGGAGTTGACCACTTCTGAGGTGTTGACTTCAATTTTAAAATACTTTTCAGAATAAACACCTTTGGAAAAAATAAAACAGTTTTCATACTTATTAGATTATTAAAATCCTGCATTTATTACTACGATAATATGCTCAGCACTTTATCTATATATTGACATTTTCGTTAGGTATACGATGTGGAATCTACGGCTCCATATATAACAGGGATGTTTTAATAAACACCAGTTATGAAATAATATAGGACATAATCAATATTTTGGATAATTTAGCATAATTTAAATTATTGTATAGATTTCATTTTAGTTTATTTTTACTTTCTCTACTTTATACATAGTACATAATTAATTAAAGAAAATATTGTATTCCACACAAAAACTCTATGCCGAGATTTCATTTGAAATATGTTTGTATAAAAAAAATCTGATGTGTTCCATTCACATGACTTTCTCTATATCTCTGCAAAAAATTATTGCTAAAAAGCTTATACTTCAATGTACTTCATGCTAATCGAGAAAATGTAGCAGAAATGATCTTATTACTTGCTTCCTTGTAAGTAGAAGCGAAATAAGGGAGTACCATAGGTTAAAGTGATGGTCAAAAGGTAGTTGCTATGTGACTGAAGTTCCTTTGTTTGTATGGACAGGAGTTGACAATTCCTGTACGAGAAAATCTTATGTGTACCTATCACATGACTTTCTCTACATCTCTGCAACAAAGTATTCTTAAAAAACTTATACTTCTATTTACTTCATGCCAATCAGAAAAAATAGCAGAAGTAGCCTTATTACTTGCTTCCTTGTATGTGGAAGCGAAAAAAGAGACTGCCATAGGTTAAAGTGATAGTTAAATGCTGGTTGCTATGTCACTGAAGTTCCTTTGTTTGTATGGACATCAGTTGACAAATTCCTGCATGAGAAAAGTATAAGTTTTTCAAGGCAGAAATTTTAATCAAAATCGTTAGAGCCACTTTTGAGAATATCAAAATAATCAAACTTCTTTCCAAGTAAAGGGTAGTTGGTATTTAACGGTATTTTCGTTTTTGAGCTATGCTGTACACAGACCCACACACGGACATTTCTCTGAACATGCTTTTGTTGGATACAGGGGACCTTAAGCATATATTTCCGGTGAAATCTCGGTATTGAATTTTTGGGTGCAAAACAATACCTTCTCTATACACTATATACATAGCACGTGTAGAGAAAGTAATTAACCTTTTTCTTCTACGAGTTGGGGATTAAGGCGTAGAACGTATATGAAGAAATTTTATGTTAATCGAATGCACTAACCAAAATGGTAAATTGGCTTTCTTTTCCTTTTAAGGTACTTTCATTGAAGGAAGTCTAATAATTTAGTTTCAGCGTCTTCCTCTCACCATCGAGCCATTCCTTCTTGCTTTCTCTGTCAGCCTCTTCGAAAGTAGGACTTAAAACCCCCAGAACTTACAAGCCGGCGCCTGTAAAGGAACAGAGTCTCTGGATCAGAATGTATCATCAGCCCGATGTCTGGTATGAAGGTGAATAAGATGAAACGGATGAAAGGAAATATGATTCCGGAGCAATCGATGGATCGAATGACGAGATAAATCGGAGAACCCAGAGTAAATCCGCCCAGACACCGCTTCTCCAATTTAAATTCCACATACGCTTCTCTTGAATCGAAACTTGATCGCATAGGTGAGCAGTCTAACCACTCGACCACGACGACGATTATTGTTAAATGTAATAATTAGTTGTGTAGATTTTGTCGCGATTACTCTTATTAAATATCGGTCATGTTTCGAGAGTCATTACACTTACCTGAAGGTTGACTGATGTGCTCACATAATAATATACGAGGTACGTCCAGAAAGTAAGTTCCGTTTCAATTTATCTCCGCTGCAGCGCTGCGATCGCAGTTCCGCACATGCGCGGTAGACGCTCTGTATCAAGGAGAAGAAACGTGCGCCATTTTGAGATCGCTTTGTTGTGCTTGTTTACAATGTCAGTGTTGATTGAAAATCCCGCCGCTTGTGAAATCAGATCTGTGATTCGTTTTCTGAATGCTAGGAAAGTGAAACCAATTGAAATTTATCGGCAAATTTTCGAAGTTTACGGACAAAATGCGATGAGTGATTCAATGGTGAGAAGATGGGTCCGACAGTTCAATGAAGGACGTAGTGAAGTGTACGAAGAAGAACGAAGTGGGCGTCCATCTTTGGTTACAGAAGAAGCGGTTCACGCGATTGATGACAAGATCCAGGAAAACCGCAAGTTTACAATTAGTGCTCTCACTATGGAATTTCCCCAAAGCTCACTGTTACCGAAAAACTGAAATTTCGTAAACTTTGCTCACGTTGGGTACAGGTGATAAACTTCTATGAAGAAGGTATACAAAAACTTGTGCCACGCTATGACAAATGCCTGCAAAATTTCGGCAGTTATGTGGAAAAGTGGTTTAAGAGTTGTAGAATTTTGTGCAATAAATAATTATTCTGTATCTATACACAATTTAATTTTATTACAAAACGGAACTTACTTTCTGGACGTACCTCGTATTAATTTTTACTTTCTCTACACGTTCTGTGTACATAGTGTATAGGAAAGGTATTGCACTCCACCCAAAAATTCGATACCGAGATTTCACCAGAAATATACGTTTTACGGTCCCCTGTATCCAAAGAAAAGTATTTTCAGAAAAATGTTTGTCTGTGTGTGTGTCCGTGTGTCTGTGAGCACGATAACTCAAAAGCGAAAATTCGGTAAATTAACAAACTTGGTATTTAACATTAGTATCTTCCAGGGATGCGACACGAAGATTTTAGCTTTACATGGAAACATTTTCAAAAATTTTGATTTTCGCAAAAATGGCTCTAACGATTTTGATTAAAATGTCCTATATTAAAGATATTTACCTTACAAATAAAATGTATATTTTGAATTTTCAGGGAATAGCCTCTGAAGACTACTTTATTCTGGATGAATTTTACGGAATTTTGCTGAACTGATAAAACCATAAGAGATGGACAAAAACTTACCACACAAAAAATGTACAGCACATTAAAAACACATAATTTATGCTACATACATTTTGTTCGTTGAATTAATCGTTTTAATAGTTTTAATAGTTATCCTTATTTTTTTTTTATTTTTTTTTCATCTTTTAAAATCTCATACTTTTCTCATGCAAGAATTTGTCAACTCCTGTCCATACAAACAAAGGATCAGCCTTTGACTATAATTTTAACATATGGTACTCCCTTATTCCGCTTCTACTTAAAAAGAAGCAAGTAATAAAACTATTTCTCGATTAGCATTAAGTAAATAGAAACATAAGCTTTTGAGCAATAATGTGGTGCGGGGATGTAGAGAATGTCATGTGAATGAAACACACCAGATTTTTTGGTAGTGTTGAAAGCCCGCTTTTATGATGTGGCACCGCAGGCAATGACAATGTTGATGCAAGCACTGAAGATGGAGCACTGGTGGAATGTAATTGCGGGGAACCACAGAACCCGCTCTGTCCACCACAAATCTTTCATGCGGTCACTTGGGACTGAATCTAGGCGAGAGATGAGTGATTTGATCTCTCGGCCACGGCGTGGCCCACATAATATAATAATATACTTATTTGTAGAAGTATACGAGGGTCGGCTATTCAGTACCAAGCCTCACACAGATGAGGCGCCACTATGCCAGTTAGACGGCAGCATCGTATAATTTAACTCTAGGTTAGCGTGTATCCATAGTTACAGGTCAATAGCTTGTTTAATTTTCGAATGACAGCATTTTAAACAAGACAACTTTAGAGTTTTCAGGCAATTGGAGTATTTGGAAAAGCGAGCAGTAATTAAATACTTCCATTTGAAAGGCTTAGCGCCTAAAGAAATCAAGGAGAAAATGGACAGTACATAGAAAGACACTGCCCCTTCATATTCAAGGATAAAAAGGTGGGCTGCAGAGTTTAAAATGGGACGTACGAGCACTAGTGATGGGCTTCGCTTCTGGACGCCCTGTAGAAGTGACAACTCCAGAAATCATTGAAGAAATTCATCATTTAGTACTGGAAGACCACACATTAAAGTTGTTTGAGATAGCAGAGGCTGTAAAATACCAAAATAATACTTAGATAATATTTTAAGTAATGTTTTGGGCTTTCACAAGGTCTATGAAAGATGGGTGCCCACGTTTGATGACACCTGATCAAAAGTTGCAAAGAAAAACTGGTTCTGTTAAGAATGTGGAGCTCTACTGTAAAAATTCTAGTGATTTTTTGAGACGGCGTTTTACTATGGATGATACTTGGATACATCTCTACATTCCAGAAAATAAATCACAGTAAAAACAATGGATTGCGCCAGGTGAACCAACTCCAAAAAAAGACAGTCAATTTGTTAGCTAACAAGGTTATGGCGAGTGTTTTCTGGGATGCTCAGAGAATTTTTTACGCAAACTTACTGCAACGTTTGAGTGATGAGGTAAAAAGAAAAATACCTCATTTTTTCAAAAAATAAAAAAATCTTGTTTCATCACAATGCTTCGGTCCATCGTTTAGTCATTGCAATGGGAAAAATCTTGTGTGTTTACACTCGCATGGCTTTCTCTAACTGCTCTACAAATTTCCTATAGAAGATTATTCTTCTGTCTACACCATTTTAATCGAGATATACATTAGCAGAATGTTCTGACTACTTAGTTCCTTATAAGTAAAAGGGAATGCGCTATGCTAAAGTGTTATAAAAGCTGTCGTTAAGCGATTGTCATTGCTTATTTGCTCGGCCAGGAGTAGGACAAAAGAAAAACGGACACTTCCTGTCTGAGAAAGAATAGGTACTTTACAATTGAAACCATTAACGTGGAATATCTCGGAAATGATTACCTCCCCCAACAAAAACATAAAAGGACATAAATTCTGTATTTTGGCGAGATTACATTTTTTGTGTAGTATGTTTTTGTCTATTGCTTACGGTTTAGTAGTGTAGCAAGATTCGGCAAAATTCATCTAGAATAAAGAGGTCTTCAGCAGCTATTACCAGAAAATTAAAGATATAAATTTTATTTGGGATATATATCTTTAGTATACGGGATTTTAATCAAAATCGTTAGTCATTTTTAAGAAATTCTAAATTTTCGAACATTTTTCCATGTAAAGGGTAGTTTGGAGTGGGGGGATTTTCTTGAAAATCTTCGTCTCGCATCTTTGGAAGATACCTACCAAGCTTAAATACCAAGTTTGGTTTTTAATGGTCTTTTCATTTTTGAGCTATGCTGCCCCCCCCCACACACACACAGAGACGACCCACACACATATTTCTAAAAAAGCATTTTTTCAGTGGGTCTCAAAACATATATTTATGGTGAAATCTCGGTATCGAATATTTGGGTGCAATACAATACCTTCTCTATATACATAATAGGTATAGAGAAAGTAAAAATGTGCGAATTAAAGTTGGAATTGCTTGAACATGCACCCTATTCGCCAGATCTAATACCCATGACTACCATCCGTTCCCATACCTCAAAAAAAAAAACAAAAAAAACCTGGAGGACGCAGATTCCACAGCACAGGTCATTGATGCGGTAAACAGCTATTTTGAGGACGTTGATAAATCGCACCACAGAGATGGTTTAATTGAAATAGAGCATCGATATGACAAATGTGTTGGCCTTTCTGGAAATTATGTTGAGAAATAAAGCAAACATTTTTTTTTAAATGTTGTTTTCATTGAGAGGCCCGGGACTTATCATTCAACTCTCTTATGCGTGTTCTTTACTTTCTCTACACGTACTATGTACATAGTGTATAGAGAAGCTATTGTATTGCACCCAAAATTCGATACCGGATTTCACCTGAATCCAAAAAAAAGCATTTTTGGAAAAAGGTGTGCGTGTGTGTGTCTGTGGACAGTATAGCTCAAAAACTAAAAGACTGTTGAATACCAAACTTGGTATTCAAGTTTAGTATCTTCCAGGGATGCTACACGAAGATTTTCAAGAAAAATCTCCCACCCCCAACTACTCTTTACAAGGAACGTTTTTCGAAAATTTTGATTTTCTTAAAAATGGCTCTAACGATTTTGTTTAAAATATCGTATATTAAGGATATTTACCTGACAAATAAAACGTATATCTTGAATTTTCTGAGAATAGCCTCTGAAGTCTACTTTATTCTAGATGAATTTCACGGAATTTTGCATAATTGCTAAACCGTAAGAGATGGGCCAAAGCTTAACACACACAAAATGTAGAGCACTTTAAAACACACATTTTATGTTATATACGTTTTTGTCGTGGAGTTCTTCGTTTTTAACATATTCCTTGTTTTTGTTTTCAGCAATGAAAAACATACTTTTCTCATACAGGAATTTATCAACTCCTGTCCATACATACAAACAAAGAAACTTCAGTCACGTAGCGACCAGCTTTTGATTATTAGTATAGCCTATAGTACTCCCTTATTTCCCTTCTGCTTACAAAGATGCAAGTAATAAGACTATTTGTGCTATTTTTTTTTCTCCATTCGCATGAAGTAAATAGAAGCATAGGCTTTTTAACAATAATTTGTTGGAGAGAGGTAGAGAAAGTCATGTGAATGGAGCACATCAGATTTTTCAATTCTCTTGGGATTTCACAATTGCATAAATTAACAGTTTATGTAGATGTACAGAACAATGAAAGGCATTATATAATAGATACTTGAATTAATCAATATTCTCTCTTTGGCTGCATTTATAAAGATGTGCAGTAGAATCGTGTAGTGTATGCGAATCATTTGTTTACTGCCTTACTACCTCTACCCATTAATCCGAAGTACACATTGGGTAATCGATGATGCAAATGCATTCCTCTAATCGTAACTAATGGTGTTTCTAAATGTCTGCTTAATTTACAATATTGTTGGACGTCGTAGGGTGGCTATACACCTCCCGGATACATTACACATTTTAAAAGCGCTACTCTAGTTCCATTCTTGAAATATCGCAATTGGTGTGCGAGTTTTCTTTCTCTACGTTTAGTACATAGATACAGAACCTGCGTGGTAGAAAATTTCTCATTCCAAGCTACCCTTTACATGTAAAACGTTTCTAAAGTTTTCATTTTCACAAAAATGGCCGGTGATTTTGATTAAAATACGGAAAATAACGGTCACAAATAAAATGTACATCTTGAATATTCTTAGTATAGCTCTAAAGACCCTACATTCTGGCTGACATTTGCACAATTGTAAACATAAAACATAGACAAAAGCTTACAATACAGAAAATGTAGATCTGGTTAAAATACACAATTTATATTAAATAGCTACATTTTTATGGAGTTATTATTTTATTAAGTATCTAAAATGAGCTTATCATGCATATTAGATGTAATTTAGTATACAATATGTTGCTTAGTGTGTATTAAATTTTAAAAATAAGAGAGATTGCTATGTGTATATATATTGATTTTAAAAATAAACAATTTATTACGCTGCACATGCATTAAATATGTTTTAAAGTTAAATAGCAAGGAGCTTTATTAGTTATGTATTATTAAAAGCACTAATTTGTGTTGATTGCAAGCTAATATAAGAAGTTTACGTATATAAGTTAAAGAAATTATTAAACATTTGAAAATTATAATGTGGTTAAAAAAGGTGACCGCAATAATTATCACTGTAAGAAACATAGCTTAATATAAAGAAAATACTGTATATATTACTGAAGAAATTATTGTTGGCGCGCATATCCACCACTGACATGAGCTGTAGCAAAGCAAGTGCGTTATTCCTCACCACTCAACAACAGATTGGGGTGAGTGAGGCATTAACAGAATTTGTCTTATTGCTTGCTTTCTTGTAAGTAGGAGGGAAATAAGGGCATGCATTAGGTTAAAACGATATTCAAGTCTTTTAAAACTTGGCCGCTATGTGAAACAATTGAGGTTCGGTTCGCTTTACATGGCGCGTTTAAGAAAGGTAGATACAAATTTTAAAATTGGTACTAACAGCTAGGAATATATAATCAAAACAGTCAACTCTACAAGAAAAACATATATAACATAAATTATGTGTTAAAAGAGATCTACATTTTTGGTGTAGTATGCGTTTGTCTATTACGATTTAAGCGCCATACAAAATTCTGCAAAACGAATCTCTTCAGAGACTATTCTCAGAAATTAAAAATATATTTTTATTTATGATGTAAATATCTTTAATATACGGTATTTTAATAAAAATTGTTAGAGCCATTTAAGAGAACAACAAAAGGTTTCAAAATTTTTTCCATCTAAAGCGTAGTTTGTGGTGGGGGATTTTCTTGAAAATTCGTGTCGCATCCTTAGAAGATATTAAACATAAATTCCAAGTTTCGTATTTAACGGTGTTTTCGTTTTGGAGCTATGCTGTCCGCACACACACACACACACACACACACACACACACACATACACACACACACTAATGGATCTTTTTCTAAAACTTCTGATGTGCTCCATTCACATCTCGGTAAGACATTACTGTTACAAATCTTATTTTCAAATTTAATTTATGATTATCGAGATAAAATTTTGCAGAAATGGTCTTATTACTTGCTTTCTTGTGCGTATGAGGGAAATAAGGGAGTATACTTGGACTTTCTCTAGCTGTGGTGTAAACAACTTTTCTTACAAAAGAGTATTCTTTTATCCACTAAATACTAATCAAGGTAAACATTAGCAGATATTGTCTTATTCCTTGCGCTGTTATAAGTACAAGAGACATAAGGGAATACACTAACTAAAACGATAGCCACATCTTTTAAAAGCTGGTCTGAAACAAATGAATTTTAGTTCACCTTGCATGGCGTACAGTAAAACAAAGAAATGAAATGTCACTAACGATATGAAATAAAATATCGTATATTAAAGGTATTTACGTAACAAATAAAATGTATAACTTTAAATTTCTGGGAATACCTTATGAAGACTACTTTATTCTGGATCAATTTTACGGAATTTTGCATAATTGCTAAACCGTAAGAGATGTACAAAAACTTGCCGCATAAAAAAGAAGAGCAAGTTAAAACACACAATGTATGTTATACACATTTTTTTCGTGGATTTGATCGTTTTTTAGTAATTCCTTGTTTTTGCTTCCAGCTTTGTAAAACACGCTTTTCTCATACAGGAATTTGTCAACTCGGGTCCATACAAACAAAGGAAGTTCAGTCACATAGCACCCAGCTTTTGACTATCACTTTAACCTATGGTACTCCTTATTTCACTTCTACTTGCAAGGAAGCAAGTAATAAGATTATTTCTGTTAATTTTTTTTAGTTTTCTTTTATTTGTCGAAATTTTATAATGGTTCTTTAATGTATTCTAAGTATATAAACAAACTACATGCAAGCTTGTAATTTCCCTTCAGGTAGTGATACAGAATAGTGAGAGAGGTTTACGGCACAACAAGCATTATAATAACAATACAAAAGCTTTTCTCTGGAAAGCAAAATCATTCCAGTGGAATGCAGAACCATTTTCTGCACCAATGCCAACAGTTTCGGACCCATTTATATTCTACTGTTCCAAATTTGCTGCCCGGCCGCTTGGAAATTATCTGTATTCGTGGTTAATGTACAACGTGACATATTATAAACGGAATTTTGTTTTGCTTCATTTTCTGGACTTGTACAATTCAGTGCGTAAAAATCAGATATGTTCCACTCACATGACTTTCTTTACAAACAATTGTTACAACAAATTATTCACTTTTATACAAGGGAAATAAGGCACAATAGGCTGACGCGATAGTCAAACGTTGTCGCTATGTGAACTATTGAAGTTAGGTTCGATTTGCAAAGCCAGCAGTGAAACAAAAGATGGATGAAATGAAAAGTGACTTCCCGTTTAAGAAAAACTACGTAGTTAAAATTCAAACTAATAATAAGGAATATCTCAGAAAGGGTCAGCTCTACAAAAAATGTATAGGATGTAAATTGTGTGTTTTAAAGAGATCTACAGTTTCTGTAGTAATGGTTTGTGTGTCTCTTAGGGTTTACAGTTTTGCAAAATTCAAAAAAATTCATATTCTCAAAAATGTCAAGATATACATTTTATTTGTAATTTAGTGTGCAATATTTTAATAAAAATCCTTAGTCAATTTAGAGAAAAACAAAAATTTAAAAAAAAAATTCCATGTAACGAGTATTCTACGGAGAAGGAATTTTCTTTAACATCTTCGTATCGCATCCTTGGAAGATACGGAACATAGATACCAAACTTGGTAATTAACGGTATTTTCTTTTCAGAGCTATGCTATCCACCGACACACACACGCGGATCTTTTTCTATTTTTTTTATTCAGGGGATCTCGAAACTTCGGTATTATCTCGACATAGAATTTTGAGTAGAGGACAATACCATATCTAGTACCACGTACATACTACGTGCAGAGAAAGCTATAAAATAAGTTTTAGAAAAAGAAGCTGAACTGAAAAACCAAAATTCGCACATATGTCAGACACCGTATTTTTTTGGTTAGGCTCTGGCCTACTGAATCCAAGTTTGTGGGTCCAAACCCGGCTCAGACCGATGGTTATTAAGTGTGCTTAAAAGCGATAGCCCCATGCAGTAGATTCGCCAGCATGTTAAGGAACAGCACTGACATAATCGTCGTTTACGAAATAATTTTATCTTCTGAAGATGTAGCACAAAGATTTCCAAGAAAATACTCCGCAAGAGTCTACTCTTTAAATGACTGGTTTTCGAAGTGTGCGATTTCCGAAAAAAAAAAGAAAAAAAAAGGCTAACGTTTTTGAATAAAGTCTAATGCATTTAGCTTATTTAGATGACAAATAAAAAGTATCTCTTGAATTTTCTTACAAGTGCCTGTAATTTTCTCTTAATGTCAAAGGAAATTTGCATAATTTTGTTTAACTGGTAAGAATTAGTGATAGATAAAAGTATACTGAACAAAACGTTTAGATCTTTACAGCAGAATTTATTTAAAAACACATTTTATCTAGTATTTCCCAGTTCTGACTTAAATTTTTCAACAATGTTATTTTTACTTCTTTTATCCTGTATGTACACAATGTGCATACTGGATAGAGAAGGTATGGTATTCCACCCGGAAAATCGATGTCGAGAATTCACCGCAAATATATGTTTTGAGGAACCTGAGTCCAAAAAAAAAAACATTTTTAGAAAAAAAATTGTGTGCGTGTGCGCGCGCATAGCTTAAAAATAAAAAGAACGTTAAAAACCACACTTTGTATTTATGTTTATCTTCCAAGCATGCGACTCAAAGATTTTGAAGAAAATTTCCTATGCCGTTTACATGGAAAAATTTTTGAAAAATTACTTTTTTCAAATTAAGCTATAACGATTTTGATTAAAATACCGCATATTAAAGATATTTACATCTCAAATAAAATACATATTATGATTTTTCTGGGAATAGTAAAACATTCGATACCGAGATTTCATCGGGAATACGCGTTTTAGAGTCCTCCTATATACAAAAAAAAATTAGAAAAAAGGTCCTCGTGCGTGTGTGTGTGTGTGTGTGTGTGTGTGTGTGTGTGTGTGTGTGGATCTGAGTGTGCGTGTCTGTGAACACGATTACTCAAAATCAAAAAGTCGTTCAAATACCAAACTTAGTATCTAAATTTAGTATCTTCCAAGGATACGACACGAAGTTTTTGAGGAAAATTCCTTCAGCTCAAACTACCCCTTATATGGAAAAAATTTCGAAAGTTTTGATTTTCTTAAAAATGGCTCTAACGATTTTGAGTAAAATACCGTTTATTAATGATATTCACATAAGAAATAAAATGTATATCTTGACTTTTTTTAAAAATAGTAGCTAATGACCTCTTTATTCTGAAGGAATTTTGCTGGATTTTGCATAAGTAGTAAATTGTAAGATATCTGTCTGTGTGTGTGCCTGTGGACAGCATAGCTCAACAACGAAAAGACCGTTAAATACCAAATTTGATTATTAGGTGCAGTATCTTCCAAGGATGCGAAACGAAGATTTTTAAGAAAATCCCTGCACCACAAACAACCCTTTACATGGAAAACATTTCGAAAGTTTTGATTTTCTTAAAAATGACTAACTATTTTGATTAAATTACCGTATATTAAAGCTATTTACATCTCAAATAAAATGCATATCTTGAATTTTCCTGTAATAGGCTTTGAAGACCTCTTTATTTTGAATGAATTTTGCCGAAGTTTATTTGACTACTAAACAAAAGATACACAAAAGTTACTACACTAAAAATTTAGATCTCGTCAAAACGCACAATTTATGATCTTTACACTTTTGTTGTGGAGTTAACTGTTTCCGAGATATTCCATGTTATTGGTTTCAGTTGTGAAGTAAAAGAAAAGACCGTTAAATACTAAATTTGGTATTTATCTTTAGTATCTTCCAAGATACAGCACGCTGATTTTCAAGAAAATACCCCATCACTAATTACCATTTAAATAGAAAATGTTTTTAATATATTGTTTTTCTCAAAAATAGGTCTAACGATTTTAATTCCTACCGCATACTAGAGGTATTTATGTCTTGAATTTTCTGGGAATAACCTCTAAAGATTTCTTTATTCTGGGTAAACTGCAGAAATCTGCATAGCGATTAAATCGTAAGAGATTGACAAAACACACAACATCGTTAAAACACACAATTTAAGTAGAGCTGACCATTTTCGAGATATTCCTCGTTATTGGTTTCAATTTTACACTACGCAAAGTTTTCTCAAACGGGACCATGCAAAGCAAATCGAGCTTCAACTGTTTCACATAGCGATACGCTTTTAAAAGATTTGATTATGGCTTTTCGTTATTTCCCTTCTACTTACAAGGAAGCAAGTAATAAGATTAATATCTAATGTTTATCTCGAATAGCAAGAAATAGATAAAAGTATAATATTTTGTAAGAACAGTTTGCGTATGGAGTAGCTTAAGAAAGTTATGTGAATGGAACACATCATATATTTTTAAAGTGCTATAAATGTTCAGATGTATGTCGCGATATAATGGAAATATTACATTTCTATCGCACTTTTAAATATTTATCAATGTGTGTCCTCTAATTGGTCGTATATTCAAAGGAAATTGCTATTAATAGTTTTATCTCGATTAAAGCGAAATAGATAGGAAAAACAATATTTTATGGAAACTATATAAAGACTACCGATAATAGGAAAGAAAATAATATGAATGAATATAAAATTAACCTTCGGCGTTATCCCATTATATCGTGACAAAACCCTCTTTTCACTGCAACAAACAACTCTTTATTTCTTCCACACTTATTACAATCAGGACCTTTTCACAAAATATTTGTTTATTTAAAGCTTTGATAACAGTTCTGACGTATAGTTTCCTTTCGATGTTCATTGGGGCGACTATTGCAACTGCTCACCATGAATTTCCTGTGAAAACTGATCTTGGGCTCGTTCCGTTCCGCTTTTTATATCTGTCGGTTACGTGGCAGGAAATTTCAAGAAGCCGTCACACATGCAAAACACGGCAGGTGTCACAAACTTACTTAGTTGTAACGATTCCGGGGTACGACGTCAAAGAAATTTCTGGCAGCACACGTGTGCACTCGCACAGGTATAAAAATCACATCTGCGATGTCAAAAGAACTTGCCGCCATCACAGGTGTCTACTAATGCAAGTGTAACGATGGATGCCAACAATTAGCTACGTTTTATGAAGAAAGATGTTAACACACGTTCGGCGATCACGGCCTTAATCACAATATCCAATGGATTTGAAAATGCCTTCGAGATTTAAACAATCTGTAATTGGTATGCGAGAGCTGTCCCAGACGTACCCGACCTAACAAAGAAAAAACAAAAATGTTGGGGAAAAAACATCTTTATTTCTCTATACATTCTCCTTTCAGCTCGATAAACTTTTCCCAGCGAAGTTCAATAGCTTTAATATCCTGATTATAGTGAGAACTATCGAAGTCTGCAAAATAGCCATGAACTGCAGACTCCACCTCATTGTTGGCAAATCTACCACCAAGCCATTTCTTCCATTTTGCAAACAGAAAATAATCAGAGGGGGCTAAATCACGAATAGGGTGCATGAGCAAGCAATTCGAACGTTAACTCATGGATTTTGGCCATGGCGATACTGGACGTGTGAACTGGTGCTTTGTCTTGATGAAACAAAACTTTTTCTTTCGCTAAATGCGGCAGCTTTTTGCTCAATTTCCTCACTCAAACGTAACACGTTCGCATAATATTCGCCATTGATTACTTTTCGTTTTTTGAGACAGTAATGAAAAACATCCCGTTTGCGTCTCATAAAACTGAGGCTATGATTGCCTGCAGATGGAAATATCTTCGCCTTCTTTCGAGCCGATTTTCCCCTTCCAATCCACTGTTTTCATATTTCTTCGTCTCAGGTGTGAAGTAATGGACCTAGATTTCATCTATTGTTATGAATCGACGCAAAAGCTCAGCTTTATTGCAGCGAAACATTGCCAAACACTCGACTGAAATAGCCTCACGACGCTGTTTTTGTTCGATTGTGAGCAAATGTGGCACCCACCTTGCACGAAACTTGCTCATATCCAAATTTTCAGTCAGTATGCGATGTGCAGAACTTTTTGAAAAGCCTGCAATGTCTGCTTGCTCGCACGCTTTCAGTTGACATCATCCAATACCATTTTGTGGATGTTCTTTACAATTTCTGGACAGGTAACCTCATTTGGTCGACCACTGCGATGTTCGTCTTGGCAGCTAGAACGGCCGTTCTTAAACTCAGCCACCCAATATTTCGGAAGGAGCAGACTCCCCCAAAGTAGAATCTAGCTTAGCTTTAATATTAGTTGGACTAAGACCTTTCAAATGAAAGTATCGTATCACATAACGGTGACCAGTTTTATCCATGATGGCTGCCAAACAAATCTAAACGATGTAAAATCGTCAAACTTCAAACTTAAGCTTTCTAAGATTGGTACTTTTTACGATTGTTATTGATTGAAACAACAACCGCTATCTATACGTCAGGCCGGGTACTTTTGGGACAGCCATTTTATTTCTTTAAAATATACACCAACAATAACTTCTCACTTTAGTTTAGGTATAATATGTCATAAATGAGCTGGGAGATGTTGAAGATGGGACAGCTGAAGACATATTTACCTTTCGTATGATAAGATTTTCAAAACTATAAAAACTGATGTTTGGTTTCTGAGACCACATCATAGATAAAAGCTCACAAGTGTATTTAGTTTTACCATCTCTGGTTTTCCTTGCTTTTCTTGTTAAGTAGCTTTGCTTTTGAAGTTTAAACGCCCCCATGGCTACCTAGTTTAATTACTTTCTTTAATAAATGGAATTTGAGAGCAATAAAGGATGATATTCATAAACATATACAGACAGATCTCTCTATTCATATTCATAATTGTACATGATTCTGCAGCTTACACCAGGGTGTTGCTGGAGTTCAGTAAACGCTGGAGAGCTACACAGCGAAAGCCAGGGATAGTAAAAATCCTCTGTTGAACGCTATTAGTCCATCTGTTTTAGTCAGACCCAAGCCAGGAGTGTACTTCATAAATAAGCCCCTGCTCTAACTAATCTCTGTGCTTCAGTAAATCAATGGTCATACAAAAGAGCGCTGGATGACGCACTCCTTTGTAAGGGTCTAACATCCTAACCAGCGCAGGCAAGTTCTTTCCACGATGAATAGAAGTAATGAAATAATAGAGCAAATGAATGCCGAATTCTGTCAATTTCCAAGCCTCTTGACATTCACCTGTTTAGTGCAAAGGAATTGAAGTTGAACCAGACAAGTATGTGACACTATTTTTAGTTCCCTATATGTATTATCTACATAGTAGGTAGGGAAGGTGTTCCATCAGAAAATTTGATGTCGAGGTTTCACCGGAAATATATGTTACGAGATACCATGAGTACAAAAAACAAAACAAAAGCATTTTTAGAAAAAAAGATACGTGACTTTCTCTAGCTGCTCTACAAATAAACTTCTTACAAAAGACTATTCTTCTTTCTACACAATGCTAATTGAAATAAACATTAGCAGAATGTCCTTATCACTTATTTCCTTAAAAAAAAAGTCACCATTGGCCAAATCTGGTGAATATGCTGGATGCTATAGCAATTCGAACCTTAATTCTACTATTTTCGCCATCGAAACTGCAAATGTGTGCACGCTTGCATTGTCTTAATGGAAGAGAATCTTTTCTTTGGCAGTTTTTTCTTGATTTCTCTGTTCAACCGTACAATAACGATATGTCCTTTCTGCAACTAACCAATGTATATATTTCTGCGTGCATTCAAAAAATTTGAGTCATCACCTTTTCTGCAGATTTCACCACATTTGCCTTCTTCGGAGCCAGTTAGCCTTTAAAACCCACTATTTCGCCTGTAATTTTGCCTCTGGAGTGTATTGTTGTATCATCTTTCATCCACAGCTTTATATCGACGCAGAAACTCGTCAGGATTGCGACGGAAAAGTGGCAAACCAGCTTATGAATCGATCACCCGATTGCGTTTATTCTCCATTGAGAGCAAACGCCTCACCCCTCCTACCGAGACCTTTGCCAGTCCTAATTTTGGTGAAAAATGAATAATGTATCTTTTGATATTTTTGTGGCTTCTACTATTTAGTTGATTCATCGATCACTCAGTCATGTTCTAGATTTTGTAAAATATTTGAGGAGGTCACTTCTACTGGGTGTCGGGAACGATGTTAATCATTTGTGGATGTACGGCCACGTTTAAATTCATTTATACAATTGTAAACTGTTGCAAACGTGGAGCAGTTGTGCCATGAACTTCAACTCTCTCTTTCGGTGTTAACCCTTTTAAATAGAAGGTTTTAATCACCACACGAAATGCTTTTTTTTTCTTCTTCAATGTTTCTAAAAAAGCACAATATTGTTGATTCAATCGCCTATGGTAACAAAACCACGTGATGGATATAGCTGAAAATGTAACTGCCGTCTAGTAAGAGACGACGGTTGCTAAAGACAAACCTTTTTTCGATGCTATGAGTGTAATTTCTTGGATTTTCTTAGGACTTATTGAACTCCCCTAATACGTTTATTGATGGTCCCTGAGTAAAACAAAAATTAGAAAAAAAATGCGTTTGTGAACTCTATAACTAAAAAAAGAAAAGTCCATTAAATATCATGCTTGATGTTTAAGACCAGGATCTTCCAAGAATGCGGCTCGAAGATTTACCAACCCCAAAGCACTCTACCTGGAAAATTTTTGAAAATATTGACTTTATAGAACATGGTTTTGATAAAATACAGCATATTGAAGATATTCATATGCCAATTAATATTAATGTTCTGAGTCCTCTTCATTCTCAGTGACTTTTACATAACTGGTAAACCGTAAGAAATGAACAAAACCTTAATGCACAATTGATCTCACTAAAACGTCGCTGAAACACATAATTTAGTTCACATATGTATTTTTTGTACAGCTAGCCATTTCAGACATATTCTCTATTATTGGTTTGCATTCCTCACTTGTTGCATATCGTTTCATATTTCTTTTATTTTACACCTGGCCATGAAAGGATAATTGAATTTCAAAGACAATCGCAATACGATAGTTTTAAAAGATTTGACTATCACTTTAGCCTAGCGTATTTCCTTAGTTACGTTCTACTCATGAGGAACTAAGTAATAAGACCATTTCGGGTAACTTTTCGATTAGCACGATATAGATAATAGAATAATCTTTTGTAAGAATAGTTGCTTGCAGAGCAGAGAGAGAA
Source organism: Hymenopus coronatus (assembly GCA_030762935.1). Lineage (NCBI taxonomy): Eukaryota > Metazoa > Arthropoda > Insecta > Mantodea > Hymenopodidae > Hymenopus > Hymenopus coronatus. The sequence goes on along the minus strand of CM060885.1, from coordinate 32,177,111 downwards.
AGTCCTGTGAATGGAACGCATCGGATTTTTACTTTCTCTAGCCCGATATGTACAATGCGCATAAGGATAGAGAAGGTATTGTGATGCACCCAAAAATTCGACACCGCGATTTCACCGGAAATATATGTTTTGGGGTCCCCTGAGTCAGAAAAAAACATTTTTAAAAAAAGGTTGTGTGTGTGTGTGTCTGCACAGCATAGCCCCAAAACAAAAAGACCGTTAAATACCAAACTTGGTATTTAGGTTTAGTATCTTCCAAGGATGCGACACGAATATTTTCAAAAAATCCCACCACCACAAACTACCATTTACATGGAAAAAACTTCGAAAATTTTGATTTTCTTAAAAATGGCTCTAACGATTTTGATTAAAATCCCGTATATTAAAACTATAATCTTTCGTAGGAGATTTGTAGAGCAGCTAGAGAAAGTCATGTGAGTGTAACACATAAGTTTTTTTTTTCTTTTTACTATAGATATGGGGTGTCGAGCAAAAATATAGTCACAGCATGTGGCATACCAACGCTCATTTAACCAGGGCTTATAGATATGCACATATATCTGGACCAAGGTGAACGTACTAGTTGTAACGAGGTGTAAATATCACAAAATTACTGTACTTTTGACGGTATATGCAGTGAAATTGAGGAGTATTGCGCATCCTAACAAATGTCAGAAGGATATCTGGATAAATTCTCTATTTACTTGCATGAATTATATATTATTTTGGCGGAATTACGCTGCAGTTCTTTGCCAAACAAATCTGATGTGTTCCATTCACAATTTCTCTACATCTCTGCAACAAATTATTGTTAAAAAGCTTATGCTTCTATTTGCTTCATTTTAATCGAGAAAAAATTAACAGATATAGCCTTATTACTTGCTTCCTTGTAAGCAGAAGCGAGATAAGGGAGTGCCATAGGTTAAAGTGATAGTCAAAAGCTGGTTGCTATGTGACTGAAGTTCCTTTGTTTGTATGGACAGGAGTTGACAAAGTCCTGTATGAGAATAGTGTAAGTATTTTAAAGATGAAACCAATAACACGGAAAGACTGCCTCCGCGGTCGAGTGGTCAGCGAGATGACTTCTCACCTGGAGGTCCCGGGTTCTATTCCCGGCTGGGGCGGGGAATTTATCTTTAACCAGAAATATTCCCTATCCCCCATAGAGTCTGGAAGTATGAATGTGAGTGTGTTTAGTAATATAAAGTTGAACCTAATGTTCTGAACCTATAGTTTCATGAGTGAAAGCCACCTATATGACCATTGATGTTAAAGGGGGCTATACAAATGAAAAAAAAAAAAAAAAAAAGGAATATTTCAAAAACGAACAACTCCTTGAAAAAATATATATGGCATAAATTGTGTGTTTAACGAGCTATACATTTACCAGTTATGCAAAATCCGTAAAATTTATCCAGAATAAAGATGTCTTCCGAGACTGTTCTCAGAAAATTCAAGATATATATTTCGTTTATCATAAAAATATCTTAAACACAAGGTGTTTTAATTCTAATCGTTACAGCCATTTTGGAGAATATCAAAATGTTCGAAAAAGAAGTTCCACGTAAAGGGTAGTTTGGGTTGGGGGGATTTTTCTCAAAATCTTTCTTCGCATCCCTGGAAGATACTAAACAAGTTTGGTGTTTTACAGACTTTTTGTTTTGAGTTATCGTGTTCACGGAGACACACACACACACACACATACACACGGACCTTTTTCTGAAAATGCTATTTTTTTTTAATACAGGGGACCCTAAAAATTTCGGTATTAAATTTTTGGGTGGAATACAATACCTTCTCTATACACTATGTACACCTATTGCAGCTCAACAGACTCAAAACTCATGCCTATGGTACGTTCTATAGCACGTATGCTCAATGTACATTGTAGATAAAGTTATTGTATTTCATCAAAAAATTCAATATTGAGATTTCACCTCAAATACATGATTAAGGGTCCTGTGAATTAAAAAAGAAGTAAAGGTCCGTCTGAGTGAGTGAGTGTGTGTGTGTGTGTGTGTGTGTGTGTGTTTGTAGACAGCATAATTTAAAAAGGAAATGTAGGTTTAATAGCAAACTTGGTATTAAAGTTCAGTATATTTCAAGGATGCGATACGATTATTTTCAGGAAAATTCTCCCACAGCAGCTAACCTTTACGGGGGACATTTTTCGACTTTTCTTCTTAATATGATTCTAATGATTTTGATTAAAATGATATATGCTTAATATATTTTTATGGCATAAATATATATCTTGAATTTTCTGGGAATAGTCTCTGAAGACCTTTCCATTCTAGATTGATTTTGTATAACTTTTGTATAAATGGTAAACCGTAAAGAGATAGACAAATAATACACAAAAAATGTAGATCTCGTTGAAGCACACAATTTGTCACATACATTTTTTTTGTAGAGTCAACATTTTCTGAGATATTCCGTGTTATTGGTTTCAGTTTAAGTTTCCACCCGTCCCACCTTTTGTTATCGGTGGCAAACGTTCGCACTACATGCTATGTCGTACACTGGACAGGCGCTGTAGAAAATCAGTGTGCATTAAACGAATATTCGAATACAGTCGAATCGTCTACGATGCCCCATTACAGCAGTACTGACATTACAGTAACGGAATTATAATCAAGCCGATAACAATTCCTACTGTCTAGTTTTAATGAGATAAATGGAACGTCAGCATAAATGCCCACTCTTTATAGCATTACGCGACGGACTGTGCCATGTGCTCAAACCCCGTTACTCCCCTTTCAGTATTCTATATTCGTTAGACAACAGCAACACTATTTTCTGTTCACTCTAAGGTTGATTCACGACAAAACGGATCACGTGGCAAGTGCTCTGCGGTACAACACAGTAGCAGTGCGCGCAAGCTGAACTACAGAATGATTTCTTTCTTAAATTTTATACAGATACCTAAGAGTTAAATTGATGCCGATTTGTACCGTTAAACAGAGCTACAAGTTCATACATGGTATTCGCATGATACACTAATATCCACAATATTGTTTACAGAGTAACGGTTGCCTGTTTAGAATTATGGAGTACGGTCGCCATGAGTCTCTTCTTACCTCTTCGTCGAGTTACACCAGGCATAAGGCTGTACTAGTGGTGAAAAGCTATGGCGTTGAATGTTTATTGCTAGTTTTGTGAGAAATATCCAACACTTCCCGTGAAAGAAGTGGTAAAATTAGCATCCGAGTTCACCGGTGTTTCGGCTACAAATATAAACAGTGCTCACAAAGAAATATCTAGACGGAAAAAGTGGTACACCCGGAAAAAAAAACAAAAAACGTGGGAAATATGCGATGGAAGAAGTTGACGATTTTGTGAAGAATGCAATTCGCGTAGTGGTACACAATTTCAAGCAGCTAAAGCTTCTATCAGTGTAACGAACGAAAAAAAATCTGATGTGTTCCATTAAAATGACTTTCTCTATATCTCTATAAATTATTATTGTTAGTAAGCTTATCTTTTATTTATTTCATGCTAATCGAGAAAAATTAGCAGAAATAGTCGTATTTCTTGCTTTATTGTAAGTAGAAGCGAAATAAGGGAGTACCATGGGTTAAAGTGAAAGTCAAAAGCTGGTTGCTATGTGACTGATGTTCCTTTGTTTGTATTAACAGGAGTTGACAAATTCCTGTATGAGAAAAGTATAAGTTTTTCAAATATGAAACAAAGAAAAAGGAATATTCCAAAAACGATCAACTCCACGAAAAAAATGTATATAGCATAAATTGTGTGTTTTAACGTGCTCTACATTTTTTGTGGTTTAAGTTTTTGTCCATCTCTTACGGTTTAGTAGTTATGAAAAATTCATCCAGAATAAAGTAGTCTTCAGAGGCTATTCCCAGAAATTTCAAAGTATACATTTTATTTGTCAGGTAAATAACTTTAATATACGATATTTTAATCAAAGTCATTAGAGCCATTTTTTAGAAAATCAAAATTTTCGAAAAAAGTTCTATGTAAAGGGTAGTTTGGGGTGGGGGAATTTTTCTCAAAATCTTCGTGTCACATCCCTGGAAGATACTTAACTTAAATACTAACTTTGGTATTTTACCGACTTTTCGTTTTTGATTTATCGTGTTCACGGACACACACACACGGACCTTTTTCTGAAAATACTTTTTTTGGATACAGGGGACCCTAAAACATATATTTCCGGTGAAATCTCGGTATCGAAATTTTGGTGGAGTGCAATACATTCTCTATACACTGTGTACATAGCGAGTATAGAGAAAGTAAAAAAAAAGCGTTGTTTAGAGGGATGGATAGTTTAAAGACACTTGTTGGTCTTGGAATGGAAAGCAGCTGCACAGACAGCTCAAACGACGATGGAGGGAATAGAGCGCCTTCCAGAGAGCGAATAAATAAAAGTTATCGCATACATGGCACATATTTTTTGCTGTGTTTTTTAGAGATAATTATTACATGTGTAGCCTTTAATTTTTTTATCACTATCAATATCACCATTAAACCTAACAGAATATTTTAGTCACCGTTTAAGCTGGAATAAGGGCTCCGTTCGCATTACATTACAATAAACTTATGAACGCGCCACGTGGTCGTGAAAATATGCCAGCATTTCTGCAGTGAATGGCGGAGGGCTACAATAAAACGGTACACTGCTCACCTGTGTTTTGTTTTGGCGAGGTTCAACTTAAGGCTGAATAGCTTTTTACTTTCTCTATACGTACTATGTATAGTGTATAGAGAAGGTATTGCACTCCACCAAAAAATTCGATACTGAGATTTCGCCGGAAATATATGTTTTAGGGTCCCCTGTATCCAAAAAGAGTATTTTCAGAAAAAGGTCCGTGTCTGTGAACACGATAACTCAAAAACGTAAAGCCGGGAAAATACCAAACTTGGTATTTACTTTTAGTAGATGCGACACGAAGATTTTGAAAACAATCCCCCCACCCCAAACTACCCTTTACATGGAACTTTTTTCGAACATTTTGATTTTCTTAACAATGGTTGTAACGATTTTCATTAAAATATCTTATATTAAAGTTGTTTACCTGACAAATAAAATGCATATCTTCAAATTTCTTGGAATAGCCTCGGAAGCTTACTTTATTCTGGATGAAATTTACGGAATTTTGCATAGCTCCTAAACCGTAAGAGATAAATAAAAACTTACTACACCAAAAATGTAGCGCACGTTAAAACACACACTTTATGTAATATATTTTTTTTTCGTGGAGTTGACATTCTTTTAGATATTCCTTTTTTTTTTTTTTTTTTTTTTTGTGGTTTCAGCTTTGAAAAACTTACTTTGCTCATGCAGGAATTTGTCAATTCGTGTCCATAGAAACAAAGGAACCTCAGACACATAGCAACAAGCTTTTGACTATCACTTTAACCTATGATACTCCCATATTTCGCTTCTACTTACAAGGAAGCAAGTAATAAGACTATATCTGCTAATTTTTTCTCGATTAGCATGAAGTAAATACAAGCATAAGCTTTTTAACAGTAATTTGTTGCAGAGCTGTAGAGAAATTAATGTGAACGGAACACATTAGATTTTTTTGTTACGTGATACACTGTGTCGACTATTACTCTCTGCAGCCGGTATGTACATCCGTCACCAAAACAATTCTGATGTGTTCCATTCACATGACTTTCTCGACATCTCTACAACAAATGATGCTTCTTTTTACTTCATGCTATTCCAGAAAAAATTGGCAGAAATAGTCTTATTACTTGCTTCCTTGTAAGTAGAAGCGAAATATGGGAGTAGCATAGGTTAAAGTATCAGTAAAAAGCTGGTTGCTATGTGACCGAAGTTTCTTTGTTTGTGTGGACAGAAGCTGACAAATTCCCTTACGGAAAAATTATAAGTGTTTTACAGCTAAACCAATAACAGGGAATATCTAAAAAACGATTCACTCCGCTATATAACACAAATTGTGTATTTTAACGAGCTCTACACTTTCTGTTAAGTAAGTTTATTCTATCTCTTACGGTTTACCAGTTATGCAAAATTCCTTAAATTCACACAGAAGAAAGTAGTCTCCAGAGATTATACCCAGACAATTCAAGATATACATTTTATTTGTCAGGTAAATATCTTTAATATTCGATATTTTAATGAAAATCGTTAGAACCATCAAAATTTCGTAAAATCATCCATGTAAAGGTAGTTGGGGGGTGAGGGGATTTTCTTGAAAATCTTAATGTCGCATCCTTGGAAAATGCTGAACTTAAATACCAACTTTGGTATTTAGCGCACTTTTCGTTTTTAAGCTATGCTGTCCACAGACACACACATGCACACACCCGGACCTTTCTCCATTTTTTTTAATCCAGGGGGACCCAAAACATGTATTTCCAGTGAAATCTCGTTATCGAATTTTTGGGTCCATTACAATATTTTTTCTCTATAAACTATGTACATTGTAAGGGTAGTGAAAGTAAAAATGAGTCATTTCTGGAACGCCTATAATTCGTCTTAGTCCCTCACGGCGGAGCGCCTTGTGTACACCATTCGCGATACAGTTATTTTATTATTATTTTTTTTTTTTTTTTTAGCTTAACGTCCTTTAACTTGGTTGGTCATATCGGACGATGAAAGAAATTGGTGAAATGATGCTCAAATGATCTCGGGTTCCATGGAGCTTAGCTACTCGACATTCGTCTTCTCAGGATAAGGGAAAACCCCGAAAAAAACCTTATCCGAGCAACTCACCCTAAGCGAGATTCGAACTCACGACCTTTTGAATGTGAAGCAGACACGCTACCACCACACTACCCAGGCGGGGAGCGATAGAGCTGTGTAGCGGCAGCCACAAGTTGTCACAATTTCCAAATCTTAATATTAATAGCCAATGTGATCAATAATAATACTCAAATACATAGCTTAAGCTTCTTTAACAGCAAACTATGAATATTAACGACACAAAACATGGCAGGGTTAGGATTGCTAAACCTGCTACTTACCAGGTGCGTTCTCTGTGGCTCTGTGACGACACGTATACATACTTATTTCATACACGATGTTCGGTACAATTAAACATACGATAGTTATTATAATGCTTCTTTGAATGTTTGTTGTACACGAAAGCATGTGATGCGCAGAAATACTAAATATATTGTTGTGAAAACCAATGTTTTGAGACATTTTTTAAGATTATTTTTTTTTTTGAATTAACATACCCTTCACAAAGCGATCAAACAGACCCTTCATAAACCGATCCGTAGTGATGTTCTCATACGATGTGACATTTTCTTCCACACGTAAGGGAAAGGTGATTATCTATCGTCCAAAGGGGACCTGATAAGATGCAAAATACTTGGTTCACAATTCCATCATGGTCGCGTATCTGTATCATGTTGGAGTTGAACATCAAGGGACGGTCTAGGTGTGCTTTGGTAGCTTGACAATACAATGAACGGTGTGCAATACACGGTAAGGATACGGCACGAAGATTTTCCAGAAATTCCCCCCCCCCCGCCATTACCCTTTACGTGGAACACTCTTCGAAAATGTTGATTTTTTTAAAAAATGGCTGAAACGATTTTAATTAAATACCGTATATTAAATATATTAGCATCACCAATAAAATATGTATTTTGAATTTTCTGGCAATAGCTTTTAAAGAGCTCTATTGATTGATTTTTCCTGAATTTAGCATATGGGTTATACCGTAAGAGGTAGACAAAACCTCACCACACAGAAAATATAGGTCTCGTTAAAACACATAGGTTGTCATATATGTTTTTCTTGTAGAATTGATGGTTTTCGAGATGCTCATTGTTATTGGTTTTAATTTTAAACTAATTAACTTTTATCAAACTGGAGAGTACTAAGAAAACCGAACCTCAATTGCTTCACATAGCGACCAGCTTTTAAAAGATTTGACTACAACTTTAGCCTAATGTATTCCCTTATTTTTCTCCTATTTATATGGAAGCAAGTAATAAGACCAATTCTACTAATGTTTATCTCGATTACCATGGCCATTTGTAACACAAATTTGATTATGGAACAGCTAGATAAAGCTGTGTGAGTAGAACATATCAGATTGTTTTTTCTCTCGACATAATGTTTCCTCTAAACGCCCGCGTTATGTTAATTTTCCTTGCTCCCGTTTGCTGTGGGCTGTGCCTCGTTTTGTTTTTGTTCCGCAACTTTGGTGAGTCCACATCGTCGGTGGGCAAGTTGCTGTGTGTTGGAGTTTTTGGCCAGAAAGTTGTGCCAAGTTATTGCCGGCAGGTGGTTGTCTTGAGCTGTGGGGTCAATATTATGCCTTCTTTTGACTTCCGCTACTTTGAGTATTATAATCATGTAATAGATTTTTGGCCACTCTTCTGACCATCTTATTATTTCCGCGTTTTCTTTGTTGATTTAATTTAGAAATTTCTCTTCCAACTGAAGGTATTAGACTTTTTATGTCGAAAGTAAAAAACATCTGTTCTTCATGTTTCAGTGTGTCAAACAATTAAATTGGGCCGCAAAGGAGCAAACCTTTAGTCATGCGGGCGTCTAGTGTTTTTTTTTTAACCCATTTAATATGTTTATTTAAATTAAACTAGACATATTGTTCACAACACATTGAATGTGAGTGAATTAACGCCGCAAGACAATATATGCATTTTCTGAGCATTTGCAAATGATTTGAGGACTTATTTCGGGATTGTAATAGCATGAACCTTATGTATAGCGATATTTCAGAAGTAAATACATTGGTAAACATGTATTTGGCCGTTAAATTTCTTATAGAGTCCGTAAGCGATATTGAGTCAAAAGGCAGGTGACACACCGTATAAGTAAAACACTGTTTATATTGTGAACAGTTAGTAGTTCTTTTATCTTTATTATAATACAAATATGCCTCGAGCCGACACTGTGTTTCTTATATCGTAGATGATGCTTTGGTCTTCACCTCCAGCAAAAGACATTATTAAATAATATTTTTACTCTGGCGCTACTCAGCCTGAACCCTTACGCAAGCTATCTACTTCGAAAGAAATTATTTTCAAGATGTCTGATTGAGGTACCTTATTCACTCCCAATATTTTTATAAGATAATGTAACTCCACTAAAAGTCTTCATTCATTCAATATTACAGATATTTATTATAAGCTCACTCAATTTTTTTCAGCAATGAATCACAGAGAACCCTCTTATGAATCTGTGTATTTGTACGCTTAATTAATACAAGCAGCCATCAACAGATCATTATAATGCCCCTGCTCAATATTTTTGTTTCAGTGGATGAGCAACAGGTACCGAACTCCCAGCAATCCCTATTAGCTGCGAACAACTTCTACTAAAATTTTGTACAATGCGACATTTAATGAATACCAGCAACCATCAATGTCAGTTATAGATCATTGTAAACTCTCTGCTTATAATTCTTGTTTCAGTGGATCAGCAGCAAGTGCTGAGCTCCCAAAAATTCCAAAGAGGACTACGGTTCACAGTGAACCATCTTATAAAATCTGTGTATACTTGTACATTTAATCAATACCAGTTGTCATTAACACCCATAGATCATTATTATCCCCCCGCTCAATATTCTTGTTTCAGTGGATCAGCAGCAAGTACCGAGCGAACTCCCAACAAGAGCTACAAATCACTGACAACCCTCTCCTAAAATCTGTGTGCATTGCAACATTTAATTAATCAATACCAGCAACCATCAATATCAGTTATTGACCGTCATAAACTCTCCGCTCAATATTTCTGTTTCAGTGAATCACAGCAAATGTTGAGCTCCCAAAAATTCGAAAGAGACCTACGGATCACAGTGAACCATCTTATAAAATATTCTGTGTGTACTTGTACATTTAATCAATACCAGCTGTCATCAACACCCATAGATCATTATAATCCCTGTGCTTATTATTCTTGTTTCAGTGGATCAGCAGCAAGTGCTGAGTTCCCAACAATCCCAACAAGAAATACGGACCACAGAGCACCGTCTTATAAAATCTGTGTGTACTTGTACATGTAAGCAATATCAGCTGCCATCAACACCTGCTCAATGTTCTTGCTTCAGTGGATCAACAGCAAGTGCTGAGCTCCCAACAAGAGCTACGGACCACAGAGCACCGTCTTATAAAAGCTGTGTGTACTTGTACATGTAAGCAATACCAGATATCGTCAACACCTGCTCAATGTTCTTGTTTCAGTGGATCAGCAGCAAGTACCGAACTCCCAACAATCGCAACAAGAGCTACGGATCACAGAGAATCCTCTGCTCAAGGCGAACAGCGCGTCTCCTGAAGGAGAGCCAGCCAACAGATCTAGTCCCGTGGCAGTGGATGTTGTGAACACAGTGGTGCGCTATGATGCCCCGACTTGTGTCCTGGAGCCCAGGAGGCAAAGCCGTGATCCCAAGGACATGCACACCAGGACACTTCTCGAGCGCTTCTTCGTCGCGGTCGCCATTCTCCTACTTCTTACTTGCCTCGGCTTCCTCCTCTGCGGCTTCCTTACCCGACCAGATTGTACCGACGGTAAGTACCCTTGCATGGATGAGATACTCAGCAGTAATGTAGACGTTGCGGCAACCTTTTGTAGAGCAAGGATGACTGAGTACACCTCCCACTTGCAAGTGGACGAATCGCTAAATACAAGTATTGTTGCTACATTCCTGATGTCGCGAGTTCAACTCTTGTTAATAGACCAGTCTCATTGGAATTTCTGCATCTGCTAGTCGCCAAGAAAATGCCGAGTTGAATATTTCGGCAAATCGACTCTAGCGCTCCACCCAGAATAAAAGGAATGGAAAAAATCTGATGTGCTCCATTCACATGGCTTTCTCTACATCTCTGTAACAAAATATTGTTAATAAGCTTATTCTTCTCTCTACTTCATGCTAATTGAGATAAACATTAGCAGAAATTCTTTTATAACTTAGTTCCTTATAAGTAGGAGGGAAACAAGGGGATACACTAGGCTAAACCGGCAGTCAAATGTTTTAAAATGTGGTTGCTGTGCTATAGAAATCCGCCTCTTTGCACGGCAAGTTCCCGTATGAGAAAAGTATAAGCATTTTAAAACTGATATCAATAACAAGAAATATAGTCCGCGCCGTGGCCGAGTGGTCAGACCACTCGCCTCTCACCTAGGCGGCCCGGGTTCGATTCTAAGCGACCGCATGTGAGATTTGTGGTGGGGCTCCATCTTCATGTATCACCAGTGTCATCGCCTGCGGTGCCAGAGCAGTAAAAGCGGGCGTTAAACACTAACAAAAAAAGTAATAAGAAATATCATAAAAACGATCAACTTCAGGAAAATAATGCATATAACATAAATTGTGTGTTTCAATGACCTCTACATTTTTGTGTAGTAAGTTTTTATCTATCTCTTACGGTTTGCCAGTTATGCAAAATCCGGAAAATTCATTCAGAATAAAGATGTCATGATATACATTTTATTAATCATGTAAATATCTTTAATATAGATATTTTAATCAAAACTGTTAGAGGCAAGTTTGGTATTTAACGGACTTTTCATTTTGAGCTATGCTGTTCACAGACACACACACGGCTCTTTTTCCAAAAATGATTTTTTTTTTTGGATTCAGTGGTATCCAAAACATGTATTTCCGGTGAAATCTCGGTATTAAATTTTTGGGTGCAATACAATACCTTCTCTATACACTACGTATATAGTACGCGTAGAGAAATTAAAAGGTTATAAGACATATTACGTCTCACAAAACTTACGGTGTCGTAATTCAAAGATCCAACTTAGAATATATTTCAATTAAAATAATCTAAATAAAATGTTTCATACAGTAACTCGTAAGCAAGTTCCGCAAGGAAATGGTGTAGCATGAATAGGCGTCTATAGCAATCAATGTGACAAATACTGAGTCATTATATTTTGTAATCAACAGAAACGACATGGCTATATGATCTTGAGGATAAAGTGATATCTAAATAAGAGTAGAAGAATATAAGCTAGAGTTAATGAAAAAAAATCTGTTTCATTCACATGACTTTCTCGAGCTGCTCCACAAACAAACTTCTTACAAAAAATTATCCTTCTCTCTTCTTATTACTTACTTCCTTATAAGTAGAAGGGAACTAAAGCAATGCGCTATGGAAGTGAGATTGTCATTATGGGATTGTCACTATAAATCACTTCTTTGCTTCGCCAAGAGTGAAACAAAAGAAAAGCGGACACTTCTGTCTGGGAAAAGTATAAGCACTTTACAATTGAAACCAATAACAAGGAATATCTCGAAAACGGCTACCTCCAAAAGAAAAACATAAAGGACATAAATTGTGTGCTTTGACGAGATCTACATTTATTGTGTAGTAAGTTTTTGTTTATCTCTCGGTTTAGCAGCTAAGCAAAATTCGGTAAAATTCATCCAGAATAGAGAGGTCTTCGGAGAACATTGCCAGAAAATTGAAGATATACATTTTATTTGTCAGGTAAATATCTTAAATGTAAGAGATTTTAATCGAAATCGTTAGAGCCACTTTTGAAAGAATAAAAATGAAAAATTTTACACGTAAAGATTTGGTTATGGGGGAGGGGGGACTTTCTTGAAAATGTTTGCGTCGCATCCTTGGAAGACATGAAATTAAATATGAAGTTTTGTATTTAACGAACTTTTAGCTTTTGAGCTATGCTGTCCACACACATACACACACACACACGCGCGTACCTTTTTCCAAAAATGCTTTACTATGCACATAGTATGTGTAGAAAAGTAAAAATACCTTTTCAAACAAGCTTCTTTTCTAAATAGATTAGAAAATTGGTAGATAGGTAGCAGAACCACATAAAAACGCCCATTTCTGAGTGTATTTTATAGATTACAGCTACACATGTTTCTTATTGATCTCTACAACGATGTGTTTAGACTCTTCCTTTCAAACATCCGCAGAGCATCAATCGAATTTTTACCCACTAAAAGATTATCCTGCGTCACGGTGCATTCAAATTTGTTGCATATAGTACCTAAAATGTGTTTCAAGTGTGGACCATATAACACTAATGCAAAACTACTTTTTGTTTCTTTGTATTTTGACGTTTTTACACGTACTATGTACGTAGTATATATAGAAGGTATTGCACTCCACCTAAAAATTCGATACCGAGATTTCACCGGAAATGTTTTAGGACCCCCTGAATGCAAAAAAAAAAAAACCTTTTTGGAAAAAGGTCCACGTTTTTGTGTGTGTGTGTGTGTGTGTGTGTGTGTGTGTGTTTCCGTGTGTCTGTGAACACGATAACTCAGATGAAAGTCGGTAAAATACTAAACTTGGTATTTAAGTTTATTATCTTCCAGTGATGGTGACACGAACATTTTGAGTAAAAAAAAAACCCACCCCAAACCTCGTTTACATGGAAAAATATCGAAAATTTTGATTTTCTCAAAAATGGCTATAACGGTTTTGATTAAAATACCGTATATTAAAAATATTTATATGGAAAATAAAATGTATATCTTTAATTAACTGGGGATAGCCTCTAAAGACCTCTTTATTTTGAATGAATTTTGTTGAATTTTACGTAACTGGTAAACCGTAAGAGATAGACAAAAACTTCAGTATAAACTTGTAGAACTCGTTAAAACACAACATTTGTGGAAAACGTTTTTTTCCGTAGATTTAACCGTTTTTGAGATATTCCTTATTAATGGTTTCAGTTTTAATATATTTCTTCTTTTCTCATATGGAATTTTGCTAACTCCTGGCCATACAAACAAAGCAACTTCAATCACATGGCAAGCAGCTTTTAAAAGATTTGACTATAATTTTAGTCTGGTGTATTCGCTTATTTCCCTTCTAAGTACAAGGAAGAAAGTAAAAAGCTCATTTCTGCTCATTTTTTCTCGACTTGAATGAAAGAAATGGTAGAATAAGCTTTTTAAGAATAATATTGCAGAGATGTAGAGAAAGTCATGTGAATGTAAAATATAAGATTTTTACATTATCCGTGTTCATATATTATCAGAGAAAGTATAGCTTTTTGCGGTGGACTTAAACGTTAGGTGCCGTATGCTCCAGATCACCACATTCAAAGCACCAGATGCTGCGTTCTTGGCTTCGAACCCAGATCGGTGACGTTGGCAAGACTCACTCCACTACCAATGAGTGGACCCACATATCTGTTGATGTGAATCCACTACCGGTGAATTTGCCTCGGCGTTACCCAGTCTGCACGATAGTTGGCTCTCTCGGGGTGGTGCAGCTAATGGGGGTAGTTCAGGGAGTGATCTTATAAGAATGAAGACGTGCGTAACTTTCCTGGATTTTATTTTTTACTAGGAGTTGCGAGATAAGCACTTTGCTTTACAATTCTGCTAACTTAAACACTTGTTAGGAACTTTAATACTTGGTTAATCACACCTATTTATATTTACTTCTTCTTCCTTGATTCTGCTTTATACAATATAATTTAATACACGTCACTGACTTTAAATACACTTAGAGCGCTGAAAACTACTAAGTTTCATACCGTGCATAGCTTTGTGCGAAGAAGTGACGTTCAGCCCGACAACCGACAGCATTACAGCGACATACAGCTAACATACAGCGACAGACAGCCCGGATGTGCCTTCTTGGGCTCCTTATATATCTCAAATACCGTTTGGACAGAAAGGCCGCGCAATTGACGTAAATATTACCCAAAATTCAGTTTTCCCAACCCAGGGTGCACCGGAACACTCACGTGACACGTGTTGTACAATGAAAAATTACTCTCTTCCGAATTTTAAGGTTTAGCCACCGTGACCCGGTAGTACGTGACTGGACAAAAGACACCTTTTTAACAAAGAGCTTCCCACACCATACTCCTATCTTGGCGAGCTCTCTATTTCTATTCCAAGCTGAATTTACTCTGTTAATTACATACGGTGATAAGCATTTGTAATCTTTAATTATACAGTGCTAAATAATTAACTAACAATAGTTTTTATAGAGAAGCTAATTAACGGTCTCATTTTGTTCAAAATACATTCAGAATGTATATGGAAATAGAATTTTGAGGATTCGAAACGTGATCTCGGCATAATTAAAATTTAATTAAATAATTAATTAAATTGCATGCACTCGTAGGAATCACCATTGATGGGTCGAAAACGGTAGCTACCTACTTCGTATTTAAATGATCATTCTTACTGTATAAAAGCCGAAGGCTTTACAACAAAGTTCTCCCATTCATTCATTATTTCTATAGGTATGTTTTCTCAAAAGCTGCTTTAACGACATTTTAGCTATGTATTCTAATGACGGTCAGACCACTCGCCTCTCACCTAGAAGGCGCGGGTTCGATCCCAAGCGACCGCATATAATTTGTGGTGGACGCTTTGAGGGTGGGTTTTTTCCGGGTTCTCCGGTTTCCCCCGCCATAACATTCTACCGGGGCTCCATCTTCAGGTTTTATCAGTGTCATCGCCTGCGGTGCCATAGCAGTAAACGCGGGCGTTAAACACTATACAAAAGTCTGATATGTTCCATTCACATGACTTTCTCTACATCTTTGCAACAAATTATTTTTAAAAAAACTTATGCCTCTATTTACTTCATGCTAATCGAGAAAAAATTACGAGAAATAGTCTTATTACTTGCTTCCTTGTAAGTAGAAGCGAATTAGGGCAGTACCATAGGTTAAAGTGATAATCAAATGATGGTTGCTATGTGACTGAAGTTTGTATAGACAGGAGTTGAAGTTTTTTAAAGCTGAAACAAAAAACAAGGAATATTTAAAAAACGATCAACTCCACGAACAAATTGTATATAACATAAATTGTTTGTTTTAACGAGCTCTACATTTTCTGTGAAGTAATTTTTGTCTATCTCTTACGGTTTTCCACTTATGCAAAACTCCGTTAAGTTTATCCAGAATATAGCAGTCTTCAGAAACTATTTCCAGAAAATTCAAGATATATATTTTATTTTTATGTAAATATCTTGAATAGACCATATTTTAATCAAAATCGTTAGAGCCATTATAGAGGAAATCAAAATAGATAAAAACTTACTACACAAAAAATGTAGAACAGGTTAAAACACAAAATTTATGTTATATACATTTTTTTCGTGGATTTGATCGTTTTTTAGATATTCCTTGTTTTTTGGTTTTAGCTTTAAAAATCTTGTCAACTCCTGTCTATACAAACAAAGAACTTCAGTCACATAGCAACCAGCTTTTGACTATCACTTTAACCTATGGTACTCCCTTATTTTGCTTCTACTCCCTTACTTTGCTCCTACCAATTTGTTCTCGATTAGCATGAAGTAAATAGAAACATAAGCCTTCTTGCAGAGATATAGATAAAGTCGTGTGAATGGAACACTATCAGATATTTTATGCTGTATTCCTTGTTTCTTATTCCTCTTTTTCCCCCTAGGCTTCCTTTTGTAACGTTTTATGACAAATACACTCATATTTGCAAACATACAAACACGCATGCCCAAGGTGGGACTCGTACCCACGATCCCCTGCGCCACGAAACACCAAAGCAAGGCACTTTAGCGGGCGTGGCCATGGGGACCGGCAAAGTTAGGGGTATGGAAACTTTTGAGGTCTCAGAAGAAATGAGATAAATACTAATTTGCGATGAGACCAAGGAAGGGAATGCAAGAGGAAAAGATTTATAAGAGACAAATGGAATAAAAATGTCAATACTGAAAAGTTAATAACGCTCCTGGGCAAGAGTGGGAAGAGTGGAAGTAGAGATGGGAAGTTGAGAAAAGGTAAAGGAGCTACTGAAAAAAGGGAGAATGAAGTAGATTGTAGAATTTAGGAATGCAGAATGTAACTTAAAATGAGAATCGGAGGTTTGGGGAATAAATAGCCGGAGTCGAATGCGCAAATAACTCAGCACAAATAAATATATAAATAAACATTCACTTATAACATTGTATATTACAGACAAATATATATTTTGTGTGAAATGTCTTCGAATGGACTCGCATGTAGCAATTTCAAGATTTATAGTTTGTTCGAAAAAGATTGGACCCGTGTAGGACAATACAGAAACCCAACGATTTAAATCGAGAAAAATTAACCAAATACGGGGCTGTCGTGGAAAGAAATCCAAGAAAAGCACTATTTCGCGTTGTAATATTTTATGGCAAAATAATTTTATTGACTCTCTTGCTCGGTTTCCAGATTTATTTATTATAGTATGTGATGAATGCAAGTTTGTAAAACTAAGGGCTAGATAAAAAAATCTGATGTGTTCCATTCATATGAGTTTCTTGTAATAATAATAATAATAATAATAATAATAATAATAATAATTATATAATAAATTATTCTCAATATAAAACGTGCTCATTCTCACACAGTCAAAGCCCTGTTACTGAAGTGGAAAACATGTTAACCCTTTCGATCCGTTTGTACTGTTCTTTTGTATCATCACGGACTCTTACAAACCTGGGAACTCCTCTGAATGAGCACGATTCCATCACCGTTTCCGCTGATGTGCAAGAGGAGTAGAAAATGCAAGTTGTTCGCGCTACAGCCACTGACCGGTGTTCACTTGATTTACCATATAGATATTGAATTTTCTGGAAATAACCTCTGAATACTTTTTTATACTGGATGAGTTTTACGGAATTTGGTATAGCTGGCAAACTGTAAGAGATAGATAATAACTTACATAACAGAAAATGTAGAGCTCATTAAAGCACACAATTTATGTTACACAATTTTTTCGTGGAGTTAATCGTTTTTAAGATATTCGCTGTTATTGGTTTCAGCTTTAAAACACTTTTCTCATACGGGAATTTGTCAACTCCTATCCATGCAAACAAGTAATAATATTATTTCTGCTAATGTTTTCTCGATTAACATGAAGTAAAAAGAAACATAAGGTTTTTAATAATAATTTGTTGCAGAGAGGTAGAGAAAGTCGTGTACATGGAACAGATCAGATTTTTTTTTCACTTTATTTATTGCGTGTCATTTCTGCAATTTAAACTGGGTGCAGAGCTTTAACACTATATTTTGAAACGAAAATACTTGGCGGGATTTTTAACACCTACAATAACTTCATTCAAATGTACATGACAAAAAATCTAATGTGTTCCATTCACGTGACTTTCTCTACATCTATGCAACAAATTATTGTTAGAAGGCTTTTGCTTCTATTTACTTCATACTAATCGAGAAAAAATTAGCAGAAATAATCTTATTACTTGGTTCCTTGTAAGTAGAAGCGAAATAAGGGAGTACCATAGGTTAAAGTGATAGTCAAAAGTTGGTTGCTATGTTACAAAAGTTCTTTTGTTTGTATGGACCCGAGTTGACAAATTCCTGTATGAGGAAAGTTAGTTTTTTAAAGCTGAAACCAAAAACAAGGAACATCTCAAAAAGTATCAACTCCATGAAAAAAGGGTATACAACACAAATTGTGTGTTTTAACGTGCTCTACATTTTTTGTTTAGTAAGATCTTATCTTTCTCTTACAGTTTAGCAGTTATGCAAAATTCCGTAAATTTCATCCAGAATAAAGTAAGCTTCAGAGGCTATTCCCAGAAAATTGAAGTTATACATTTTATTTGTCACGTAAGTATATTTTAATCAAAATCGTTACAGCCATTTTTGAGAAAAATCAAAATTTTCGAAAAAAGTTCCATGCAAAGGGTAGTTTGGGGTGGGGGGATTTTTCTCAAAAGCTTCGTGTCGCATCCCTGGAAGATACTAAACTTAAATACCAAGTTTGTAAAGAAAGTAA
Organism: Hymenopus coronatus; assembly: GCA_030762935.1. Lineage (NCBI taxonomy): Eukaryota > Metazoa > Arthropoda > Insecta > Mantodea > Hymenopodidae > Hymenopus > Hymenopus coronatus. Next base: position 32,158,428 of record CM060885.1, on the reverse strand, counting down.
AAATGATAAAAAGGCGGAATATAGAAAGTAGTTTAAACGTTTGAAACTCTTCGAAACTATTTAAACGAAGGGGGAAATGGCTAACACTCTTGGCTCTGCTGTACATACAACGCAATCTGTGCAGGACCATGGTCAGAATTGTCGGCAATTATGCAAAACATGGAGAGGGGCGTTTAGCCTTGCTTGCAAGGTTCACTGCGTCAAGAGCGGTCGAAATCTTTACAATCTAATTGCTCAAATACTAAAACATGTCACGTAGAGCAAGGATTAAACATACTTTCTCTGTAATTTCGACGTTAACATGCCCAGACGTGATATTGGCTAGACTCCTTTGTAGGGCTATCTTGCGCAAATCTGTCCACGAATAACAAATAGAGGTTGCTTAAGATGCATAAATCTAGGGGTCAGAAGTTTATTTTCTCTACACTTACTATGTACATAGTGTATAGAGAAGGTATTGCATTCCACCCAAAAATTCGATACCAAAATTTCACGGGGAAATTCGTGTTTGAGTCCCCTGAGTCCAAAAAAAAGTATTTTAAAAAAAAAATCCATGTGTGTGTATCTGTGGACAACATAGCTCAAAAACGAAAAGACCTTTAAATACCAAATTTGGTATTTAGGTAAAGTATCTTCCAGGGGTGCAACACGAAGATGTTCAAGAAATTCCCACGCTACAAACTAATCTTTATATGGAAAAATTTTCGAAAATTTTGATTTTCTTTGCACCCCGAATAAAATGTATATCTTGAATTTTCTGGGAATAACTACTGAAAACCTCTTTATTCTGGATGAACTTTGCCGAATTTTGCATAACCACTAAACCGTAAGGGATGGACAAGAACTTACCATACAGAAAATATAGAGCACATTAAAACTCACAATGTACTTTATATACATTTTTTTCGTGGAGTTGATCGTTTTTAAGATATAATTTGTTATTAGTTACCTCTTTTAGTTTATACTTTTCTCATTCAGGTATTTGTCAACTCCTGTCTTTTCAAACAAACGAACTACAGTCACATAGCAACCATCTATTACTTTAACCTATGGTACTCTCTTATTTCACTTCTACTTACAAGGGAACAAGTAATGAGACTATAATTTATGCTATTTTTTTCTCGATTGGCATGAAGTAAATAGAATCATTCACTTTTGTTGCAGAGATGTAGGGAGTCATGTGAATGGATCACGTCAGCTTTTTAATAATTCTTAAAAAGCTTATACTTCTATTTACTTTATGCTAATCAGAAAAAAATAGCAGAAATAGTCTAATTACTCGCTTCCTTGTAAGTAGGAGCGAAATAAGGGACAACCGTAGGTTAACGTGATAGTCAAAAGCTGGTTGCTATGTCAATGAAGTTCCTTTGTTTATATGGATAGGAGTTGACAAGTTCCTGTATGAGAAAAGTATACTTTTTTCATAGCAGAAACCAAAAATAAGGAATGTCACAAAAAACGACGAACTCCACGAAAAAAATGTATGTAACATAAATTGTGTGTTTTAATGTGCTCTACATTTTTTGTGGAGTAAGTTTTTGTCCATCTCTTACGGTTTAGCAGTTATTCAAAATGCATCAAGAATACACTACTCTTCAGAGGCTATTCCCAGAAAATTCAAGATGTACATATTATTTGTCAGGTAAATATGTTTAATATACGAACTTTTAATCAAAATCGTTAGAGCCATTTTTGAGAAAATCAAACATTTCTAAAAAAAGTTCCATGTAAAGGGTAGTTGGGGTGGGGCGATTTTTCTCAAAATCTTCGTGTCGCGTCCCTGGAAGATACTAAACTTAAATACCAAGTTTGGTATTTTACCGACTTTTCGTTTTTGAGTTATCGTGTTCACGGACACACACACACACACACACACACACACACACACACACACACACACACACACGGACCTTTTTTTGAAAATGCTTTTTTTTATATTGGGGACCCTAAAACATATATTTCCGGTGACATCTCGGTATCGAATTTTTGGGTGTAGTGCAATACTTTCTCTATACACTATGTACATAGTGCGTATGGAGAAAGTAAAAAAAAAAAGGTTCCATGTGTGTGTATCTATGGACAACATAGCTCAAAAATGAAAAGACCGTTGAATACCAAACTTGGTATTTAGGTTTAGTATCTTCCAAGGATGCGACACGAAGGTTTTCAAGAAAATCCCCCCACCCCCAACTATCCTTTGCATGGAACTTTTTAGAAAATTTTGATTTTCTCAAAAATGGCTCTAACAATTTTGGTTAAACTATCGTATATTAAAGATATTTACCTGACAAAAAATGTGTATCTTGAATTTTCTGGGAATATTCTCTGAAGACTACTTTGTTCTGGATGAATTTTGCGGAATTTTGCATAACTGCTAAACCGTAAGAGATAAACATACACTTGCTACACAGAAAATGTAGACATCGTTAAAACACACAATTTATGTTACATACATTTTTTCGAGGAGTTGGTCGTTTTTGAGATATTTCTTGTTATTTATTTCATACAGGAATTTGTCAACTTCTATCCATACATACAAACAAAGGAACTTCAGTCACGTAGCAACCAGCTTTTGACTATCACTTTAACCTGTGGTACTTCCTTATTTCGCTTTTGCTTATAAGGAAGCAATTAATAACACTATTTCTGCTAATGTTTTCTCGATTAGCATGAAGTAAATAGAAACATAAGCTTTTTAACAATAATTTGTAACAGAGATGTAGAGAAAGTCATGTGAATGGATTACATCAGATATTTTTTTAATAATTTCTAAATATGTCCGAAGTAACAGCGGCTATTGGTCAAAACTAAATGTGGTAGGACAAATTGCCAATCCAATATTATAATAATAATAATTATTATAATAATAATAATAATAATAATTATAATAATAATAATAATAATAATAATAATAATGAAAATAGATGCCAAAACTACATTATGTAATGTAGAACAGTGTCTAAATAAGAATGTGTCTACAATTAAAATGCGAGAAAAATGAATTTAAATTATAATGCTAAAATAAGTGACATTCTGTTGAATCACCAGGATATCTTTCTTTATTTTCATTTTATTTGTCACCAATTTAGTAATTGAAGGCTCCAAAGGTCTTTTATAAATGGTTTGTTCAGTTTAATTTATCGCCGAGTTTACAGGCAGATATTTAAATTACTCTGCGGCATGGTTTTTTTGTTACTTTTAGATATTTTTCGGATGAGTATGCTTAAGGCATGGTGCGATTTTTATCAGTAAATTTCGTTCATTACTCATCAGCTATTTAAAGGTATTCAGTCAAAATTCTTTTAAAAAGAATACAAGTTTCAGTTTATATATACACACATACATACACAGCCAATACCAGGGTGTTGGGGGTATGAGTCCGCCGATTTAGCATGCTGGGAGATCCAAATATGAAAATAATAAAGTCCAATAACAATTTTATCTATCTTGAAAGATAACTGAACTTTATTGATTACATTATCTGCAGTGTCTGACAACAGAGTAGGACCTAAGAGCGGAAATGTTTTGTGCTTGAAATCCAATTCAACCATATGCCTGTGTCATATTATCAGCTATTGCCACTACAGAGGGGTAAGGTGGGTTTCTTTCAAGCCATCCGAACGTAATTACAACATTCCGCTTCACACACAACGCCCAATGAGGCGTAGTTGCCCAGCACATAACCACGGCTTTACTCCAGTAGACACACTGGAATTAGTAACATTTTGCGGCCAAATGACTCATTTTTGTAACAATGATAAAAACTTACTCATATTTTGTAACATTACCTCGCTATTCTAAGTGCAGAAGTAAGCAATAAAGGCGTGATGACATATTCGTAATAAAGCATTTTACCAATTTTATTTTAGGTTTTTGCAACAATGCACTTTTTAGGAAAATGGTACCGAAACATATGCTTTAGCTTAATGTCTATATATATATAGACGTATATATACCGTGTCTTCAGATTTATTCGGCCTTTAAAACCAGTGGGTTTAAATGCATGGCGTTATTATTAGTTCGGTGTGCTCCTAACTCAAAGGGGAGGTGCGGAACTGAACCTTGGAATGCATGCATTTCTGACTTTGAAAACAGCTCCATGTATTAGGCGGTGCAGAACTGGTTTTCGCCAGGACATTTTGTGCGTTCTTTTCACGCGAATTGGAAGTGATCACAGAATTTATAACAATGTATGATAAACTCACGTCAAGCCCGGACAAACGAGTGTCGGCAAAGCCCGAATAAATCTGATGACCTATTTCTATGTTACACACACACACACACACACACACACACACACACTTATGCTTGGACAGAGAGCTCTAAAATAATTTTGGAGACACATCTTTATGAACGATATTCTAATTCCATTGACTTAATAACAAATTGCTAAATTGCTGAAGATGTCACACCTAATTTGCCTTTTTCAGAATATGTTTAGTGTTAACTCTGGAATACATTCTACACCCAGCCGCCTTCATGGTTATCACACTCTCTCCTTAGTGCATGGAACATATAGAGAAGGTATTGCACTCCACCCAAAAATTCCATACCGAAATTTCACGGAAATACATATTTTACGATCCCTTGTGTGTGTGTGTGTAAACACGATAAATCAAAAACGAAATGTCGGTAAAATAGCAAATTTGTTATTTAAGTATAGTATCTTCCAAGGATGCGAAGTTTACCACTGCCCTGTTCATGGAAAAAAATTCGAAAATGTTGATTTTGTCAAAAATAACTCTAAAGGTTTTATATTAAAGATATTTACATGGCAAATAACATGCATATCTCGAATTTCATGGGAATAGGCTCTGAAGAACTCTTCATACTGAATGAGTATTGCATAACTGGCAAGCTAATATATTAAAACTTACTACACGGAAAGCGTGGATCTCGATAAAATACATTATTTATGCAATATGCATCTTTTTCGTAAATAAATAATAACCCTCTATGGCTTGGATTTTATTATTTTATGATAGTCCATGGTGACATATATTCATATAATAATTTAATTTTTTTTTTCTTTATTCTATATGAATGATTCTATAAACGTTTTGTGGAGTTGACCATTTAGTAGATATTTTTTGTTATTGGTTTCAGTTCTAAATTACTTAAAATTTTCTCATACGGGAATTGGTAAACTCATGGCAATGCAAAGAAACTTTTTTATTATTATTGTTGTTGTTGCATCGCTTTAACTTCAATGGTCATATCGTGGACTTTGACTTGTGAAACTGTAGGTTCAGAAAATTAGGTTAATATACCTTATATTACTAAACACACACACACACATTCATACTTCCAGACTCTGTGGAAAATAGGGAATAATTCTGATTAAAGAAAAACTACCCGTCCCAGCCGGGAATCGAACCCGGGTCCTCCGAGTGAGAAGTCAGCTCGCTGACCACTCGACCACGGATTTTAACCACATGGGAACTAGCTTTTAAAAGATAAACCTAGTGTATTCACTTATTTCTGTTCCACTTGTAAGGAGCTGAGTAAAAAGATCATTTCTATTGATGTTTATCTTGATTAGTATTAAGTAGATAGAAGAATAAGCTTTTTAGCAATGATTTGTAACAGATGTTGAGAAAGTCATGTGAATGGAACACATCCGATTTGTTGTCCGGTGTCGCCGCACTGTAATATTTTATGGTTTGATTTTCTTTCTGAGCTAAGCAAACAAAACACACTTTTTCTACCATCTAACGATCGACAGGCATCAAGTATTCATGTTCACGGCATGAAACAGTAACCTTTTAGGACTAACATGCAATATTATTGACGCACAGAAGTAGCTTAAAGCTATAAAACATTACCAGAAAATATGTTAATCATTAATGATATTTGCATAATTAAATGACGGTGCTTGGGGAAAGCCATAAAGGCACGAAATACAAAAGGCTTCTGAAAAGACTGTCTATGAAAATGGAATATGTTACATTCACTTGACTTTCTCTACCCTGTACTTTATTAGTGGTTGTAAAACTATGCTTAAACACATTATATTTACATCTACTTCTCTTGAATAAACATAAAAATCTTTGCAGAAATTGCTGCAGTATACATTTCGTTGTAATGAAAATGAGAAACTATAGTAAAATGTTTAAGGACTGGGTGCTCTATACGGTTCCTAAAACTTCCTATTCTTTTGCAATCGTGAGAAACAACAGATCATTAAAGGGAGTTTTAAAAGAATAACAAAGTATTAAACGATTTGGAATCATTAATAATAAATATCTAATAACTGGCACGTAGCAAAAAAAAAAAAAAAAAAAAAAAAAAAAGAAATATCTGAATATAATGTGTGTTTTAATAGGATCTACTTTTACTTTCTCTACACCAAAATATTCGATACCGAGATTTCACCGTGAATATATACTTTGGGCCCCCCCTGAATCCAAAAAAGAAAAAACATTTTCGGACAAATATCTGTGTGTGAGTGTATGTGTCTGTAGACAGCTCAAAAACGAAAAGTCCGTTAAATATCAAGCTTGGTATTTTAAGTTCAGCATCTTCCAAGGATGCGACAAAAAGATTTTCAAGAAAATGCCCTCCACCTGCAACTAATGGGAACACTTTCAAATCTGATTTACTCAAAAATGGCTATAACAATTTTGATTAAAATACCGCATATTAAAGATATTTATCTGAAAAATAAAATGTATATCTTGAATTTTCTGGGAATATCCTCTGAAGTCTTGTATTCTGGATGAATTTTACGGAATTTTGCATAACTGCTAAACCGTAAGAGATAGAAAAAAAAACTTACGTAACAGAAAATGTAGAGCTCGATAAGTCGCACAATTTATGTTATATACATTTTTTTCGTGAAGTGGACCATTTTTGAGATATTTCTTTTTTTGTGTTTCAGCTTTAAAAAACTTGACACATGAGAATTTGTCAACGGCTGTCCATACAAAACAAAGGAACTTTAATCACTTTAACCTATTGTACTCCCTTATTTAACTTCTACTTACAAGGAAGCAAGTAATTAGACTATTTCTGACAATTATTTCTTGGTTAGCATGACGTAAATGGAAGCACAAGCTCTTGAACAAATCTCAGCAACAATTTTTGTTAAAAAGTTTATGCTTATATTTACTTCATTCTAATCGAGAAGAAATCAGCATAAATAGTCTTATTACTTGCTTCCTTGAAAGTAGAAGCGAAACAAGGGAGTACCATATGTTAAAGTGATAGTCAAAAGCTGGTTGTTATGTGACTGTCAACTCCTATCCATACAAACAAATAAACTTCAAAGGATTTTTTTAAAGGTGAAACCAAAAACGAGGAATATTTCAAAAACGGATCAAATCCACGAAAAGAATGTATATGACATAAATTATGTGTTTTAACGAAATCTACATTTTTTGTGTGGTAAGTTTTTATCCATTTCTTACGGTTTAGCAATTATGCTGAATTCCGTAAAATTCATCCAGAATAAAGTGGTCTTCAGAGGCTATTACCAGAAAATTCAAGATATGCGCTTTATTTGTCAGTTAAACATCTTTTATATACTATATTTTATTCAAAATCGTTAGCCATTTTTGATAAAATCAAAATTTTCTAAAAAAGTGCCATGTAAAGCGTAGTTTGGTGTGGGGGGATTTTTCTCAAAATCTTCGCGTCGCATCCCTGGAAGATACTAAAATTAAATACAAAGTTTGGTACCTCACCCACTTTTCGTTTTTGAGTTATCGCGTTCACAGGCATACGGACACATGGACACACACGGACCTTTTTCTGAAAATCCTTTTTTGGATACAGGGAACCCTAAAACATATACTTCCGGTGAAATCTCGGTATCGAATTTTTTGGTGGAGTGCAATATCTTCTCTATACGCTATCTGCATAACACGTGTAGAGAAAGTGAAAATGTATATGGCAAAAACCAATACTTCAGGTATGGCTAGGCTAGGAAGAAAAACAATCAAGTTGAACATAACATAGATAGAAAATGGAACGGAAAACTTTGGAGAATCAGAAAAGAGAATAAAGGGAATTCACAGGGGAATATGCAACATTTTTAATAATTTGTTTGTAAAAAATTTACATAGCTGTCCAATATCAGAAGCTCAAAGCAGACGCTGTCTCAAAGTCAAACGATAACCCAAGCTATGTATAATTTGTACTAAATAAAAATACAATTCAAGACAATGTATTCTCATGTAATTGTTTCGAGGCGGTTTTCCACATTTTCTTGCAGCGTCAAAGTGATTTACACTCTCATATGGCGCTTCGTCAACTCTTTCCTTGATTTTTTATTTTATGATCCATAGAAAGGGGTTTGTATGAAAATCTTCCATTGTCATTTCTAACTATTGTTTAACTTATTGATAACAATTCATATTATGCTAATGCAACATCCAAGCTATTTATGGCTATCATTTGTTCCGTATTCTCATCTTGAATTCGCAATTGCTTCACGCTCGCCTTTCCTCAGAGCACTGTAATAGTTTTACATTATTTGTTTTTATCTTAATATAAAACTATCAATGTAGGTATGAATACATGTGAGTATGCATGTGTAAATGTGTAAACATATGTATACACGACTGTACATGTATATGTATGTACGTATGTATGGACGTGTTTACCTGTGTATGTGTGTAGCATGAATGTATGTATTCGTATGTACGTGTGCGTGTATGTTTGTCAAAGATTTATACATTCTTGCACCGATTTTGACCAAACTTGGCACAGATAACTTTTAACACAAAGCAAAAATATTCATCTACATTAAAATTTGATATTCCGCCCCCATTTCTCATGATTAATAATTTATGTACCCATTTAAATTTATGTGATAACCTCACAAGTCCACATGTATCTTTATCAAATAAAACATGCAACATGACCCATATAAGAATATAATTACTTAAGATTTTCAAGAGCGCGCAAAATAACAAAAGCAAAAAAAAATCAAAAAAAAAATCGCTTCATCCTCGATGACATTGATCATGAAATACAAAAAATAAAACATTTGCTTGGTTGGTAAATTTGAAAAGAAAAATCGAAGTGTATTATGTTAGACCCTGCTAACAGCAGAAAAATATGTATATAAATACCATTTATTAATAAATTGTATATCAGTCTAACTCATTAATGAGCTTGCCGAGTGACACAGAACACACACATTCATTTTGTGGCTTGTAATTTCATGTGACTATTTAATTTGTGTTATTTTTGCCTTATGTTTTGCATATGTTGGTTATACTAAAATAATTTATATTACTGTCAGGTTTCTAAACTAGTTTATTTAAAATAGTGTCCTGAGAATTCTATTATAATTTTTAAATGTCGCCGAAGAAACGCAAGTGCAACAAGGGCTAAACGAATCAAATTGCAACATTCATTCAAGCAATAACTACTTTTGAAATTTACTTTCTTACGACATGCCAGGTGGCTCAACTGCCCCGTTAAAAGAGTTGCAGTACACAGTGGGGCAATTTCAAATTTAAAGGCGTCAGTGATGAACTAGCCCTCTCAAAGAGCGCGACCTGGTCACCGTCTTCGCTGATAAGCAAGAGGCAGCTCACCTAGCTCTCCGCTGACCGGTTTTACCACTAATAGCTACTTACGTTGAGTTCTGCAACAATTTTAACGCACGAAGGGATTTCTGCACACATAAATACGGGCTATTTGGTGTACTAAGTTGCCGATCCCCATGAGCACTGTCTCTAAAGGATCTAGCTTTGCTGCTCCGTAGCGCAGGGGACTGAGTCCCGCCTTGGGCATGGGTGTTTTTGTGTGTATGTATGTGTGTGTGTATATATATATATATATATATATATATATATATATATAAACAAATCATGAAAAAGTAGGCAAAACAAAAAGAAAAGAACAAAAATTGGACTAAAAAATCTTATGTGTTATACTCACATGACTTTCTCTAGCTACTCTACAAACACCACACTAATCGAGATAAACATTAGCAGAATTTTGTTACTTAGTTCCTTATAAGTAGACTGGAACTAAGGGAATGCACTAGGCTTAAGTGATAGTAAAATGTTTTAAAAGCTGTCGTTGTGCGATTGTCATTGCAAATCGCCTCTTTGCTTCGCCAGTTGTAGAACAAAAGATAAACAGCACTCCCGTCTGTGAAAAGTATAAGTACTTCACAACTGAAACTAATAACAAAGAATACCTCTAAAACGGTAAGTTTTAACGAGATCTACATTTTTATATAGTAGTTTTTTTTCTATCTCTTACGGTTTACTAGTAATTCTAAATTAAGCGAAATTCATCCAGAATAAACAGCTCTTTAGGAGCTATTCTCAGAAAATTCAAGATATATTTTATTTGTGATAAAAATGGCTTTAATATGTGTTATTTTAATCACAATTGTTAGGGCCATTTTTAAGAAAAACAAAATTTTCGAAAATTTTTCCATATAAAGGGTAGTTAGGGGTGGGGGGATTTTCTTGAAAATCTTCGTGACGCATCCTTGGAAGATACCAAATTTAAATACCAAGTTTGGCATTTATCCATCTTCGTTTTTAAGCTATACTGTCCACACACACACACACACACACACACACATACACACACCTGTTACTGAAAATGCTTTTTTTCTGGACGCAGGGGGTCCTAAAACGTATTTCCGGTGAGATCTCGACATCGAATTCGTGGTTGGAATACAATACTGCTCTATGCTTGCTCAGGGACATGATACGTGACTTGCGGCAAATGAAGTTCTGCGTTGCGAACTGGTTCGACAATTATCTAGTTCATTTATAAGTAGAAGGGAAATAAGGGAATACACTAGGCTAAAGTGAGAGTCAAATGTTTTAAAATGTGGTTGTTATGGGATTGAAATCCGTTTCTTTGCGTGGACAAGCGTTGACAAGTTCCCGTATTAGAAAAGTTTAGGTATTGTTTTAAATACCAAGTTTGGTATTTAACGGTATTTTCGTTTTTGAGCTATGCAGCCCACAGACACAACACACACAATTAGATTGTGATTAGATTCAAGGGGTCTCAAAACCTGTTTTTCCGGTATCGAATTTTCGGGTGCAATACAATAGCTTCTCTATACACTATGTACATAGTACGTGTAGAGAAGGTAATATAGGAATTTGAAACTTCGCTCCCCATGTCCCAGCACTCTGCTCCGACGTTGTTACTTTGGAGCATCGCATTATATCGTGTCGGCAGGTTGCTGGCATTTGGTTGGTGCTTATCAGCTATCTAAACAAATGGTGCCAGCCGGAGGCCCCGCCGCGCCCGGAGAATTTCGTTTACGGAATACCTACCTACAACACTGGATCTTGAAAAAGAATATCTGCACTATGGCAAAGACGGAAATGTAAATGGTGTATTATTTATGGACGCTCTTTAACCACTGTGGTTCTCAGCGTCCCATTCTAAATTGGGCGTGAAAGACCGCTTAATTTTGCACAGAGGTCTCTCTATCAGGCTTGAGGTTCTTTTACGTGCCGTAAATCTACGACACGGGACCCACGGCTTTACTTCCCTTCCGAAGGAAGCCATTCTAAGGATTTTTACACCCGAAAAAATTCATCGTCCTCCGCCGGGTTTGAACCCGCGACCTTAGTTATATGAAGTTAGCAAGGTAACCACTACTCCACGGAGGGGATTATGTGGCGAAGTCGGAGGACTGATTCGGCTTCCTGAGACAAGAAACTTGCAAGTTGATCAAGTCCGGATTTATCGGCGATATGCAGCCATTTATCACACAGTTTGGGGTTTCCAGCTAATATTGTTGGTCCCTCTGTTGACCATCACCTCAACACTTAGACGCACTGACAATGTTGTTGGCTTAGGCTTCCCGCTGCTACGCAAAATTACAAACACAGCCAACGAAAATAACAAAATTCTCCAAGACGTGAAATAGGACTGACCAAAATGGAACAGTCAACACAATAAAATGACATGCAATAAACATAAACAAAAATAATATAAATAACCCTCCTCTGGTCCCGGCTTTTCTACTGGATCTTCCTCTCTCCTTTTCACCTCCCCCCAAAATGATTTTATTCTCTTCCAAAATATTCGTAATACATTTTTGCTTAATGTCACCAGTCAAAGGAATAACGTCTCTCTTGCTGAAACACTCCCCTAACCAGGATTTTATAATATTCGGTTGAAATCTCAAAATTGTAGCTCAGGTTAAAATATCCGATGTGTTTCATTCACATGACTTTCTCTGTATTTCTGCACAAATTATTTTATTTATTTCATGCTAATCGAGAAAATTAGCAGAAATAGTCTTATTACTTGCTTCCTTGTAAGTAGAAGCGAAATAAAGGAGTGCCATTGGTTAAAGCGATAGTCAAAAGCTGGTCGCTATGTTACAGAAGTTCCTTTGTTTTAATGGACAGTAGTTAACAAATTCCTGTATGAAGAAAGAATACTTTTTTTTAAAGCTGGAACGAAAGACAGCGAATATCTCAAAAACACTCAACTCCACGAAAAAATGCATATGACATAAATTGTGTGTTTTAACGTGTTCTACATTTTTGTGCGATTTGGTCCATCTCTTACGGTTTAGCAGTAATGCAAAATTCTGTAAAATTCATCCAGAATAAAGTACTCTTAAGAGGCTATTCCCAGAAAATTCTAGATATACATTTTATTTGGAATGTAAATATCTTTAAAATGAGAGATTTTAATCAAAATCGTTAGAACCATTTTTGAGAAAATCAAAAATTTCCAAAAAAGTTCCATTTAAATGATAGTTGGGGGTGGAGGGTTTTTCTTGAAAAATCTTCGTGTCGCATTCTTGGAACATACTGAACTTAAATACCAAGTTTGGTACTAAACGGTCGTTTCGTTTTTGAAATATCCTGTCCACAGACACACACACGGATCTTTTTCCAAAAATGTTCTTTTTGGATTCAGGGGGTCTCAAAACATGTATTTTCTGTGAATTCTCGGTATCGAATTTTTGGGTGCAATACAATACTTACTCTATACACTATGTACATAGTATGGGTAGAAAAGGTAATATAGGACTTTAGAGCTTCACTCCCAATGTCCTGAACAGTTGAGAACGGATAGTGTGATCCACCGTGCATAGCATGTCATAGAAGGCTTATATTGAGGTTTACTGAAACATCTATTATGTAAACTTGACTTCGTGCCCTCCGGTGTGAACAGTGCTTCTATATCCAAGCTCATTTAATGGAAAGTCATTAATTTCGTGACAAACGCAATAAACTAGAACACTGCTGTATACAAGAAATTTGGCAACCGCAAGAAATAATGAAAATTCACGCCGCTGTCAACTTAAATAAATGTGCATGGGTTTATCATTTGTGAACCATTAATGTCCTACGCAGGACATTTAGTTATTCATGCTAACGACCTAGAAAGAGTGATCAGTAAATCAGTTTTTTACTCTCTCCACATGTATTATGTACATAGTATATAGCAATAGTATTGTATGTCACCCCAAAATTCGATACTGAGATTTCACCAGAAATACATTTTTGGCTCCCCCTTGGTCCGTGTGTATGCGTGTCCGTGTGTCTGTCAACACGATAACTCGGTAAAATCTCAAACTTGATATTTGAGTTTAGTATCTTCGGGATGCAACACGAAGATTTTGAGAAAAATGCCCCCACCCCAAACTACCCTTTACATGGAAAAAATTAGACACTTTTGTTTTTCTCAAAAATGGCAGAACAAATGTTGTTTAAAATGTCGTATATTAAAGATATGTATATCGTAAATAAAATGTATATCTTAAATTTGCTGGGAATAGCCTCTAAAGAGCTCTTTAATCAGGATGCTCTTTATTGAATTTTGCATAACTGGTAAACCGTAAGAGATGAAAAAGAACTTACTCATCGGAAAATGTAGATCACGATAAAACACACAATTTATGTCATATACATTTTTTCCGTGGAGTTGCATGTTTTTTGAGATATTCCTTGTCATTGATTTCAGCTTTAAAAAAACTTATACTTTTCTCATGCTATCGTTCTCTCCCTCTTTCACATACACACACCGCCAACTTTTTTTGGTAAATGGATTCGATATTTACTTTTTGAATGAAGTTCAACTCTTTCTCTGCCTTCTAAAGGCAAGTAAACAGTCTTCGACATACCTCACCTTGTAAATGCGTCCCAGCTGTCAACAGCCCTACCGTATCATCAAATACTAAAGGCTCCTGAGAAACGAACTATCATTTTACTTTCTCTATACGCGCTATGTAATTAGTATATAGAGAAGTTATTGTATTGCACCCAAAAATTCAATACCGAGATTTCACCGGAAATACATGTTTTGAGACCACCTGAATCCAAAAAATGGATTTTTAGGAAAATGTCCATGTGTGTGTGTGTGTGTGTGTGTGTGTGTGTGTGTGTGTGGGCAGCATAGCTTAAAAACGAAAAGACCGTTAAATACCAAACTTGGTATTTAAGTTCAGTATCTTCCAAGGATGCGACACGAAGATTTTCAAGAAAATCCTCCCAACCCCAACTACCCTTCCCATGGAAAAATTTTCGAAAATTTTGACTTTCTAAAAAATGGCTCCAACGATTTTGATTAAAATAAAATATATATACCTGACAAATAATATGTATATCTTGAATTTTCTGGGAATACCCTCTACTTTATTCTTGATGAATTTTACGGAATTTTGTATAACTGGTAAACCGTAAGAGTTAGACAAAAACTTACCCAACAAGAAATGTAGAGCACATTAAAACACACACTTTAGGTTATATACATTTTTTTCGCGGAGTTGATCATTTTTAGATATTCCTTGTTTTTGGTTTCAGCTATGAAAAACATACCTTTCTCATACAGGAATTTGTCAACTCCTGTCCATACAAATAAAGGAACTTAAGTCGCATGGCAACCAGCTTTTGACTGTCACTTTAATCTATGGTACTCCCTTTTTTTCGCTTCTGCTTACAAGGAAGCGAGTAATAAGTCTATTTCTGCTAATGTTTTCACATTTAGCATTAAGTAAATAGAAGCACAAGCTTTTTAACAGTAATTAGTCGCAGAGAAAGTCATGTGAATGGAACACATCAGATTTTTTAAATAAACAACCAGTAGTGAGGTTGGCGGTTCAACTCGGTGGTTAATAAGCCAATCACCTGCTGCTATTGAATTTATGCATTTTTAAAGCATAATAAAAAATCCGGAGGCGTTAAAATATCTATCTCTTTTTCTGAGATGTGGACCTTAAAAACAAATCTGATGTGTTCCATTCACATGACTTTCTCTACATCTCTGCAGCAAATTATTGTTAAAAAGCTTATGCTTACTTTTACTTCATGCTAATCGAGAATAAAATGTCAGAAATAGTCATATTACTTGCTTCCATGCAAGTAGAAGGGAAATAAGGAAGTAGCATAGACTAAAATATTAGTCAAAAACTGGTTGCTATGTGACTGAAGTGCCTTTGTTTGTATGGACAGGGGTTAACAAATTCCCGTATGAGAAAAGTTAAGTTTTTAAAGCAGTAACCAATAACAAGGAATATCTTAAAAACGTTCCATTCCACGAAAAAATGTATATAACATAAATTGTGTGTTTTAAAATTTTCTGTTAAGTAAGTTTTTGTCTGTCTCTTTCGGTTTGCCAGTTATACAAAATTCAGTAAAATTCATCCAGAACAAAGTGGTCTTCAGAGGCTATTCCCTTAAGATTCAAGATATACAGATTATTTTTTTTAATATACGATATTTTAATCAAAATCGTTAGCCTTATTTGAGAAAATCATAATTATTAATTATTTTTGTTTCTATGTAAAGGGGTGTTGCAGATGGGGGGGGGGTTCTTGAAAATTTACATGTCTTATCTTTGGAAGATAGCAAACTAAGTACTTCGTTTTTGACTTATGCTGTCCAAAGACACACACACACATACACACACACACACATACGGACCGTTTTCCAAAAATGTTTTTTTTGGATTCAGAGGGAACAAAACATGTATTTCTGATGAAATCTCGGTATCGAATTTTTGGATGCTTGAAAATACCTTCTCAATACACCATGTATAATTAATTACATAGTACGTGTAGAGAAAGTAAAATGCTGTTAAGATTTTTCACATCATAAAGCCTCGATACTTTACTTTTAACTAACAGTATAAAGTTTTTAGTAATGTGCACTAGTCTATGATAGTACTAATGAAGCCAATTAACAAACACGAAGTTCGAAAACATCTAAGGGTTACACTTGTTACCGAATATTTGGAAAAGTAATTAATTTCTTGGGAAGTGACAGCCTCTTAATTTAGAATATCCACACTGTGACCGATGAGTTGATATTTCTCCACGATATTACAGCCGACAGGACGTGCGGAAACCGATTACATTCTGGGAACTTGCCCTCGCCCAGCCTGTAGTAAGATGTGAGTTTACCTTTCATATTTTTTGCAGCAAATTAAAAACTCCACTTCCGACGAAGTTTCATTAGTTGTTCCGCAGATACCACGCAGCACCGTGAGCCCAGAGAATTATAAAACTGGAAGTTTTCTTTAAATTTTACATTTAACATGTAACGTATTCTAGGGGTACCGGGCTCGTAACCAGCTTACAGGTTTTAAAAAAAGGTTTTATTGCTGCATGCTCCATTGCTTGGCGCAGTACTACATGCATGTTGTACCATACACATTTTTTGTTTCATTGTTAATTTATATTACATAGGTATTAGATATTAGGGATGGTGTGGACATGTGGGTGTCCTAGCTTAGGATTTTGTTGGCATGAAATCTTTTTCAATTATGGTAAGACAGGTGATTTTCTTCGAGTTACAGATTATTATCGAACTCATTTATTTATTTTTGTTCGGCCTTTTCTGCCGTTAAACACACACACACACACACACACACACACACACACACACACACACACACACATTATTCTTAAATTTTCCCCTTTTTAAACTACGCTTTACGTGTCGGTGTCTATCATTCCATATTACTTTTGACCATCTATTGATGCATCAAATAAACAAGTTTCTTTCGTGGCCCGTTCATTTCTACCGCGGACTCGGCTATCACGTCTTAGCTCCGCGAATGTTCCCCGCCTAGTGAATTCGACCGTATTAAATAAACACTATATCACCCCGGCCGTGTGCAGCCCGATCGACTCCTCCACGGACCCAAATATCACATTTTGCCTCCGCCACTCTTCCATAGCTAGTGCAAAATTGTCGCTCGACCAGCAAGGGAATTGTTTCTGTTTTCCTTGTTATGTCCACACTCGGGCTGTTTAACCTAACCCCCTCAGTTCAATGTCCTTCCCTTAACGGTACTATCCCACCTGGGTTGTTTGTCCTTACTTTCTTCCCTAGGCATTTCCAGTGTACATTTGTCCCCTCTCAGTATAATTTATATTACATTCGCTATAATTTAATCTCCTTTTTAGATAACTTTTAACGCCATGACACATGTATTGTTTCAAACAACAGTTTCTAAAGAACTACAATATTCTAAAAAATTATCATATCTTTGTAACACATTAATGCGAAATGCTAAAATTGTTACTAACCGATTTTAGCTAAGTAAGCCTTATTTTAATTACCTTTTTTTTTGTTTTTTGCATAATGTATAGTTCATTTTAAACTTAAAACGCACATGTTTCCAGTAAAACCCTTAGGTATTATAATAAAAATCAACAGTAATCATAAATAGTGTTGCAGAATACGTTCTAAAATGCACCTAATTATCTAAAACATATTTTAGAATAAGTCTTCAATCAATAATTTTAAGATTGGGCATAAAGCATATATACTAGGGCAATTTATAAAGTAACAGTGATTTGGCATAACTAAATAGTAACGAAAGATATCAACACAAAACTTTATTTACAAAGTCACAGTACATTACTCTATTTCTCAATGTAATCTCCATTCTCTCAAGACATATTATATGTCACGTGGTACGAGTGCCAGGTTCAATGCCAATGTTATACTTTTCTACAGCAAAAGAACTTATTAGTTTTTTTGTTGTTTTTTTTTAAATGGAAAAAATGTTCAGTCAATCGAATGTTATAGGCAGGCAACGCAGGTGTATGGTGATAATACAGTGATCGAGTCTTCAGTTAGGACATGACACATAAGTTAGAGTAATCAAGGAACAACCAGTGTGCACGGAGTAAGACCGGAGTGAAAGTTCATCAATAGTTATGGAGGATTTGATAGTAAATGTTGATAAAAGCATTCAGAAAATCCTGTGTTTTACTTTGGACACGATAAATGATATTTGGGTGAAAAAATGTCCCAACCTCAAAGTGGCAGCACATCTTGCCTCAGATCTTAGGCGGTAGAAGTGTATATCTGCATTGATAAACCTTTACCACGTGACAACAAATATCTCGATAGCAATGGCAATTACTTTGAGAACAGAGTAAGGTTCTAAAGCTTTGTAAATAAAGTTTTGTGTTGATATTTTTCGTTAGCATTTAGTTATGCCAAATCGTCTGTTACTTAGCCCTGTACTTCCATTAAAATGAGAAAAACATAGAAAATATACTGAATTGGCAAGGTCTAAAACGGTATCTAAGATACATTCAAAAGATTTTCTTTAACCATTTTTCAACGTATTACCCCTACAAAAGAGTATTCTTGAATACAATTCATGTTAGTAGATATAAATATTTTTAGAAATAGGTTTATTACACATTTCTTTGAAGACACAAGGGTATTAGGAAATACAGCGATAGCCAAATATATTAAGAGTATCCCTATGTGATGATTAGAAATTATATTTTCTATACATGACCAGGAAAACAATGACTTCCCATTTGAGAAAAGTATAATTAGTGGAAATTCAAACCATAATAAGGAATATCTCGGAAATCTTTAACTCCAAAGAACTGTAAATATATTATCAAAATTATTAGAGCCATAACGAATTTTTTCCATGTAAATATAGCTCGCAGCATGGGCATTTACTTAAAAATCTTCTGGTCGTATCCTTTAAAGGCGCTGGACTTAAATACTAAGTTTGATATTTAAGAGAGCTTTATTCTTGAGTTGCACATAAAACATCGGAAACACATACGCACATACATACACATGTGGATGAGAATAAGTGAATGGCGTACCATTAAGAACAAGCCTTAAATATCTAGATCAGTGACTTAAGATGATTTTTGTCGAATTATTGGCCATTAGAAAAGAGACATTAAAATGTATAAATTGGGTATGAACCCATTTGCTTAAGTTTAGCTTAGTACTTTCTCTACGCGTACCATGTACATGGTGATGTAAAAGATATCTATTGCATTGCACCCAAAAATTCGATAAGGAGAATTTACCGGAAAAACATGTTTTGAGACACCTTGAATCAAAAAAAAAAATAGAAACAGTTGGTGTGTGTGTGTGTGTGTGTGTGTGTGTGTGTGTGTGTGTGTGTGTGTGTGTGTAGAAGGTATCGTAATGCACCCAAAAATTCAATACCGAGATTTCACCGGAAATATATGTTTTAGAAACCACTGAATCATAAATAGAATTTTTAGAAAGATGTCCGTGTGCGTCTATCTGTCTGTGTGTGCCTCCGTTTATGTATGGTTTTTTTTTTGTAGTGTTTAACGCCCGCTTTAACTACTTATCGCACCTGCTACTGAGTGCTGCCGATATGAGAATACAGTTCAGTCAAGAAGTGGTAGATGGTAGCACTTTGCAGTTTAAAAAACCCATCTACCTGGTTGTATCTCACTACCCCATTCTGACCCCCCTTACCCTATGTATGTATGTATGTATGGTATGGTATGTTATGGTATGGTATGTGTCTGTTGGCAGCTTAGCTCAAAAACGAAAAATCCGTTAAGTACCAAACTTGGTATTTAAGTGCAGTATCTTCCAAGGATGCGATACGAAGATTTTCAAGAAAACCTCCACCCCAACTACCCTTTACATGGAACTTTTTTCGAACATTTTTATTTTCTCAAAAATGGCTCTAACAATTTTGATTAAAATATCGTACATTAAAGATATTTACCTGACAAATGACATGTATGTATTGAATTTTTCGCCAGTAGCCTCTGAAGACATCTCTATTTTGAATGAACTTTGCGGAATTTTGCAAACTGATAAACCATAAGAGATAGACAAAACCTATCTAACAGAAAATGTAGAGCTCGTTAAAACACACAATTTGTCAGATAATTTTTTTTTTCGTGGAATTGACTGTTTTTGAGATACCCCTTGTTATTGGTTTCAGCTATAAACTACCAATACTTTTCTCATGTGAGAATTTGTCAACCCGTGTCCATACATATAAACAAAGAAACTTCAATCACTAAGCAACCAGCAACTTTAGCTAATGATACTCTATTTGCCTTCTACTTACCTGTAAGAAAGCAATAAGACGATATCTGGTAATGTTTTCTCGATTAGCAAGAAGTAAATAGAATAATCTTTCTAAAAATAGTTTGTTATATAGATGTAGAGAAAGTCATGTAAATGGAAAACATCAGATTTTTTCTGCGCTTTGTCTCGAGGGGCGAGGTGAGCTTTATTATAAAGCTGTAAATACATGTTATAATCTTTATAAAATTGCACACTTGTTGCAGATCAGGACAGTCGGGTCAAATGCTAAGATGTTGAGTGTTTATTACCGCTAAAGCAATTCCATTAACGACAAGACTCCCAGTTTCATCATTATAGAAACTACTGATATTTATGAGCTCTCAATAATGAGCTCGACAGTTTTGTGTCAACTGATATTCACAAATCTCTCGCCCGTTTCCTCCTGTTTCACTCCTTTCATGAGATTAGAAGTGTAAAATTAGCAGGTGCATTGTAAACATTAACTGAAGGGTACATTATCCCCGAAATTCTATAGAAGGTAAAACTTTTTCGGGAGGAGATGAACTTCAAATTCATTGTTCTACGATTTGTCTTAGTTCATTGGATCACAGCTTATTCGTGTTTTGGCAAATCTGCAAATAAAATCCATCATGAAACCCAAAGAAATTCCTTGGCCACTTTGTTACAAATTTATTTTGTTCACGTTGATTTGAACCGTACTAGGACGTGTGGGATTTGTTACGAATGGAATCTGTTAGAAGATTAAAAGCAGTTTGAAGAATAAGTTGGATAAATGGGATAAGAAGTGAGACCCGAAACTACAGGGAATTTGTCGAGCTCTCTTTCTCAGCTACATTCTTGTCAATTTACACTTGTGCTTACCAAATTTCTCGCAAATGTATTTAACCACGTAATTAGAAATTTTTGTGGTTATATTTTCTGTGCACATATCGTGATACCGATTCCGCTGATTTATTTTCAAGACCCACATGATTTTATTTCAAGATCTTTCGACTTATGCTTCTCGACAGTTACTATCTTTTAAACGCCAAATGGATGTCAGTATTTTTGTGTGAAATTAGAAAATTCACAGTTGCCTAAGCCAGGCTTAGGTAATTAGTTTAGCTCACTAGGTGCCCACCAAAAGAGCAGCGATTTGTTCACGACTCACAGGGTTCTGCCAGCAAAATGCCATAAAATGGAAATTGGCGGACAAGCTGTCCTCCCGGTTGAATTCCACCGTTGGGATAAAATAATAGGAGCGCCAGCGTGATTCTCCATCCTGTTGCTCTAACCGCCTAGCTATCATGGCAATATGCTAAAACGACATTAAATTCATGCGTGTGAGTTGTGGAAGTTCAATTAGATCAAATTATTTTGAGATAAGATTCCACAAATGCAACTTAGATGCTTTGTAGTTTTAACTGGAGCTTACCAGAAAAAAGCGCAAGTTGGTTGGGGAATTTAATGTTGTATCGGTAAGTTTGCATTGTAGCACAGTGGTTAGAGCAACTGGAGATCGGTGGTTCAAATCCCGTCTATAGCATTGCATTTTTTAGTCTGACCCACATTCCCAACTACTGCATTGGCTAGCGTGGAAGAAACAATTAGATCTCATATGGACAGACACTTACTTACCTTGACAATTTAGATGAGGCACTCTTGCCTAAAATTCAATGTTCATGGGTGGCCCACTCTCTGTTAATTTATAGTCAATAGAGTTTCTTTAAAAATGTTTAATGACACTCTACACAGTCGAAGGACTTCTTGCTACGGTGCGGCTATTTCAGAATATTACTACTTTCTCTACACGCACTATGTACATAATGCGTAGAGAAGCTATTATAATGCACTCAAAAATTCGATACCGAAATTTCACCAGATATATATGCTTTAGAAACCCTTGAATCCAAAAATAGCACTTTTAGAAAAATGTCAGTGTGTGTGCTGTGTCTGTGGGCAGCATAGCTCAAAAGCGAAATGTTCATTTTATCAAAAATGGCTATAACAATTTTTATTAAAATGTCGTACATTAAAGATATTTATATGACAAATAATATGTATATCTTGAATTTTCTGGCAATTGTCGCTGAGGATGAATTTTGCGGAATTTGCATAACTGCTAAACCATAAGAGATAGAAAAAAACTTACGTAACAGAAAATATAGAGCTCGTTAAAACACAATTTATGTTATTTCTATTTTATTCGAGGAGTTGACCGTTGTTGAGATATCCCTTGTTGGTTTCAGCTATAAAATGCTAATACTTTTCTCATACAGAAATTTCTCAACTCCTGTCCATACCAACAAATAAACTTCAGTCACATAGCAACCAGCTTTTGACTATTACTTTAGCTTATGGTACTCCCTTATTTCCCTTCTACATACCTGTACGAAAGTAATAAGACGATTTCTGCTAATTTTTCCGCTTAGCACGAAGTAAACAGAAGAGTAATGTTTTTAACAATAGTTTGTTGTATATATGTAGAGAAAGTCATGTGAATGGAATACATCAGATTTTTTTTTTCAATTGATGTAATATAACAAACTGTCTAAAGTTTTCTTTGCTTTAGCGCCCACTTAGACCCTCTGTGGCTCGCCAGTCACTCCGAACAATGTAACTAGCATAGGATATTTCAAATTAATATGTGTGAGAAACATTTGCGCCTTTTGAAAATAGAAATGTTCAAAATAAGATAGTATCTTTCATTTACAACTGCATGAATAATATCTGATATCCATGTCTGCACTGCAGAAGGCTTTTAAACCTGTTCTTATCACTTTTTCTACACGTACTATGTACATTGTGTATAGAGAACGTATTGTATTCCGCCCAAAAATTCGATACCGAAATTTCACCGGAAATACATGTTTAGTGTCCCCTGTATCCAAAAAGGAGTATTTTCAGAAAAAGGTCCGCGTGTCTGAGAAAACGATAACTTAAAAACAAAAAACCGGTAAAATATTAAACTTGGTATTTAGGTATATAATTTTCAGGGATCCGACGCGGAATATCTTGAGAAAGATCCCCACTCCTCAAACTACCCATACGTTGAACTTTTTTTCGAAAATTTTGATTATAATCCCGTATAATAAACATATTTACATGACAAACAAAATGTATATCTTTAATTTCCTATGAATAGCCTCTGAAGACTATTCTGGATGAATTTTACGGAATTTTGCATAACTACCAAACCGTAAGAGACGGACAAAAGCTTATCAGACAGAAATATAGAGCACGTCAAGATACACTATTTATGTTACATAAATTTGTTTTGTGAAGTTAAGTGTTTTTGAGATATTCCTTGTTTTTGGTTTTACCTTTAAAAATCTTCCACTTTTCTCACACAGGAATTTGCCAAATCCTGTCCATAAAAACAAAGCAACTTCAGATACAAAGCAACCAGCTTTTGAGTTTCACTTTAACCTATGGTACTCCGTTATTTCGCTTCTACAAGTAAGCAAGTAATGAGACCATTTTCGTGTCGTATCTGTGGAAGATACCAAACTTAAATACCAAATTTGGTGTTTAACGGACTCGTTATTGAGCTATGCTGTCAACACACGCACGCGCACGCACGCACAAACACAAAGAGACACACAGACACACAGAAACACACAGATACGCACGCACGCGCACACAGGCACGCACGCACAGACACGCACACACGCAAACAGTCACACACACACGCACGCACGCACACACAGACACGCACGCAAACACACAGACACATCAACGCACGCACAGACACGCGCACGCGCACGCACACGCACAGACAGACACACACTCACACAGACACACACACACGGGCCTGTTTCTAAAATTTTTTTTTTTTTGGATTCTGGGGGTCCTAAAACATGTATTTCCGGTGAAATCTCAACATGGAATTTTTGGGTGGAGTGCAATACTTCTCTATTCCTATCTATATTGTACATACGGGGCTAGAGAAAGTAAAAAATCTGATGTTACACTCACATGACTTTCTATAGCTGCTCTACAAACAAACTTCTTACAAAAGATTCTTCTTCTTCTTCCTACACCGTGCTAATCCAGATAAACATTAGCAGAATGTTCTTATTACTTAGTTCCTTATAAGAAGAAGGAATTTAAAGGAATGCGCTAAAGTGAAAGTCATATGTTTTAAAAGCCCTCGTTATGTGATTGTCATTGCAAATCGCTTCTTTGCTTGACCAGGAGTAGAACACAAGAAAAACGGTATCCTCCTGTCTGAGAAAAGTATAAGTACTTTACAATTGAAACTAATAACAAGGAATATTTTGAAAACAACAAACTCCACAAAAAAATGTATGACATAAATTGTGTATTTTAATGAAATCTATATTTTTTGTGCAGTAAATTTTTGTCTATCTTTTACGGTTTATTAATTATGCAAAATTCATCCCGAATAAACAGGTCTTCAGAAGCTATTCCCAAAAAATTCAAGATATACATTTTATTTGTAATTGAAATATTTTTAATATAATGGTATTTTAATAAAAATCGTTAGAGCCATTTTTAGGGAAAAATCGAAAATGTGTCCATGTAAAGTGTAATTAGGGGGGATTTTCTTTAAAATCTTCGTGTCGCATACTCGGAAGATACCAAACCTAAACACCAAGTTTGGAATTTAACCGTCTTTTCGTTTTTGAGCTATGCTGTCCACAGACAAACACAGACCTTTTTCTAAAAATGGTTTTTGGGGGGGGGATTCAGGAAGACCCAAAACGTATATTTCCGGTGATATCTCAGAATCGAACTTTTGGTTGGAATGCAATACCTTCTCTATACACCATGTACGTAGTATGTGTAGAGAAAGTAAAAAAAAAAGATAACTGTATACCTGTATACTATGTACTAAGTATAGAAGGTAAAAATATGAATTATTATTTAATTTAAAAGTATCAAAACAATGCATTTCAAAATTGTAATTTTTAAGCTGAATGTTTTGTACAACTTAAGAGGCATGGTCTTTAAGCTGCATATGTTTGACACCACAGCCGTTTCTGATGGGAGGTAGGCAGTATAACTGCTCTGTAGCTAAAACGTGTTTAGTTCCATCATCCAGCGAACGCACAGCCAATCAAAACCCATTACAGGAGCGAAGTTCCCCCTCTGTGCTGGGAGGATTTCAATCAAACTGGCGTGTAATACCTCCGCCACGGGAAATGTATACTCCACAACAGCAGGGAATGGAAAACGCATTATTTTTAATTCCGCAATACCAACTTTGATTACTCTAAGGATCCAATTTATTTGTCGTTTTTAATTTCACTACCATGTAGCGGAATTATGGTACTCTACCCAAAAATGTCGTATCGCAATTTCACCGGAAATGTACGACGTCTACTGAGACTGTCTATAAACATATCCTTGTGTATGTTTATCTGTGTGTATATTTCTGTGAACAGCGCAACTCAAAAAAAAAAAATCTGATGTGTTCCATTCACATGACTTTCTCTACATCTCTACAAAAATTATTCTTAAAAAGCTTATACTTCTAGGTTAAAATGCTAATCAAAAGCTGGTTGCTATGTCACTGAAAATTCTTTGTTTGTATGGACATCAGTTGACAAATTCCTGTATAAGTTTTTCATAGCAGAAACAAAAAAGCAGGAATGTCTCAAAAACGACGAACTCCACGAAGAAATTGTATATAACATAAATTGTGTGTTTTAACGTGCTCTACATTTTTGTGTACTAAGTTTTTGTCTATCTCTTACGGTTTAGCAGTTATTCAAAATTCAGTAAAATTCATGCAGAATAAACTACTCTTCGGAGGCTTTTCCCAGAAAATTCAAGATATACGTTTTATTTGTCAGGTAAATATCTTTATTATACGAAATTTTAATCAAAATCGTTACAGCCATTTTTAAGAAAATCAAAATTTTCGAAAAACGTTCCATGTAAAAGGTAGTTTGGGCTGGGGGTTTCTTCTCAAAATCTTCGTGTCGCATCCCTGGAAGATACTAAACTTAAATACCAAGTTTGGTATTTTAGCTACTTTTCGTTTTTGATTTATTGTGTTCACAGACACACACACGGAAAATACTTTTTGATACAGGGAACCGCAAATCGTCTATTTCCGGTGAAATCTCGGTATCGAATTTTTGGGTGGAGTGCAATACCTTCTCTATACACTATGTACATATTGCGTATAGAGAAAGTAAAAACCAAAGTGGAATTTAAGTTCAGCGTCTTCCAAGCACGTGACACGAAGGTTTTTAAGAAACTTATAAAGCATTTTTCAAGCATTTTGTCTATTTCAAAAACAGCTCCAAGGCTTTGATTAAAACAACGTATTGTGAAGATAATTCGCTGATATATTATGCATTGCCTATCTTGAATCCCTTTCAAACTGGTAAACTGTAAGGATTAGTCAAAATGTTACTCCACATAAAACCCGATGTTCCATTCACATCACTTTCCCTACATGGCTGTTAAAATTATTGTTAAAAGGCATATGCTTCTATTTATTTTGATAATCAGAATAAACATTAGTAGAAAGACTCTTAATTGCTTGCTTCCTTGTAAGTGGAGGGGAAATAAGGCACTACACCAGGCTAAAGTAATAGTCAAATCTTTTAAAAGCTGGTTGCCATATAATTGAAATCTATTTCTGTACAGTGCCAGGAGTTTACAACTTTCCGTGTGAGAAAAGTTTAACCAGGAATATATTGGAAATGGTTAATTCCACGAAAAAACGTATATGGCATAAATTGCGAGTTTTAACCTGATCTACATTTTTTTGTTTAGTAAGATTCTCTCTCTCTCTTACCGTTTACCATTTACACAAAATTTAACAAAATTCATTCAGAATAAAGAGGTCTTTAGAGGCTATTCCCAGAAAATTCAGAATATAGATTTTATTTGGTATATCAATATCTTTAATATACCGTATTTGAATCAAATTCGTTAGAGCCACTTTTGCAAAAATCAAAATTTTCGATTTTTTTTCCATTTAAAGGGTAGTTTGGGGTGGGAGGATTTTTCTCAACATCTTCGTGTCGCATCCATGGAAGAAACCATCCTTTTTCTCAAAATACTTTTATTGGATTCAGGGAGAAATCTCGGTATCGAATTTTTGGAAATATTTCGTTTAACATATTATTTATTAAAGGCGGGATTTATTCGTTTTTTACATCCTGGCCATGTAAAGACAGCGGAATTTTACTTAGCGATCAGTTCTTAAAACAGTTGCCAAGTGCTTAGGCCCTGCTGGATTCCCTTATTCCGCTTGTACCAACAAGGAAACATATTTCGTTTTGTAATCGGCTTACCCTCACCCCTAGGACTTGTAGACCAACGCCTAGGGATCAGAAGCCTGTCGGGGAGCATACGGCACGAAAATACAAAATGGAGAACCCATAGCCAGGCATGAACATGAGAAAGTAGATGGTATAGAATGTAAGCGAAATTGGTGTTTGGAAAGGTGATAATGGAGCAATTGTTGGAATGGGTGGCGGGGAAACCGGAGGACCCAGAGAAAACCCGCCCAGACGCCTCTTCGTCCACCACGAATCCCATATGCGGGCACTTGGGATCGAACCCGTGCCATCTAGATGGGAGGCTAGTGGACTAACCACTCACCCACGGCGCCGTCATTTATGAAATTTATCACGCTTAAGATGCAGTAGATAGAAGAATAAGCAATTTTATTGTATGTTAATTCAGCATTGCTGCTGAAAATTCTGCTTCAACCATGAAGCACGTATTCTGAGATTTACAAAACGTTTCTTAAGCGTTGTACAAAATATTGCCCTACATGCCACTATTTGAAAAAAAAGGTGTTCAATTCACATGACTTTCTCTACCTCTCTGCAACAAATTATTGTTAAAAACTTATGCTTCTGTTTACTTCATACCAATTGAGAAAAAATTAGCACAAATAGTCTTATTTCTTGGTTCCTTGTAAGTAGAAGTGAAATAAGCGAGTAGCACAGGTTAAAGTAATTGTCAAAAGCTAGTTGCTATGTGCTGAAGTTCTTTTGTTTCTGTGGACAGGAGTTGACCAATTCAAAGTAATTCTTATGAGAAAAGTATATTTTTCAAAGCTGAAATTGAAAACAAGGAATACCTAACAAAAACTATCATTTCCACGAAAAAATGTATATAACATAAATTGAGTGTTTTAATGTGCTCTACATTTTTTGTGTGCTAAGTTTTTGTCAATCTCTTACGGTTTACCAGTTATGCAAAATTCCGTAAAATTCACCTGGAATGAAGTAGTCTTCAGAGGCTATTCCCAGAAAATTCAAGATGTACATATTATTTGTCAGGTAAGTATATTTAATATACGATATTTTAATCAAAATCTTTAGCCATTTTTTTGGAAAATCAAAATTTTCGAAAAAAGTTCCGTATAAAGTGTAGTTTGGGGTGGAGGGATTTTCTTCAAAATCTTCGTGTCGCATCCTTGGGAGATACCAAACTTAAATATCAAATTTGATATTTAACGGTCTTTTCTTTTTTGAGCTATGCTGCCCCCCCCCACACACACACACACACACGGACATTTTTCTAAGAATGCTCTTTTTGGATTCAGGGGGACCCAAAGCATTCCGGTGAAAACTCGGTATACATTTTTTGGTGCATTACAATACGTTCTCTATACACCATATACATAGTGCGTATAGAGAAAGTAAAAAATCTGACGTGTTCCATTCACATGAGTTTCTCTACATCTCTGCAACGAAGTATTGTTAAAAAGCTTACGCTTCTGTTTACTTCATGCTAATCGAGAAAAATTAGTAGAAATGGTCTTATTATTTGCTTCCTTGTAAGTAGAAGCGAAATAAGGGAGTACCTTAGGTTTAAGTGATAGTCAAAAGCTGGTTGCTATGTGACTTAAGTTCCTTTATATGGACACGAGTTGACAAATTACTGTATGAGAAAAGTATAATTTTATAAAGCTGAAACCAAAAACAGGGAATATCTATAAAACAATTAACTCCATGACAAAATGCATAGAACATAAATTGTGTGTTTTAAAGTGGTCTACATTTTTTGTGGGGTAAGTTTTTTTCCATCTTTAACGGTTTAACAGTTATGCAAAAGTCCTTAAAATTCGTCCTGAATAAAGTTGTCTTCGGAGGCTATTCCCAGAAAATTCAAGATATACATTTTATTTGTCAGGTAAACATATTTAATATATGATATTTTAATCAAAATCGTTAGACCTATTTTCTTAGAAAATCAAAATTTTCGAAAAAAGTTCCATGTAAAGGGTAGTTTGGGTGGGGGGGATTTCTCTCAATATCTTCGTGCCGCATCCCTGGAAGATATTAAACTTAAATACAAAGTTTGGTATTTTAGCTACATTTTGTTTTTTAGTAATCGTGTTCACGGACACCTGGAGACACACACACACACACACACACACACACACACACACACACACACACACACACGGACCTTTTTCTGAAAATACTTTTTTTTGATACAGGGGAACCAAAATCATATATTTCCGGTGAAATCTCGGTATCGAATTTTTTGGTGCAGCGCAATACCTTCTCTATACACTATGTACAAGTACGTGTAGAGAAAGTAAACATGTTATATGTCACGTGGCTTTTTCAATCTACTATCATTATTACTTCGTCTAGTACATATTGTACAATGCTCATAGTGGATAGAGCAGGAATTGTATACCATACAGAACTTCGATACCGACATATCACAAGTAATATTTGTTTGGAGACTCCTGTATGCAAAAAAAGGCAATTTTAGAAAAAGGTCGGTATGTGTATGTGAGAATGAGCAGCATAATTCAAAAACGAAATGTCGCTCAACTATAAAGCATGATAGTATACGACGCGAAAGTTTCGGAAATCCCATCGCCTCCAATTACCCTTTTCGGGATCATTTTCCGAAAAATTTGAGTGCCTCAAAATAGGCTATAACGATTTTTATTAAAATACGTAATGCTTAAGATATTTTATGACAAACGAAAAAAATCTTAGGTTTTCTGGGAGTAGCCTATTAAGATCTCTTCATTGTGTATGCCTTTTACATAACTAGTAAACCGTAAGAGATAGACACAAACTTACGCAAAACAGGTTTAGATTTCGTTAAAGTACGCAATTTATGTACTCCCCTTCCTTGTAGAGTTAACCATATAAGAGTTATTCCTTATTATTGGTTTCAGTTTTATACTATATAAACTATTCAAAATAAGGCAGTCATCCTTCGTTTCATACTTCTTTTGTTTAAACCTGGTCATTGATATGAAACCAATAGATTCACATAGAGAGAAAGAAATATATTAATAATGAAAGATTGTCATCTCAAAATAATTTGAGATCCCTTGTGGTTTACGCGAAACAAGCGAGTCAGTTGAGAAATTCAATGCTCAGTGGTAGAGCAATCAGCTAGAGACCGGGAGATCCGTGGTTCAAGTCCCGGCTATGGCATTGAATTTTTCAGTCTGACTCTTAACTATCCTACCCCTGTCCTACACACGGCTTCTGTGAGAAAACAATTGAAATTATCATTATGAAAGTTAGTGATACAGAAAACGAGAGATTCAAGTAAAACAGGTACGAAATAGAATATCAGAAAGAATAAGAAATATAGGGCAATACTTCAAAGAAAAATGAACAAAATGCAAAGTAAGTAAAAGAAATTACAGAGGGATTAAATGTGATATTATAGTTAAACGTATGAGATTTTTGATGAGAATATACAGAACTAAGTATTGTAAGGAAGCAAATTTTAGCAGCAGCAGGCTTAGGAAATAAAGGTTCTCTTCGAGTAAATTAGGGTCAGAATGCCATTAAGTTCATTAAGTGGGTTCCGTTCAACAAAAGAAGCTGGAATTTAAATCTGCTGGAACATAGAAAGGCAGGGAAAGATGACACAAATGAGACTTGGATTTTTATAAATTTAGAAAGGATAGTAGCTTGTTCTCGCTAAATGGCATTGGTAACGTTGCCAAGTTTAACATTCACGGAACTTCTCAACCTCAAGACCACCGACCATCACCTCAGAAGGACTCGACGACAACGTCCCACCCCTGGGACAAGACAGTAGAACACACCCTAACATAGCAAAGCCTTTATTAAGGCCGCCAAAGAAAAATAAACAGAAATAAAGACACCCGGAATTCCCTTCAACCCATCCTAAACGCCCTGGGTGGCATTCAGAGTCTTGGTCATGTCTGTCATCCGTAAACCCTCTCCACTTCGCCTTTCGGCCAGCAGAACTTTTTCGCACTAACGAGGGTGCTCAGCGGAACCTCCGCATCCCGATTCATCACTCCGATTTATCCTACCCATTCCCGCACTTCTCCTAATAAGCCATTTTTTTTTACCTTCCAACTCTCTTTCTGTCTCCCCTTTCCAAAACAAAAAAAGGTAAAACACACACGGACCTTTTTCCAAAAATGCTTTTTTTTTTTTTTTATTCAGAGGGACCCAAAACATGTATTTCCGGTTAAATTTAGGTATCGAATTTTTTGGTTGGACACTATGTACATAGTGCGTGTAGAGAAAGTAAAAAGAGAATAAAATCTAAGATTCAGCTGCATCTAAGTGAGGGTCTCCATGTAAACATGACTGGCTTCACTTCTCTCGGTTCAGATTTGACTGACGGTATGTAGTAATCAAGTACAATTCGATTGTAGGAGCTGAACTCACAATGACTTGATACGAAAAGCTTCAGAGCTCATCAGACATCCGGATTGAAATGCAATTATGTATGCATTACGGCTGTAGCATTCAAGCTTCAACAGATTCCACCAGTTCAGGAAAACAGGCAGAGATTACCGCACAAGTGACAGCACTCTGAACTTCTACAATTCCAGGTGCAGTCATTCCTTTGAAAAGCCGACCAATCATAGATCAGTGGAGCTCCACTACATAAGCTTAAGACGAGACTCGCATTTGTTTTTGAATTCTGCGAACATAGTAGATCAGGGGTCACCAGCTGGTTGCATTCTGTTAAAGGGAAGAGAGTAAATGTGCTCGATGCTCCTACGAATCACCTACTGCTCACTGTGCTACCAACTGCGCAAAAAGCAATAACAGAATTTCTTCATTGCACGTCAGTATACAACGTTTTCCATTTGAAATACGTAATTTATGTTGCTTAGGTGAATGCACCTGCAGATTCCTGATTAGTGAAACAATTGCTCTATTATGTCTCTTGCATTGATACTTATACTTCAGATATGAACATGTGCATATTTTCATAGGTTTGGTGGTAATTGGTAGCCGTAACAAATGCATGCAAAAATAATGAGAATTATTGGAGTATTAACATAATAAAACAACCAGCCATTTATCTTGGTTAATAACATTTGAACATTGTATTGTCAACATATTTATAGCAGTTTATATGGTAATTCATTTGAAAAGAAAAACTGTCTTCTCCTTGGTAACTGTCGAACTTACTTGCACGAGTTGCACAATGACGCTAAACTGAATTTTCTGAGTGCAGAACTTTGACGCAAACTAAACACTTATTCCGCCACTTTCTGTAAAGAAACATTTCTCTTTCCTACATTAAGAGAGAGAATCTCTACTGTTACGTGTTTACCCACGGCAAGCATAGAGCAAACCTGCTTGCTCTGGCACAAAATCAAGCGAACTGACACGCGAGGGGCTAGATGGACATAGGTATACGTAGCCTTAGCATCCAATTAAAACCCATTGATTTTGTGCCACTTTTGTATAGCTGTTTCCCCTTTTAGTAATCTCAAACACCTGTTCTTATTACATACGGCCAGGCTGTTTCAAGAAAGTGTAAAGGGAAAAGGTAAAAATACAGGTGTGTCCTGCTTCCACTGTCTCAAAAAAATAATATAATGGATCCGCTTTATGAAATACACTTTTGTATAAATGCAAAAGGTATACACTTTTGTATACCTAAATAATTTCTTAACTTCAATGAATGAAAATGTGGCATATTGTTGCGCGCCACCCTTTCTTATTGGAAAGGTACAGATTTTGCAATAAAGATCGAAATCTTTAAAATAAGGTTACCAATCTGTAAAAAATCTAAAATATACAATTTTTCTTGAACCGATTTTAAACTTTAACACAATAATTTAAGTATTAAGAATAGTTCACAAACTAACTTTTAAACTTTGGGGCAAAGTAGTTCCTGTGCTATTAACGTATTTATAGTGTTTTATTGATATTTAATTAAAACATTCCACACGATGCAATTTTAGTTTGAGAAATACAATATTTTGCGGCAATACCTAATATACTATTAGTAAATCGATCAGATGAAATTTTATCCGACTATTAGTTTAGGATAAAAAATGTATATAAGTGTCATTTTATTAATTTTTCATTTTTGCTTGTGAAATATGAACTTTGTTATTTAATTACACAAACACTGGAGATATTAGAAAAAAATCATCTCATCAATTTGCTTTCGTACAATTTTTATGCAAGCATAAAATATTTCAAACTTCTATTTTGAAACCTGCATCGTGAGGAACAATTTAAAGTTTTGAAAACACTGCAAAATAAAAAGGCGAGAAAATGGGTTTTAAATTTTAACATTCAATGTAAAACTGTTTCTGACGCATATAATCTCTAGAAATCTCTGCTGCATATGTTGGCTCTTCCTTCTTCTTTTTCTGCTTCTCTGTTAAGTTAATTTAGATAAGCGGAGATTCCTGCGGCTTCTCTTGAAGCTGGTTTGCATACCTGCTCACTGGAAACGTGTTGAAATATTACATTCACCAGAGTTTTGAGGACACAGCGCTGAATGGTCTAAGCAACAGTTTATAAAAGAGATATATGACCTATTCTCGCTCACTATTACAATTCTGTTTTGTCGTCGCCACGAAGCGCCGCATTACTTTTGGCGGCACTAAGAATTATTACTTTCGCTACACGTACTATGTACATAGTGTATAGAGAAGGTATTGCACTCCACCAAAAAATTCGATACTGAGATTTCACCGGAAATATATGTTTTAGGGTCCCCTGTATCCAAAAAAGTATTTTCAGAAAAAGGTCCGTGTGTGTCAGTGTGTCCGTGTGACTCTGAATACGATGACTCAAAAACGAAAAGTGGGTAAAATACCAAACTTGGTATTTAAGTTTAGTTCTTCCATGGATGCGAGACGAAGATTTTGAGAAAACCCCCCACCCCAAACTACCCTTTACATGGAACTTTTTTCGAAAATTTTGATTTTCTAAAATATGGCTCTAACTATTTTGATTAAAATGTAGTATATCAAAGATATTTACCTGAAAAATAAAATGTATATTTTGAATTTTCTGGGAATAGCCTCTGAAGATTACTTTATTCTGGGTCAATTTTACGGAATTTTGAATAACTGCTAAACCATAAAAACTGAACAAAAACTTACCACACAACAAATGTAGAGCACTTTAAGACACACAATTTATATTACAAATATATATATATATATATATTCCGTGGAGTTGATTGTTTTTGAGATATTCCTTGTTTTTGGTTTCATCTATAACAAACTTATAATTTTCTCATACAGGATTTTGTGAACTCATGTCTATACAAATAAAGGAACTTGTCACACAACAACCAGCTTTTGACTATCACTTTACCTATGGTATCTCCTTATTTCGCTTCTACTAACAAGGAAACAAGTAATAAGACTATTTCTGCTAATTTTTTCTCGATTAGACGAAGTAAATAGAATAACTTGTTGCAGAGATGTAGAGAAAGTCATGTGAATGGAACACGTCAGATTTTTTTTTGCTTGTAAAATGTTGCATATAGACCAGGTAAGTCGGTATGCTAATGTTCCTTTTGTAAGTTAGATTGGCCGAGCCGATATTTCTTAATCGCCCAATAAAGGTTAATTTTTAAGTGTCAACCTGCTTCTCTGATGGCATCCCTTAGCTTAAGGTTGAGTACCTTCTCCGCTTTTCCCGCCCCAGGAGCTCATCTATTTCCATGTTCTCTCATACCTTAAATCTTCTGGGTTTCTTGCCCCCTAGGTTTACCGGCTGGAATGAGTAATCCTCGAGTCTCGGGCATCTTACAAAAGTGTAACACAAAGAAAAGAGTGGACAAAACGGCGCTGGGGCGGGTTTTCTCCGGGTACTCCGGTTTCCCCCGCCATCGCATTCCACCGGTGCTCCATCATCATTCATGTATCATCAGTGTCACCGCCTGCGGTGCCATTAGTAGTTAAAGCGGGCGTTAAACACTACCAAAAAAAAAAAACAAACAAACAAAGAAAAGATGAACCCTATCTTCATCTCTTAGGTTTACATGAGTATGTAGATTGAGTGTTGCGGACAGTGGCCAATAAAAGCATTCACTGCAGTCATATCGTACTTTGGGCTGCTTCTCGTCTTTGCTTTCCTCAATGTGTATTTATTTCTGGAAGAGTATAATGATACACGCCATTAAATAATAAAAAGGAAAGGAAAGTTGGGAACTAATGTTCCAGAACAAATTCTTGTTATGAGGACTTAGGAATAATTGAACATAGCGCGGTCCTGACGCGATTTGTACCGTGAACCTTCTCTTCATGTACCAAGCCTTCAAGAACCTCAACCACCGTGTCGGTGTAGATGCTCCATTTACGAAGTTTTCACTCTAGAACTTTCAATGGGTGCTGAAGCCATCCCTTATACTTAGTCAACAATCGACCGTCTCAACAATGGATCCAAAAATACTTCGCAGTTCTCTCCATTTTGCGTTACATTACTACGAGGGTCAGTCAATAGCTAATGCCTTCTATTTTTACTCGTTAATTTGCAATGCAAATTAAACACTCATTACCCAGAATGAAAGCCACAATATTGAGGATTAATTGTCACTTTTCAATGTAATCCCTATCCTTTTCCACAGTTTTAATCCACCTTTTAACAAGAACATGCATTTTTGTGTGGTAAAAAGTACAGCCTTGCTTCCAAAGTTATTGACGAACAGATTGTTTCGTGGCCTCTGCATCTGGAAAGTGAATCCTGCAATGAGCTTCTTATCCCTTCAAATTGAAGCACTACAAATGTTCCGAGGCTATTGTTTTTCGTGTCTCCTTATTCTGCGCGGTTAAAATTCGGGGTAACCACTACGAACACACTGTTGAGTACCCCAGTTCTTGAATAATTGCCATTACACTGCCTTTACTGAGAGACGTAATGCAACACAATTCATCCGTTGTTATCCGCTGGTCAGCTTGAATGATCTCATCCACTCGCTCAATGTTGCGTAGAGTCACTGCAGTCACCGGTCTACATCAGCCAACATGTTGGCCCTTCAGCTTCAGT
This sequence comes from Hymenopus coronatus, assembly GCA_030762935.1. Taxonomy (NCBI): domain Eukaryota; kingdom Metazoa; phylum Arthropoda; class Insecta; order Mantodea; family Hymenopodidae; genus Hymenopus; species Hymenopus coronatus. The sequence goes on along the minus strand of CM060885.1, from coordinate 32,121,944 downwards.
ACAATGACGAACCCATCTTCTAACCATGCTGACATTCCTGTTGCATCATCATACACCGTTGTGAGCCTTTCATGAATGCTAATGGGCGTTTCACTTTCCACATTCAAGAATTCAATTACAGAATGCTGTCTTGTACGAACCTCAATGTCAGCCATTTTGCAGCAGGAAGCAGTGCTGCCACTGGTAGGCGTATGAAGTTGCTATAGTAGTGGAGTGGAGAAGAAGGTTTCAGGAATTGTTGTGCAAAACTTAAATTGTTCACATAACTTACTTAGTTCAAGAGAACAAAAAATAGGAAGCATTACTTATTGACTGACCATCGTACTTTGGGAGGAAAACAGAGTGCGGTCTTTCTTTGACTGACAACACTGTGGCAAAACAGGCGGACGAATTGTCCCTTCTTCCCTCAGCCCTCGGTTCTCCGTAAAACTAGGAAAAGTGCGCGCATAGTAATTCTTATTTTCTTTTCAACATAACTACATTGATAGCGGAAGTACGAGAATCAAGATTTCAACAGAAATACATATGAATCCAAAAACGATCCTGTGATTTAGTGTGTGTGTGTGTGTGTGTGTGTGTGTGGTATTTAACCGTCTTTTCATTTTTGAGCTATGCTGTCCAGACACACACACGCAGGGCCTATTTCTGAAAATGCTTTATTTGGATTCAGGGGGTCCTAAAACAAGTATTTCTGGTGAAATCTCGGTATGGATTTTACAGTGGGAACAATACTTCTCTATCCACTATGTACATTGTACATGCGGGGCTAGAGAATGTAAAAATTCAATGCCGTAGTTCTGATGCTATGAGGCCGGAGACTTGCATATTTAATGGTATGTAAGTCACATTGAGTGTGTCATCTCAAATGAATCTGATCTCTTTGTGGTTCACCAGGAAACATGTACCTAAAGTCAGTAGCGGAATTTAATGCCTTGCTCACATGTTGTTATGTTAACTCGGTCAACCGTATGAAGCCCGGCTATGACATTGTATTTTAATCCGATACTGCCTACATCAAAATCGGATCTTCAAGCAGAATGCCAAACGAAGATACTATAAGAGATATAGCAAATATTATTGCACAAATTATGTTAATCTTTTTTGAAACTCTAATTTATTTCAGATACCTTTTTATTTTCTCTACACGTACATAGTGTATAGAGAAATCCATACCAAGATTGCACCGGAAACACATGTTTTGGATCCCCCTGAATCATCCCCCCCCAAAAAATTGGGAAAAGTCAGTGTGTGTGTGTAGCCAGCATAGCTCAAAAACAATAGGATTGTTATCTTCTATGGATGCGACACGAAGCTTTTCAAGAAAATCCCCCACTCCCAACTATCTTTCAAAATATTTCGAATATTTTGATTTTCTCAAAATAGCTTTAACGATTTTGATTTAAATTTCTTATATTTAAGCTATTTACATGATAAATATATATCTTCAATTTTCTGGGAATAGCCTCTGAAGACATGTTTATTCTGGATTAATTTTGCGTAATAGTGCATAACTGATAAGAGTTACACAAAACCACACTTAACAAAATATGTAGAGCTTGTTAAAACACACAATTTATGTTATACACTTTTTACTTTCTCTACACGTACTATATACACAGTGAATAGAGAAGGTATTGTATAATTCGATACCGAGATTTCACCAGAAATACATGTTTTGGGTCCCCCTGAATCCAAAAAAAGCATTTTCAGAAAAAGGTCCGTGTGTGTGCGTGTGTGTGTGTCTGTGGACAGCATAGCTCAAAAAACGAAAAGACCGTTGAATACCTAACTTGGTATTTAAGTCTGGTATCTTCCAAGGATACGACACGAAGATTTTCAAGAAAATCCCCCAACCTCCAACTACCCTTTACATGGAACGTTTTTCGAAACTTTTGATTTTCTTAAAAATGACTCTAACAATTTTCATTAAAATACCGTATATTAAAGATATTTACATTACAAATAAAATGTATATCTTGAATTTTCTGGGAATAGCCTTTGAAGACTACTTTATTCTGGGTGAATTTTAAGAAAGTTTGCATAGCTGCTAAACCGTAAGAGATGGACAAAAATTTACCATTTAGAGCATGTTAAAACACACAATTTATGTAATATACATTTTATCGTGGAGTTGATAGATTTTTTTAGATATTCCTTGTTTTTCGTCTCAACTTTGAAATACTTATACTTTTCTCATACATTTAACCTATGGCACTCCGTTATTTCTCTTCTACTTACAAGGAAGCTAGTAATAAGACATTTTCTGCTATTTTTTTCTCCATTAGCATGAGGGAAATAGAAGCATAAGCTTTTTAACAATAATTTATTGCAGAACTGTAGAGAAAGTCATGTGAATGGAACACAAGGTTTTTTAGTTGTCTACTTTTTGTTTTATTGATTGTGAACGGCAACAATTCTGAGAGTAATATACTGCTGAATCATTGCCTCTCTGGGGCCATCCGTTTCCACATTAATATTTAGTTATGGATGGTGTCTCGTAAATAACGCCGGAGAAGTAACATAATTGAGAAAGCACATCAGCACCAAAGTGAACAAAGCTATAAAGATACCGAGGGCCCGTAAAAATGCTGGAATGAAAGTCGTTAAAGCCATTATAATCTCATCAAACAAAAGCTTTTACATTCATTAATATAAAGACTTCACAAGTCGTTGCGTATAGAAAATAATTACAGGTGAAAATGTGTAATTAGTAGATTCTCAGAAATAGTAAATATTTTAAGACAAGATTTTTAAATAAAACATACTTCTTCTTTTATTATGTTCTTCATTGTTTGGGTTTCATACTGCTCTGGTCATTCTTTGGTTTTGTTTACCTGTTTGTAGATATGTAAGGGATGTAAACATTGATTTATCTGCCATTCACTTGCACCCATTATGATGTTCCCTATTATTAACCAATATATTAATATTAAGATATCTATATTACACCGAAGACACACATTTTGAGATTCTCTGGATTCATAGCTTATTCTAGGAATTCCTCGATTTTAAAATGCACAATATTTTGAAAATAAAAAGTCGCATAAATACCAAACTTCGTACTAAAGAACAGTATTATCTTTATTGTGGGGAATTTAAACCAGTTTTCCATCCCGTTCCAAGTAAACAACTTTAATGAAAATATTTCGTTGGGTTTATTTTCTAAACTAACGACTGAAATGGCTGACCGAAATTTTCTGAATTTAGATCTCACCACGACAAAATGTGTATCTTGAATTTTTATGCATGTAATCTATGAAATTTCTGCATTTTACTATATTTTATCTTGAAAACATAAGATATACATCAAAACTACACCAGAAAATTATAGCACCCGCAAGTATACTATTTGTATAAATAATATTTTTCTCCTAGCGTTACCCGTTTTCAAAATATTCCATACTTACATTTTTATAAATAAGGCATCTGACCGAGCGAGTTTGAAAGTTTGCAGTTTTTATATTTTCTTCTAGTAGTTAGAAAGATTTATTTTTCATAAAAAAACAATATCAAGATTCCAACGGAAATACATATTTAGAAGTCCCTGTAAGGAAAAGCATTTCAGAAAGAGCTATGTATATTTCAAGAAAATACCTCAGGCCACATTAACCCTTAAATGACTCATTTTTTAAATTTATTTTTACTTTCTCTTCACGTTCTGTAAACATAAATGTGTAGAAAAGGTATTGTAATGCACCCAAAATTCGATACCGATATTTCATTGGAAATACATGTTTTGAGTCCCCCTGAAATCAGTCTGTGGACAGCATAGCTAAAAACGAAAGCCCCGTTAAATACCAACTTGGTATGTAGGTTTAATATCTTTTAAGGACGAGACACGAAAATGTTCAAGAAAATCCCCTCTCCCTGAAACTACCCTTTACATTGAAAACTTTTCGAAAATTTTGATTTTCCGAAAAAATGGCTAACGATTTTGATTAAAAGCCCGTACATTAAAGATACTTACATCTCAAATAAAATGTATATCTTGAATTTTCTGGGAATAGCCTCTGAAGACCTCTTTATTCTGAATGAATTTTGCTTAACTGGTAAACCATAAGAGATAAACAAAAACTTATGTAGAAAAATATATAGAGCTCGCTAAAACACGCAATTTATGATATTTGCATTTTTTTACTTAGTTGACCGTTTTTAAGATATTCCTGTTATTAATTCAGTTTTAAAATAATTATTCTTTTCTCATACGGGAACTTGTCTACACCTGGTCACCAAAGAATCGGATTTCCCTATCAGAGCAGCCACATTTTAAAGCATTTGACTGTCGGTTTTGCCTAGTGTATGTTATTTCTCTTCTGCCAATAAGCTACTCTGTAATTAAGCCGTTTTGCTAATGTTTATCTTGATTAACATGAAGTAGATATAAGAATAAGCTTGAAAATAATTTCTTACAGAGATGTGGAGGTCACGTGAATGGAGCACATCAGTGTTTTTTTTTAAATTTTTTCAAGAATGACTATGGTTTTGATAAAATACTTACACACACACATATATATATATATATATATATATATATATATATATTATATATACATAAATCTAATGTGTACCATTCACATGACTTTCTCTATATACCAGCAACAAATTATTCTTAAAAAACTTATTCTTCTATTTACTTCATGCTAATCAGAAAAAAATAACAGAAATAGTCGTGTTACTTGCTTTCTTGTAAGTAGAAGCGAAATAAGGGAATACCATAGGTTAAAGTGATAGTCAAAAGCTGGTTGCTATGTCAATGAAGTTCCTTTGTTTATATGGATAGGAGTTGACAAGTTCCTGTATGAGAAAAGTATACGTTTTTCATAGTAGAAACCAAAAATAAGGAATGGCTCAAAAACGACGAACTTCATATATAACGAAGTATATAACGAAATGTTTATAACATAAATTGTGTGTTTTAATGTTCTCTACATTTTTTGTGTAGTAAGTTTTTGCCATCTCTTACGGTTTAGCAGTTATTCAAAATTCAGTACAATTCATCCAGAATAAACTACTCTTCAGAGGCTATTCCCAGAGAATTCAAGATATACATTTTGTTTGTCAGGTAAATATCTTTAATATACGAAATTTTAATCAAAATTGTTAGCCATTTTTGAGAAAATCAAAAATTTCGAAAAAAGTTCCATGTAAAGGGTAGTTAGGGGTGGGAGGATTTTTCTCAAAATCTTCGTGTCGCATCCCTGGAAGATATTAAAATTAAATACCAAGTTTGGTATTTTACCGACTTTTCGCTTTTTAGCTATCGTGTTCACAGACACTCACACACACACATACATACACACACACACACGGACCTTTTTGTGAAAATTATTTTTTTTTGATATTGGGGACCCTAAAACATATATTTCCGGTGAAATCTAGGTATCAAATTTTTGGGTGGAGTGCAATACCTTCTCTATACACTATGTTTATAGTGCGTATAGAGAAAGTAAAACTGAACCGCTGAAATGTATGTACGCGTATCACTTCCCAACGACTGCATCAAATTGAACAATTCTTTTTTGCTGTGTTCGTTATTGTCACGACAAGGTTTGTGGAAATTAAAATGTTTAAAAATAGTACGGGAAAGTATTTAAAATCTCACAATATGAATAAAAACCGTGCTAAGTGAACGCATTTCAGTTAATGGCCGCCAGATGGCAGTGGTACAAGTTATTTGTTGCTAAATGGTCGTGGTACTGCTATATATTTACCTTCCCATTCAATGTTAAGGCAATCCACCAGTTTATCAAGACATTGACGCAACGCAGCAGTAAATTCAAATACATTTTTACTTTCTCTATACGTACTATGTACATAGTGTATAGAGAATGTATTGCACTCCACCAAAAAATTCGATACCGAGATTTCACCGGAAATCTGTTTTAGGGTCACCTGTATCCAAAAAAAGTATTTTCAGAAAAAGGTCCGTGTGTGCCTGTGTCCGTGTGTCTATGTGTCTGTGAACAACACGATAACTCAAAAATGAAAAGTCGGTAAAATACTAAACTTGGTATTTAAGTTTAGTATCTTCCAGGGATGCGACACGAAGATTTTGAGAGAAATCCCCCCACCCCAAACTTCCATTTACATGGAATTTTTTTCGAAAATTTTCATTTTATAAAAAATGACTAACGATTTTAATTAAAATATCACATATTAAAGACATTTACGTGGCAAATAAAATGTATATTTTGAATGTTCTGGGAATAGCCTCTAAAGACTACTTTATTCTGGATGAATTTTGCATAACTACTAAAGCTTAAGAGATGGACAAAAACTTAACACACAAAAAATGTAGATCACGTTAAAACACACAATTTATGTCGTATACATTTTTTTCGTGGAGTTGATCGTTTTTGAGATATTCCTTTTTCTTGGTTTCAGCTTTGAAAAACATACTTTTCTCATACAGGAATTTGTCAACTCCTGTCCATACAAACAAAGGAACATCAGTCACATAGCAAGACTATTTCTGCTAATTTTTCTCGATTAGCGTGAAATAAATAAAAGAAAAGCTTATTAACAATAATTTGTTACAGAGATATAGAGAAAGTCATGTGAATGGAACACGTCAGATTTTTATGTATTATATGTTCTTTCTTTACTCCTATCGTTTAAAATAAAGAAGCTTTCCTTGCGTCGAATACCTAAAATATGTACTTGTTATGTGCCACCAGATGGCTGTATTTCCTACTGCTCTATTTTCCGTCTTCAATGCTTAGAGAATGTACCCGGTTATGGAGTCAATGGCGCAAGATAACTGTGTAAATCAAATATATATGAATCGCTGAAATGTATGTACGCGTATCAGTTCCCAACGACTGGATCAAATTGACCAATTATTTTTTTGTTGTGTTCGTTATTGTCACGACTAGGTTTGTGGGGATGAAAATTTTTAAAAATAGTACGGGAAAGTCTTTAAAATCTCATATGAATAACAACCATGCTAAGTGAACGCATTTCAGTTAATGGCCGCCAGATGGCAGTGGTATAAGTTATTTGTTGCTAAAAGGTCGTATTACTGCTATATATTTCCCTCCCCATTCAAAGTTAAGGTAATGCACCAGTTTATCGACACAATGACGCAATGCAGCAGTGAAATTCAAATACATTTTTATATATTAACTGTCCTTTCCTTACTCCTATAGTTTAAAATAAAGAATCAAAGAAGTTTTCCTAACGATGAACACCTAGATTAAGTAGTTATTTATTTTCCGATAGATAGCGATAGCAGTATTTTTCCTCCCCATCCAATGTTAAGGTAACGCAACAGTTTATCGAGATGACACAACGCAGCAGTGACATTCAAATACATTCTTATGTATTAACTGTCCTTTACTTACTCCTATCGTTTAAAATAAAGAAGCTTTGCTGGCGACGAACACCTGAAATACGTACTTATTATTTGCCACCAGAAGGCCGTAGTTCCTACTGCTCTATTTTTCTTCTTCAAGGCTAAGGGCATGCACCTGGTTAGGGAAACAATGACGTAAGCTAACTGTGAAAATCAAATATATTTCTTATGCATTAGCTCTCGTTCCCTTGGCCACACGGTTTAAATAAAGAAATAAGTATATCTAAGTTGTAATTCTTTAAAATGAACAAGTTATAAACTATGCACATAACCATTCATCCTTCTTAGAATCTGAAAATAACGGGATCCGTTTTAGGATTAATATCCTATTGCAGGTGTTGGTTATTTGACGTTATGTGATACATGAGCTAGCTAAAGAACATAGAAAATACCTGCATCCCCATCACACTACAATTGCGGTGTTCTTAATACATTTTATCAAGTAATACAGGGTTACTACAAAAGAAATAGACAACTTCAACTGCCTGTAAAACAAAAACTATTAGAGATAGCGACCTAATTATTTTGGAGGTATGTTGAGAAACTCTCAAAGTTTCGTTTGTTACTATTGGTAACGCTGTAGTGTTTTGTTTGTTGTTGCAGAAGCTGAAATGGCGGAAAATCCTGTGGAAAAGGCATATTGCGTGTTGGAATTTGCTAGAACGCAATCAGCAACTGTTGTCCAACGACATTTTAGAACACGTTACCACAAAAATGAAATGATGCGCTCACAAAAACCAGCATCGTCTTCATCATGTCGCAACATGTCGATGCAAAAGTCACGCCGTATGACCTTATCTTCTTCACTCAGAAACTGCAACATCTGTAATCTGTAAGGCATCATGTGCAGTCGCTTCCGCAAGATTTTCCATACAGTTTGCTGTGGAATTTGTAATTGCATGCTTGCCCTAGATGTCGATTTCTGTGGGCTTCTTATGTAGGCAGAACGAACACGTTTTCTTCCGAAACTCTTGGTCTTCCCGAGCTCTTCCCTTTGCACAAACATCCCGCTGTCTCGAATTTTCTATACCAGTCGTAGATTGACTGTCTAGTCGGTGGCGTTTTGTGGTAACGTGTTCTAAAATGTCGTTGGACAACAGTTGCTGATTGCGTTCTAGCAAATTCCAACACGCAATATGCCTTTTCCACAGAATTTTCCGCCATTTCAGCTTCTGCAACAACAAACAAAACACTATAGCGTTACCAATAGTAACAAATGAAACTTTGAGTTTCTCAGCATACCTCCAAAATAATCAGGTTGCTATCTCTAATAGTTTTTGTTTTACAGGCAGTTGAAGTTGTCTATTTCTTTTGTAGTAACTCTGTATTTTGGGTTAAATGGAGAAATATAATACACAAAGCTATCATGAAATAAAAGCTTATCAATTGACTAACTGGATCTACTTGCTCTTTAGTTACGTCATTGATAGCCTTAGAAATTGCTGTTTTGACATTGAAGAAAATAAAGAAAGAGGTGGAAAATTATTAGGAGCAAAGGAAAGAAAGAGATTCGGAATAAGCATGAATGTTACTTTGTGACTTTCTCCTTAATGTAATTCATTACCTATGCCAGCGTATACCCACCACACTATGGATGCGCTGCCATTACTGTTATTATGCCAACGACATCTTGGTTGCCAACGCTGTTAACTCCACATGTCATCCTTTCCACACTACCTTATGGGATTTGCCCCGATTCCCGCCACACAATTTACAGCCTAAGGTTGACTCGGCGATAATTATACGACGCAATAACAATCAGCCGAAATATGCAGCAGAACAAACTCACTGTTAAAAAAAGTATGAACAATTTTATTTAAGGTACTATAATATGGGAAAGTTAAAGACGAGGATATACTTATTCCAAGAACACCTTTAATGACAACTGACTCTCGTTTTGAATTTAAGCGCGCCTTCCATTCGCAATGACAATAAATCCCAAGATAAGTCGTTACAAGTGTGTGTAATATAGCTTGAATTGTGTTTTTCGCATGTTGTACGTTGCGTGCTCGAGAGTCGGCAAAGTATCGGCGCTATTATTTTTCTCTCCGTAAGGAAAATTGTACATTACAAGGCATTTCAATAAAGTGCTCTCAAATTACTTAATTGTACTTTTATTTCATTGCATGGTCGTACTGTAAATGGAAGATTTTGTCTGAGTTTTTTTCGTTAGGTAAACCACCCGTGCGAAGGCGGGCAGCTAGTTTAAGATATTTATATGGAAAAGAAATGTATATATTGAATTTTCTGAGGATAGACTCTAAGTTCTTCATTTGTAAGGTATTTTGTATAATTTTCCATAACTGGTAAATGTTCAGACGAATTATACAAAAATCTCAATAAATCTAAAACACAATTTATTTCAAAACACTTTTTCAATTCGTCCTATAAGCGCAGTGATAGCCTGCCTCTGGTGTCGGGTACTCGTGTTTGATTCTCGGTACATGCTACCTGAACTTCACGAGTGTGAAAGTTATCTCTTACTGTGTAGCATCCAACACTTGCCACCTTTTAAATTTCTCTCCCTACCTCATTTCTTTTATTGCTTGTTCAGTTCTCTAATATTACCTTCTCTACACGTACTATGTACATAGTGTATAGAGAAGGTGTTGTATTGTACATTAAAATTTAATTACGAAATTTCACCGGAAATCAAAAAAAAAAAAAAATTTAGAAACATGTCCATGTGTGTGTCTGTGTATGTGTGTGTTTGTGTGTCTGGGCAATATCTCAAAAACGACAAGTCCGTTAAATTCCCTACTTGGTATTTAAGTTCAGTATCTTCCAAGGATGCAACACGAAAGTTTTCAAAAAAATCTTCCACCCCAACTACCCTTTACATGGAAGAATTTTCGAAAAAAATTATTTTCTCAAAAACGCCTATAACGATTTTGATTAAAACATCCTGTATTAAAGATATTTGCATGAAAAATAAAATGCATATCTTGCATTTTCTAGGAATAGCCTCTGAAGTTGCCTTTATTCTGGATGAATTTAGTGAAATTTTGCATAACCGGTTAACAATGAGATATAGACGAAAGCTTACATAACAAAAAACTTAATTTTCGTTTAAACACACAATCTATGTTATATACTTTTTCGTAGAGTTGACTTTTTGAGATATTCCTTTTTATTGGCTTCAGTTTTAATACCTTATAATTTTCTTATCCGGGAAATTGCCAACGCTTGGCCACGAAAAGGAATGGAAACATTTGACTGTCGGTTTAGCCTGGAGTATTCCCATATTTCCCTTTTACTTATTAGTAGTTAAGTAATAAAGACAATTTTTTTCTAATTTTTATCTCTATTAGTATGAAGTAGATAGAAGAATAAGCTTATTAACAATAATGTTTTAAAGGTAGAGAAAGATAGGTGAATGGAACACACCACACTTTTAGGCGACAACCCCAAAAATGTACGTGCTTATAACCAACCACAACAGCATTCTGAAGCTCTTCATTCACTATCCATTTTACTAGCTCAGACGCTCCAGTTTAGAAACTCATTTGCGGTGAGTTGCCAGGGTAAAGAGTGATTCTGTGGTTTTCCTTTATTCTCTTTGGAAAAATGTGGAGTAACTATCAGTACGTTCTACTTTGATTTCATTAGCTTTTTACTTTCTCTACACGTGCTCTGTACATAGTGTATAGAGAAGGTATTTTATTCCACCCAAAAATTCGATACTGAGATTTCACCGGAAATAAATGTTTTGGGACCCCCTGAATCCAAAAAAAAATTTTGGAAAAAAGTCCGTGTGTGTGTGTCTGTGAACACGATAACTCAAAAACAAAAAGTCGGTAAAATACAAAACTTGGAATTTAAGTTTGGTATATTCCAGGGATGCGACTGAATTTGGAAAAAAAATTGAAAATGTTGATTTTCTCTAGAATGGCTATAATGATTTTGATTAAAATACCGCGTGTCTTGAATTTTCTGGGGATAGCCTCTAAAGACCTGTTTATTCTGAATGAATTTTGCTGAATTTTTGATAACTTGTAAACTGTAAGAGTTGGACAGAAACTTAGTACACAGAAAATGTAGATCACGTTAAAACACACAATTTATGTCATATACGTTTTTTTTTTTTCGTGGAATTGACAATTTCTGAGATACTCCTTGTTGTTTGCTTCTTACACGAAACAACTCCATGTGTTGCACCCGCATGACTTCCTCTAGCTGCTCTACAAATGAACTTCTTACAAAAGATCATTCTTCCATCTACACAATGTTAATCGAGTTAAACAATAGCAAAAATTGTCTTATTACTTAGTTCCTTATAAGTAGAAGGGAACTAAAGGAATGTGCTATGCTAAAGCGATAGTCAAATGTTTTAAAAGCTATCGTTATGCGATTGTCATTGTCATTTTTGTATAGCCCCCTTTAACATCTAAGGTCATATCGGGGGCTTTCCACTTGAAACAACTCGTTGTCTGTAGGTACTTTTTTACATTGATTTAAATAATTTTGTTTTACTCAAACACGCACACATTCACACTCGCATACAAACTTTCAGACTCTGTGGGGGATAGGGAATGATTCTGGCTAGAGAAAAATTCCCCCACCTCCAACCGGGAATCGAACCCGGGACCCCCGGGTCAGGAAATCGCTTCTTTGCTTGGCCAGGAGTAGAACAAAATAAAAACGGACAAGAATAAATACCTCACAATTGAAGCTAATAACAAGGAATATCTCGAAAACTGTAAACTCCACGAAAAAAAAAAATGTATGTGACATAAATTGTGTTTTAACAAGATCTACATTTTTGTGTGGTAAGTTTTTGTCTATCTCTTACGGTTTACTAGTTATGCAAAATTCTGCAAAATTTATCCAGAAAATTCAAGATATATATTTTATTTGACATATAAAGTCTTTAATGTATGGTCTTTTAATCAAAGTCGTTACAGCCATTTTTAAGAACATCAAAATTTTCGAAAATTTTTCCACATAAAGGGTAGTTAGGGGTGGAGGCATTTTCTTGAAAATCTTCGTGATGCATCCCTGGAAGATACTAAACTTAAATACCAAGTTTGGTGTTTAACGGTCTTTTCGTTTTTGAGGTATGCTGTTCAGACACACATACACACACACCTTTTTTCTGAAAATGCTTTTTTTGGATTCAGGGGATCCTAAAACATATATTTCCGGTGAAATCTCGGTATTGCATTTTTGGGTGGAAGACAATACTATTTCTATACTATGTACATAGTGAGTGTAGAGGAAGTAAAAGTATATTGGTGACAATCTCTCTGCTTGGCATGATATAATAACCATGACTTCATTTCGTGGAAATTGTTTCTTTCATGTATCCCTGAGGGTGATCGTTTAGAGCTTCACTTAGAATGTCAACTTCTGCAAAGGTAATTTGATCGAGTTAGGTTAGTTGTGAATGCCGCTGATGAAATGATAACGTTTCCCGCTGAGTTGGTCGAATCGTCGCTGTAGGGGCCAGTCCTCAAGAAGCGTCAGTTTCACTCTCAGCGCTGATTGCCTACGTCATCATCGCGAGAGGATCGTAAACCCCAAGCACCCTCTCAGGAATTGGATAAGCGACAAGGACATTAGTGACAAATTGGCAGAGAAGGAACCAGGCCTGCCACCATGAGAACCTTCTCCCACATGCAGATTCAGAGATTCTCTGCTGAAGGCGAGTACCGCTTTCGCCATTTGTGTTGCCCTCCACAGTGTAGTGGTTACCACGCTAATTTCATATACCCAAGCTCTTGGGTTCAAACCCGGCGGTGGACGATGGCTTTTTTCTGGCGTAAAAATCATTAGCATGGCTTCTTTCGGAGGGGAAGTAAAGCCGTTGGGCCCGTGTCGTAGATTTACGGCTCGTAAAAGAGGCCTCTGAGCTAAAAATTAAACGGTCTATCGCGCCCAATATAGAATGGGACGCTGAGAACCTAGCAGTTAAAGAGCGTCCATAAATAACATTCCATTTCCATTTTTTAGCCATCTCGACTCAGGGGGAGTATAGCTATCTTTCGAAGTCTCCTCCCTTTATACCACATTACTTTGGTCCGCAACAAGTGGTGCTTATACTAGGTATCTGTAGATAGATGACAGCGCAATCGTAATTATCATCTAGGTATTTTCAGTTTTATATTGATTTGAGTTGAATGTGGAACTTTTGGTCGTGGTATTAATATCCAGTTTGGTATTTATCTTAGCGACAAAAAACCATGCGTGTTCCATTCACATGACTCTCTATACACCTCTGCAAATTGTTATAAAGCTTATGTTTCTATTTACTTCATGCTAATAGAGAAAAAAATTGGCAAAAATAGTCTTATTAATTGCTTCCTTGTAAATAGAAGCGAAATAAGGGAGTACTTTAGGTTAAAGTGACAGCAAAAAGCTGGTTGCTATGTGACTGAACTTCCTTTTGTTTGTATGGACAGAAGTTGACAAATTCCTGTATGAGAAAAGTAAGTTTTTTCAACGCTGAAACCAAAAATAAGGAATATCTAAAAAATGATCAACTCCACGAAAAAATGTATATAACATAAATTGCATGTTTTAACCTACTCTGCACTTTTTGAGTCGTAAGTTTTTGTCCATCTCTTACGGTTTAGAAGAATTGAAAAAGTCCATAAAATTCATCCAGAATAAAGTTGTCTTCAAAGGCTATTCCTAGAAAATTCAAGATACACATTTTATTTGTCAAGTATGTTTCTTTAATATATGATATTTTAATCAAAATCGTTTGAGCCATGCATTCGAAAATCAAAACAAAGTCTAGTCTTAAGGTGCAGCATCGTCTTGGGAGACGGTTATTGGCCCATAAAGGCCGCATAAATAGCGCGGATCGTTGATGATCCACTATATAGAACGGTAGGGCAGTAAACAGCTAGTTCCAGGAGATTCAATTGCGGTGCCTGCAGTGACAGGCGCCGAAGCTCTGGTGGGTTCTGCATCAGTTACATTGAGGTGAGAAAGTCACAACTATAGGAATCGACGTTGTTCTGCAGCGGGCCCAATTGGATTTCTGCCTGCAACTGCGAAACAATGGGATTGCGACCACCAGCAAGGAGAGGATGTGCCAATGCTGTCTGGATGCACGTGGGAGATGACCCTTCCAAATAAACACTCCTGTGCAGGATTTAAGTTTAGTTCCAAACACGTGAGGAAGAGGTATTACCTGACTAAGATACCAAGAACGAGACAAGGCAGAAGTGTTCACAAAGTGGATGCGTTGTACAAAATCTAAGGAACCGTACCGCTCCTCGCGTAAAAGAGTGCGGATAGTACACACGTCACGATTCCAATTGTGCTGAATAGAGCAGGAATAGAAGGTGGGAATACTAAACCCAATATTGTGATAGAAGCGGACAACTACAGTTAGATGTGTATCCTGTGACGTGGGACCAAGAACCATGGTCTTGTGAATGTTAAGAACTACTCCAGAATGCTGAGAATACTTCTCAAGGAGCTTGTAGCAGGGGTAGCTTAGAAACAACAATCGTCGGTAAAGGCACGGATCACGACCCTAAGGTCAGAGAGAAGACATTGTTGCAAGCGACATAGAAGAGGATCAATGGAGAGCTCAAGAAGATGCATTGCCAAAGGAATACCATGCCTCACAGATACCCGAATAGAGAAGGCTGGAGTGAAGGCGGTAGTGGCAGGTAAAATGAGGTTGTGTTAAAGGCAACAGTGGGCAGTAGGAATTGCGTAATCAGCCATAGTGGTAACAAGGTATTCATGATTGACACGATAAAATGCATGATCACAATCCAGGGAGATGAGCAATTTACCAGTTCCTGATAGGTGAGCGTCACTAACAGAACCGTGCAGTGCACATAAAGTGTGCGGCATATTCCCATCACGTCTAATAGAGTTTTGAATAGGTGCAAAAATGTCTGTCATTAACAGTGAAATACAGCATTTAATGCTGTGCAAAAAACAATATTTTGAAGCTCTTAATTTGTATCTGCCCTCTTCAGGACTTCTCTGGTGATCGTGTTATGTTACCCATCGGCAGTCGCCGTGTTTTGGGGTATTTATTCCTTTCTCTACATGTACTATGTACATAGTGCAGTCGCCCTCCGTGGTGTAATGGTTACCATGCTAACTTCATATACCCAAGGTCGTGGGTTCAAACTCGGCGGAGGACGATGGATTTTTTCGGGCGTAAAAATCCTTAGCATGGCTTCCTTCGGAAGCGAAGTAAAGCCGTTGGTCCCGTGTCGTAGTTTTACGGCACGTAAAAGAAGCTCAAGCCTGATTGAGAAGCCTCTGAGCAAAATTTAGCAGTCTTTCACGCAACAGTTAAAGAGCGTCCATAAATAACACGCCATTTACATTTTGTATGTACATGGTGTATAGACAGTTTTGCAATCCACTCAAAATTTCAATACCGGGATTTCACCGGAAATAGAAGTACTTGGGTAATCCAAAAAAAAGCATTTATAGAGAAAGGTCCATGTGTGTGTGCGGGTATGTCTGTGAATACGATAACTCAAAAACCAAAAGTCTGTAAACTACCAAACTTGGTATATAGGTTTAGCATCTTCCAGGTATCTGACACGAAGACTTTGAGGCAAAATTTGAATTTTCAAAAATAGCTCTAACAATTTTGATTAAAATACCGAATATTAAATATATTTACACGACAAATAAAATGTATATCTTGACTTTTCTGGGAATAGACTCTGAAAATCTCTTTATTTGGAATTTTAGTGGATTTTGCATAACTATTGAACTGTGACAGATAGACACAATCTTAATACACAAAAATGTAGATATCTTAAAACACGCATTTAGTCATATACATTTTTTTCGAGGAGTTGGCCGTTTTAGAGATATTTTGTTTCAGTTTTAAACTTTTCTCATACAGGAACATATCAACTTCAGACCACGCAAAAAAAAAGTTTCAATCCTATTGCAACCGCCTTTTTAAACATTTGGACTAGTGCTATTCTCTTGTTTCCCCTCTACTCACTAGGAAGCAAGTAATAAAACAAGTCTGCTAATGTTTATCTCAATTAACATAAAGTAGATAGAAGAATAGATTGTTAACAATAATTTGTTGAGATGTAGTAATCATCAGATTATTTTTTTTTAGTTTAACGCTCGGTTTTACTTCTTATGGTACCCCAAGCGAAAAGCTGATAATACATGGAATGAAGATGGAGCACCGGTGGAATGCGATGGTGGGGAGTAATTAGTGAATAAAACATATTGCTTTTCTACTCTCCAAAAGTATTAATGTTAAACAATATAACACATTATTTCTCAAAATTGGAGTACTGTTATGAAAAAGTATATTACCATTTTGTTTAATATATTTTGGAGCGGAAGTAAGCAAGTTCTGAAACATTGCTCGCTTTGAGTATGGAAATGTGTTGCAAAAAGGTTTGCAAGAAAATAATGTTTGAATTTTGGAGTGCCTATTAATAAGCATGTGGTTACCTATTTATAGCTTCAGTTAATTGGTAGTTAACGTGTGCCAAGTGAAGAAAGCTAGACGCTTTTCTTAAAGATCAACATTTCTCTTAATTTGTTATGAAACAATTAAAATTACAAGTTTGGATCTAATTTCACAGATATATCACCTTAGGGGAATATGAGGAAATTAAAATTGCATTTTATTTATGGACGCTTTTTAACTGTGACCGCTTACTTTTTCTCAAACTAGAGGTGCTTTTACGTGCGGGAAATCTACATCACGGGACCACCGACTTTACATCCCCTCCGAAGGAGACCATGCTAAGGATTTTCCTATTCATTATGAATGATTTATGCATAGCAGGTAAACAGTAAGAGACAGAAAAAATCTGTTGCGTTCCATTCTTTCTCTACATCTCTGTGACAAATTATTGTTAAAAAGCTTATGCTTCTATTTACTTCATGCTAATCGAGAAAAAATTAGCAGAAATAGTCTTATTACTTGCTACCTTGTAAATAGAAGCAAAATAAGGGAGTACCACAGGTTAAAGTGATAGTCAAAAGCTGGTTGCTATGTGACTGAAGTTCCTTTGTATGTATGGACAGGAGTTGACAAATTCCTGTAGTAGTAGTGGTGGTAGTGGTAGTGTTTAGGGCCCGCTTTAATTACTAATGGCACCGCAGGCGGTGACACTGATGGAGCACCGGTGGAATGGGATGGCGGGGGAAACCGGAGTACCCGGAGAAAACCAGCCACAGTGCCGTTTTGTCCACCACAAATCTCACATGCGGTCGCTTGGGATCGAACCCCGGCCGTCTAGGTGAGAGTCGAGTGGTCTAACCACGGCGCGGCCGACAAATTCCTATAAGAGAAAAGTATGTTTTTTAAAGCTGAAAGCAAAAACAAGGAATATTTAAAAAACGATCAACCACGAAAAAATGTATATTTCACAAATGATGTGCTTTAACGTGCTCTACATTTTTTGTGTGGTAAGCTTTTGTCCACCTCTTACAGTTTACCAGTTATAAAAAATTCCGTAAAATTCATACAGAATAAAGTAGACTTCAGAGGCTATTCCCTGAAAAATCAAGATATACATTTTATTTGACAGGTTTTTTAATATATCATATTTTAATCAAAATCGTTAGAGCCATTTTTGAGAAAATAAAACTTTTCGAAAAAAGTTCCATTTAAAAGGTGGTTGGGGGTGGGGGAATTTTCTTCACAATCTTCTTGTCGCATCGTTGGAAGATACCAAACTTAAATACCAAGTTTGGTGTTCAACGGTCTTTTCTTTTTTGAGCTATGCTGTCCACAGACACACAGACACACACGACTTTTTTCTGAAAATGTTTTTTTTTTGTATTCAGGGGGACCCAATACATACATTTCCGGTGAAATCTTGTATCGAATTTTTGGGTGGAATGCAATACCTTCTCTATACACTATGCGCATAGTGCGTGTAAAGAAAGCAAAAGCTGATTACACAAAAATGTAGATTCTTTAAAACCACAATTTATGTAAAATACACTTTTTGTAGAGGTAATCATCTCTGTTATTCCTTGTTATTCATTTTAAAGGTTAGATTTCTATTAGTTCTGATGTTTCCTATAAGACGAGCTTTTAAAACATATGATTATCGATTTAGCCTGGCGTATTCTCTTATGCCGCTTCTACTTACAAGGAAGCAAGTATTAAGGAAATGTCTGCTAATGTTTTCCTTGATTAGCACGTCGTAGATACTTTTGTAAGGAAAGTTGTTTGTGTAATAGCTAGAGAAAGTCATGTGAATGGGACAGATCAGATGTTTTCATTCATGGTCTCTGCATTGACTGTTACTTACCCACTAAGGAACGCTGTTATTTCCTAGGGTCTTGTTAATTACGGGCACTTCACTTGCCGCCATTATATGTAAAGACGTACCTAATATCAGCTGAATAATTAATTCAAAGTGGCTGGTCACCTGATATGAAACTTCCCGTGTTTTCATTGCTAATCGCCTCATAATTTGATTTTGATTATTGCCACTTTACCGACTTCAAAAAAAGCTATTGAAGCTCACTACCTGAAACACAACAGTCCTCCATACAAAGGGTGCATAATTACTTAATTTATACGCTTTTTAACTATAAGCCGGCCAAAGCGATTGCAGTCCTGTACCGGGGAGCTCCACCTGTACATGTAACGGCTTGCATGCCCTCCTGTACAGTCCAGTTGGGAAAGCACGAGTGATAGTTCATGGATGGTATTTCCCTTGTGTATGTGTTAAAATCGTATTCATATCATAAGCAATCAAATACGAGGGCCGTTTATTTTCCAACCTCCGATAGGCTATAAATAAAATACAAGTACATAGAAAACAATTACTTTACTACTAAAAGTTTTGTACACTTATGGCTACTTTTCATCATAATTACCGAAAAGATTGAGACATTTATCGTACCTGTGCAAAAGCTTTGCAATACCCGCTTCAAAAATGTTGCCAACAATGATTTCAAACGATCTTCGTACTTTACAACGTCTTGCGGAGAGTCATTCAAAACAAACGAAGAGGAATGCTGACTTCTGAAATTGTGTTGATCCATGACAACGCTCGTCCACACACTGCTGGCACAACCCATCGGCTCCTTGAACAATTTCAATGGGACATTTTCGATCATCCGCCTTACAGTCCTGACCTGGCACCCAGCAACTTTCACCTTTTCCCTGAACTGAAGACGTGGCTAGGAAGGCAGCACTTTCAAACCAGTGAAATGTATTTTCTTAAGCCTTTCTTTTTTAAAATCAAAGAAATTAAATCTCCTTCTTGCAAAAGTTTAACCATTTATGCAACATAGGAATTTCTTTTTAACCTCGTAATACGCCCGGTATTTTCTTCTAATGACTCACTCGTCCATATCGTTCAAACGACTTTGTCTGAAGAGGTTTACCACTCCTGTGGAGTGATATCATTTTTCTCGTCCTACTTTCTTCAAGCCGGCCATTCTTTCTGACCTTGCATATTGTTGTCTTATGTCAACTGGTAGAAGCGATAAGTTCAGTAGCATTTGCAATAGGGATTTTCTGTGCTTCCTTCTTCTCTTCGTCACAAAACTTAAGAATATTATAACAAACTTTGCGTTCCATCACTGTCATTTTAGTACTTAGTATTTATTTATTCAGTCATTAGGTACATTAGTACAATAGACATGGTCAAAATAATACATACAAGTGAGATATAAAGTCAGTCATATAACAATTTTAGTATTAAAAAATTCATCCAAATTGTAAAATACATTGTGAATCCGCCATTTTTACTTTCTCCATACGCACTATGTACATAGTGTATAGAGAAAGTATTGCACTCCACCAAAAAATTCGATACCGAGATTTCACCGGAAATATATGTTTTAGGGTCCCCAATATCCAAAAAAAGCATTTTCACAAAAAGGTCCGTGTGTGTGTGTGTGT
The DNA here is from genome assembly GCA_030762935.1 of Hymenopus coronatus. Lineage (NCBI taxonomy): Eukaryota > Metazoa > Arthropoda > Insecta > Mantodea > Hymenopodidae > Hymenopus > Hymenopus coronatus. The sequence goes on along the minus strand of CM060885.1, from coordinate 32,101,749 downwards.
GTGTGTGTGTGTGTGTGTGTGTGTGTGTGTGTGTGTGTGTGTGTCCGTGAACACGATAACTCAAAAACGAAAAGTAGATAAAATACCAAACTTGGTATTTAAGTTTAGTATCTTCCAGGGATCCAACACGAAGATTTTGAGAAAAATCCCCCCACCCCAAACTACCCTTTACATGGAATTTTTTTCGAAAATTTTGATTTTCTCAAAAATGGCTCTAACGAGTTTGATTAAAATTTTGTATACTAAAGATATTTACCTGACAAATAAAATGTATATCTTGAATTTTCTGGGAATAGTCTCTGAAGAGTAGTTTATTCTCGATGAATTTTACTAAATTTTGAATAACTGCTAAACCGTAAGAGATGGACAAAAACTTACTACACAAAAAATGTAGAACACATTAAAACACAATTTATGTTATATACATTTTTTTCGTGGAGTTCGTCGTTTTTGTGACATTCCTTATTTTTGGTTTCTGCTATGAAAAACGTATACCTTTCTCATATTTTAACTTGTCAACTCCTATCCATATAGACAAAGGAACTTCATTGACATAGCAACCAGCTTTTGACTATCACTTTAACCTACGGTTTCCCTTATTTCGCTTCTATTTACAAGGAAGCGAGTAATTAGACTATTTCTACTATTTTTTTCTGATTAGCATAAAGTAATTAGAAGTATAAGCTTTTTAAGAATTATTTATTGCAGGGATATGGAGAAAGTCTTGTGAATGGTGCACATCAGATTTTTTTTACTTTAGCCTTAAACTGCATGTCATCCAGATCTCTCATATACTCGGGAAGCTTATTGTAGGCTATAATGCTGGTTATCAAATAACTGTCTTTAACTTTCTTTAGTCTAGTGTATGGAATGTGTAATTTGTCAATATTCCTGGTATTTAACGTGTGTACATGTCTGTTTAGTTTAAAATTGATTTAAATTCTTGTGTACATTTAATAATAATTGTAATATATAGCAATTGTACACTGTTAAACTTTTCTGTTGCTTAAAAAGTGGTGTAACGGATCATTGTAAGAAGGATGACAAAATTCTAATGGCTTTATTTTGTAGAAGTAGATATCATTTGATTTAGAACAGTTCCCATTTTCTAACAGTCCATAGCTAAAAACACTTTCAAACAAAGCAAGATATATTTGCTTTAAATAGCTGCAAGGTATTTTGTTGTAAATGGTTCTTAGTAAATACACAACTTTGGATAACTTTTTATAGATCATTACAACATGTGAAGTCCAGGTTAATTCTGTGTCTAAAACCATTCCTAAAAGATTTACGCTAGTGTATTCAGCATCATTTGAGCTTTGCCTAAGGCTAAAATAATATTTTGCATTATGTCACAATTAGTTAAAAAAACTATTGCTAAAAACCATTTAGTAGCACCCTGAATGATGTCACAACACATTATTTAAAACAGCAAATTCATTATGTGTAAAAATAAAAGTGGTATCATCAGCATATAGAATCGTCTTAGCGGATATATTACATGGCAGGTCATTTATCACAATAAGAAATAGAAATGCACCTAAGATAATTCCTTGTGGTACTCCAAAATCAATGCAGTCACTTACACAACTTAAGCTATTTACAAAAACAGCATGGCTACGTCCAGTTAAATATGTGCAAAAGAAGTTATACTCAGTATTTATAGTTCTATAATATTCTAATTTCATTAGTAATAAGGCACGTGGAATGCAATCAAAGGCTTTGCTTGAATCAAATAACAAAGCAAGAGCATTTTTCTTGTCTTCAAATGCTTTATATACAACCTCTAATAAACCTTGTATTGCATCGCGTGTACTTCTACCTGGAGAAAAGCCAAATTGTGGAGGGCTGAGAATGTTATTTTCTTTGGTATATAACCTTCATTGATGGAGCACAACAGCTTTAAAAACTTTGCCCAATATAAGAACAAGAGCTATTGGCCTGTAACTCTCTGTTTATTCACATCACCTTTCTTAAATATGGGAACTGCTCTCAGCTCCTCAGGAAATACTCCAGCATTTAAACATAAATTGATACAATAGGTAAGTGGCTTCACAATATAACTAATAACAGACCTAATTATTCTATTACTAAGTCCATACATATCCTCACTAGGAGAGAGATTCATTTTTTTCACCACCTGGATAACCAGCTCCTCAGTTACTTCTTACCGCATAAAACTTACATTACAATATGACTTATTACTTACAATTATTTTTGCTACATTAAATAGCTCTGATATTTGCTTTGCTTTATCACAATTATATTTCACAGATTCAGAGGAATATTTGTAAAGATATCTGGTGAAATAGGTGCAGTAAACATATTCTTAGATCTATTATTTTCTCTTTTCAAAACATTCCATACTGCTTTACATTTATTTTATTAGTTTTCAATGTATTCCGCATTGCTCCCTAGTTTTGCTGCTTGTAGTGCAGATTTATGTTGGTTTCTATATAGTTTACACATTATTAAAGCTGCTTCTAATTTTGTATTTTTGTATACAGTATTGAGAGCCATAACCTTGTTTCTCAAGTTATCACTAAACCAAATATTAAGTTTTTTATTACTTTTCTTAGCCTTATGTTTCACTAAAACAATAGGACAACACGTGTCATACACTTAAAAAAAAAAAGGATTAAAATAATATAAAAATTTAATTGCCACTTGTATAGTGGCAGAATAAAATATTTTCTCAAATTATACTATTGAGTGGGATTAAAAATGCCTCATATCATTCGCGGTAGTTATTCTTTTATATCTTGAACTGTTTGGTACATTTGTTTCAATTGTATTACCAAAGAGTGAAAAACTTAATAGAGAATGGTCAGACAATGAAGGGTCAGTTACTTTGACTTCATATAAACGTTTGGGAAGATGTGTAATAAAATTATCAAGACATGCATTGTCTCTTGCAGGTAGAGCATGGGTACAATGGCAATTAAAAGTATTAAGCATATTACTAAAACACATGCTCCTAGAATTTAAAGTAAGCATATTTATATTAAAGTCGCCACCAATTAATAATTTCACATGTTTACTAGTAAGGTGTAACAAAAGCCAGAAATGTTTCCATATCACCACTTGTTGGGCGATAAACAGTAATTATAACAATGTCATACAGTTTTATATAAACAGCTACGACCTCAAAATGTTGCTCTATACAGTATGAGGAAACATTAATTTCACTAAATTTAAATCCTTTCTTAACAAAAATTGCTACGCCCCCATTTTGCTGGGTTGTACACAAAATTTGTTGCTCTTGTATAACCACTAATATTACAAAATTCAGTTTCATTTTGCATAAGCCAATGTTCCGCAAAACATATCACGGAATAGCTTTTATCTTGTGAATATCCTTCCATTTCATACATTTATTTCTAATGCATTTGGTATTTATAAAAAATGTATCCTAGCACTTTATTACATTTTGTATTACACAATTAACTGGCATAGATTTAGATGCATTATAATGTACAATAGTATTAATAGGGGAATTTATCCGAGTCCTTGGATTGTGTTTGATGTGTTCTTTTAGCATTGAACACTACGCGGCGTGCAAGTGAAATAAACCAGACTGTATAGCATTTCATTGCGTATGCGCCAAGTCGTATTGCGTCATTTTGTTAGTTCGCCTGCTCTCCGCTCCCAGTGAAGGACTGCACTTGACTTGGCCGGCTTATACTCTGGTTTTCAGCGTCCCATTCTGTATGGGCGTGAAAGATTGCTTAATTTTGCTCAGAGGTCTCTTTATTTGACATGAGGTTCTTTTAAATACTGTAAATTTACGACACTGGAGCAACGGCTTTACTTCCGTTCTGGAGCAAGTCATGCTGAGAATTTTTGCATCGTCCTCCGCTGGGTTTGAACCCGCAACATTGGGTATATAAGGCTAGCATGATAACCATTACACCACGGAGGGCGACACCGACGACGGAGCAAGTGATTCTGTTGTAAAGGCATAAGACATGGCGTTTATATTCAGTATCAGTCTAGAGACATCAAATCCAGTAATATTAGAAACAATTATAGTGCCTAATAACAAGAAGTATACATTTGTTACACATCATCACCCATCCAGTATTGTAAAGGTGTTGAATTTCTCCGAGAGTTAACATCAATATGAGGTGATGAAGGGGTGAAGTCCTTTGATGCAGTTCATGTGAAGAATGGTATTTACAGTGAATAATATTTACATTCTTTCCGAGTTAGCGACGTGAGTGCAGTGCCTCTGAAGATGTCCCCCACAGACAGGGACGAAACGTTAGGTAGAAATATTTTAACTGAACATATTTTAACCTACAGACCACGGCAAAACAGCCCGAAAATTTTAAATTTTAAAACCATGGACACCGGCCGTGAAAGCTTACGCATATATTTAATATTTACATTGTTTGAATTACGTAATTAACACCAAATTTATTTGTACAGAAATTCCACGCGCCGGTTTTTCAAATGTGCAAACTTTTCTATCACTCGGTGATTAAAGTCTTTTATGCTGTTGACCAGTTTGTTCTCAATATCAAGCCATTGCCAGCGCTGAAAGTAGATTCTTTTTACTGTCGAAAAGCATATTTCTGGTTCTGATGTAGTCATTGTCGTAGTGATAACAATCTACAGTAGCTCGGTTAATTGCAGAAAAGTTTCTTCGTTGAGGTTATTTTCTGTTTTGAACTGCTTAACTCTCTCTTAAGCTTAACTCTCGCAAAAAATGCAAATTACTAAGAAAAATAGCGCGTCTCACAAAGACTGCAGTTGCCTCCCGGATAGTTTCAACTAAATCTCAAAGATAGCAACACCTCCTGCTGATGAACAGAACCCTGGAGGTGTTAAAGTGCACGGTCGCACTGTGCTCATTTCTGGCTGTAAAATTCCGAGCTGTTTTGTTACCCGCGCAAGCGCAGAGCTGCTAAACGTTAGTAATACGCTAGCACACGAGGCCTGTGCTACAAGCGTTGTTACCACATACTCAGGTTCTCGGCTGTGTTCAATCTGAAGAGCAGAGCGCGGCATATTTAAACAAGTGGCACCGGATAGCGCATTTTATTACATGTTTCCTGAAAGAGAAAAAGGAGATCAATTAAGAAATATTGGAGGTTCACGTGCTCTTGTGCTCCTACTCAGCAGCCACCGCTGCATAAATTGTCTTTTTACGATATATGTCATTCTGAATAAAGAAAATGTCATTAGCTATTCTTAAGCAATTCAGAATTTAAAAATTATTTGCCATATAAATATGTTTAAGAAGCAGAATTTTAATCACACTCATTAGAGCGATTTTTAAAAGAAAAGTTTGGAGATGATCCATGTAAAGGGTAGTTTAGTGGTGGGAGTTTCCTTGAAAATCTTGTAGCATCCTTGAAAGATATTGAATTTAACACCAAGTTTACTATTTAATGGACTCTTTATTTTCATATGCGGTTTACAAAATCGCTATATTTAAGTGACAATTCATTTGGGATTTTGTTTGATTTCATTTTTTTAAAAACAAATCAATTGATGTTAGAGCAGGATTATGTCCCCGTTCACCATTTCATTTTGAAAGCTACTTGCATGACAGTATATGCAAATCCCTGTTAAAGGGCTTATTGATGAGTTCAATGATTGCTTCAATTTAGAGTATAATATGCCCATGCCACAGATATTATTAAAACGGAGTATTATGGCAATTATGTATCGAACACACACACACACACACACACACACACACACACACACTCGCACATTTTGCATGCCCTCAAGCTTCAAACCAACACAACTATAATATTTGAGTTAGGAAAAAAAAATGTTATGAGTTCCCGTTCACATGACTTTCTCTACTTCGCTGTAATACGTTATTGTTGAAACAGCTTCTTGTTTATCTACAACAGTATAACTCACATTGGAGAAATTGTTTTAATTACTTGCTTCCCTTTAAGTAGGAGATAAATAAACCAGGCTGAAACGATAATCAAATATTTTAAAAGCTGAAATATTGTATCATCAATAGGATCAATAATTTCATTCATTGCAGTTGTTATATTTATTCCGTATTAACAATCTCCTTTATCGTAATAATATTAACCAATTTTCTTTCAAAAAAAATTATTGAAGATCGTGAAAAAAATTATCCATGCGTTGAAATCCCTTTCTATGCAGAACCAGGACTTTTGAACTTTCCGTGTGAGAATATTTTTATTTTAAATCTGAAAAAAATAATAAGGAATATTTCAGAAATTGTCAATTCCGCCAAAAAGAACGTGTATGACATAAATTGTGTGTTTTATCGTGATCTACATTTTATAGTAAGTTATATCTATCACTTACGGTTTACCAGTTACGCAAACTTCAGCAAACTTCATTCAGAATAAAGAGGTCTTTAAGGCTATTCCCAAAAAAATCAAGATATATATTTTATTTTCCACATAAATATCTTTAATATACGGAATTTTAATCAAAATCGTTAGAGCCAGTTTTGAGAAAATCAAAAATTTCGAAACTTTTTCCATGTAAAGGTTAGTTTTTGGTGGGGAGATGTTTCTCAAAATCTTCGCGCCGCATCCCTGGAAGATATTAAACTTAAATATCAAGTTGGGTATTTTACTAACTTTTCGTTTTTGAGTTATCTCCTTCACGCGGGCCGACACACACACACACACCAATACTTTTTACTTTCTTTACACGTACTATGCACATAGTGTAGAGAAGGTATTGTATTACACATTGCACCAAAAAATTCGATACCGAGATTTCACCGGAAATATACGTTTTGGGTCCCTGTGTGTTTGTGTGTGTCTTTGGACAGTATAGCTCAAAGACGAAAAGACCGTTAAATACCTAATTTGGTATTTAAGTTTGGCATCTTCCAAGGATGCAACACGAAAATTTACAGGAAAATACCCCCACCTCCAACTACCCTTTACATGGAACATTTTTTGAATATTTTGATTTTCTGAAAAATGGCTGTAACAATTTTGATTAAAATGTCAAATATTGGATATTTATTGACAAATAAAATATATATATATATATCTTGAATTTTTTGGGAATAGCCTCTGAAGACTACTTTATTCTGGATGAATTTTACCGAATTTTGCATAACAGCTAAACCGTAAGAGCTGGACAAAAACTTAATACACCAAAAATGTACAGCCATTAAAATATACATTTTATGTCATATACATTTTTTTCGTGGAGTTGACTATTTCTGCTAATTTTTCTAAATTAGCAAGAGGTAAATAGAAGAATAAGGTTTTTAACTATAATTTGTTGCAGAGATGTAGAGAAAGTCATGTGAATGGAACACATAAGATTTTTTTGGATACAAGGGACCTAAAACGCCTATTTCCAGTGAAATCTCGGTATCGAATTTTTGGGTGAGAAATCACAACTTGGGCAAACAATTTGTTTTAATAAAACATGGGAAGATGTCCTCCGTTTTCTTTAACGAACATCAAACTTTCTGTGGCTCTATATACGGAATTTTGTAGATGATGTCTTGGAATATTAGCAATATCTTGTAAAGTAGCATCTTCCAGTTGATGCCGTTGTTGGCTGTGCACGTAAAACTCGTTCTTATCAGCAACAACACCAGTTTGCACAAATTTCCTGCTTAAATCCCCATAATCACGATTGGAATATCAACTTGCTTCTAAATTGTTAAATAATTCTAAATTTTATCAGAAATTGAGAAAAACTTCTTGTTTTCATAATAACGTGAATCAGCTGTATGATATAAGTTTGTGATATAGTCAGATTTATAAGTTAAAAATTCTTACAAATAAAATTAAAAATGTTATTCAACATAATTGTACCCATGGTAACTGTTAAATGAAAAAAGTCTGATGTGTTCCATTCACATGACTTTCTCTACATCTGTGCAAAAAAATATTATTAAAAAGGTTATGCTTCTATTTACTTCATGCTAATCCAGAAAAAAAATAACAGAAATAGTCTTATTACTTGCTTCCTTGTAAGTAGGAGCGAAATAAGGAAGTACCTTAGGTTAAAGAGATAGTCAAAAGCTGGTTGCTATGTGACTGAAGTTCCTTAGTTTGTATGGACAAGAGTTGACACATTCCTGTATGAGAAAAGTATTAAGTTTTTCAAAACTTAAACACAAAACAAGGAATATTTAAAAAACGATCAACTTAACGAAAAAAATGTGTATGACATAAATTGTATGTTTTGACGTGCTCTACATTTTCTATGTGATAAGTTTTGTCCATCTCTTACGGTTTGGCAGTAATGCAAAATTCCGTAAAATTGAACCGGAATATAGTAGTCTTCATAGGGTATTCCCAGCAAATTCAAGATGTACATTTTATTTGTCGGGTAAATATCTTTAATATACGATAATTTAATCAGTCGTTAGAGCCATTTTTAACAAAATCAAAAGTTTGGAAAAAACTTACATGTAAAGGGTTGTTGGGTTTGGGGGTATTTTTCTCAAAATCTTCGTGCCGCATCCTTGGAAGATACCAAGCTTAAATACCAAGTTTGTTACACAACGGTCTTTTCGATTTTGAGCTTAGCTGTCCACAGACATACACGGACCTTTTTTCTGAAAATGCTTTTTTTGGATTCAGGGGTAACCAAAACATGTATTTCCGGAAATCTCGGTTTCGAATTTTTAGGTGGAATGCAATACCTTCTCTATACACTATGTACATAGTATCTGTAGATAAAGTAATAAATCTGAAGTGTTCCACTCACATGACTTTTTCTTCATCTCTGCAACAAATTATTGTTAAAAGCTTATGCTTCTTTCTATTTACTTCATGTTAATCGAGAAAAAATTAGCAGAAGTAGTCTTATTATTTGATTCCTTGTAAATAGAAGCGGAATAAGGTAGTGCCGTAGGTTAAAGTAATAGTCAAAAGCTGGTTGCTATGGGATTGAAGTTCCGTAGTTTGTATGGACAAGAGTAGACAAATTCCTGCATGAGAAAAGTTTTTCAAAGCTGAAACGAAAACCAGGAATATCTTAAAAACGTTCAACTCCACGAAAAAAATGCATATAATATAAATTGTGTGTTTTAACGTACTCTACGTTTGTTTATGTGGTAAGTTTTTGTCCATCTCTTACGCTTTAGCAGTTATGTAAGATTCCGTAAAATCCATCCAGAATAAAGTAGTCTTCAGAGGCTATTCCCTGAAAATTCAGGATATACGTTTTATTTGGCAAGTAAACATCTGAAATATAAGAGATTTTAATCAAAATCGTTAGCCATTTTTAAGAAAATTTTCGAAATTTTTTCCATGTAAAGGGTAGTTTGGGGTGGGGGAATTTTCTTGAAAATCTTCGTTTCGCATCCTTGGCAGATACCAAACATAAATACCGAGTTTGGTTTTTAACGGTCTTTTCGTTTTTGAGCTATGCTTCCGACAGACAAGACACACACACACATACACACAGACAGACAGTAACATACATGGACATTTGTCTAAAAATGCTTTTTTTTTCGATTCAGGGAGTCTCAAAACATATATTTCCGGTGAAATCTCAGTATCGAATTTTTGAGTGCAATACAATACCTTCTCTATGCACTATGTACATAGTACGTATAGAGGAATTAAAAATCTGATATGTTACATTCACATGACTTTCTCCACTTCTCTGCAACAAATTATTGTTAAAAAGTTTATGCTTCTATTTACTTCAAACTAATTGAGCAAAAATTAGTACAAAAAGTCTTATTGCTTGCTTCCTTATAAGTAGAAGTGAAATAAGCGAGTAGCATAGGTTAAAGTAATAGTCAAAAGCTGGTTGCTATGTGACTGAAGTTCATTTGTTTCTGTGGACCGAAGTTGACCAATTCCTGTATTAGGAAAGTATGTGTTTCAAAGCTGAAACAAAAAACAAGGAATACCTAAAAAAAACTATCAACTTCACGAAAAAAATGTACATAACATAAATTTTGTTTTATTGTGCCCTATATTTATTGTGTACTAGGTTCTTGTCCATCTCTTACGGTTTAGTAGTTATGCAAAATTCCATAAAATTCACCCAGAATAAAGTAGTCTTCAGAGGCTATTCCTAGAAAATTCAAGGTATACATTTTATTTGTCATATAAATATATTTAATATGCGATATTTTAATCAAAATCTTTAGCGCCATTTTTTAGAAAATCAAAATTTTCGAAGAAGGTTCCATGTAAAGGGTAGTTGGGAGTAGGGGGATTTTCTTGAAAATCTTCGTGTCGCATCCTTGGAAGATACCAAGCTTAAATACCAAGTTTGGTATTCAACGGTCTTTTCGCTTTTGAGCTATGCTGTTCACACACACACACACACGCACATACGGACCTTTTTCTAAAAATGCTTTTTTTATTCAGGGGTACCCAAAACATTTATTTCCGGTGAAATCTTGGTATCGAATTTTTGGGTGGAAAGCAATACCTTCTCTATACACTATGTACATAGTATGTGTAGAGAAAGTAAAAAATAAAGAAAAAGATAATCAACCCCGACTGCTTCTCCAGGATGTAACTTCATTTATTTTTATCCCGTCTTAAATATTATTATACTTATAGCAGTTTAAATTTTGAAGTGACTTTTGTAAGACCTTATGTTGATTCTCTTCAGCGTTCTTATAAGCAAGAACATCAGTCAAAACAAAGCTAGAATGCCTTGTTGAAATAAAGAAGTGAAAAAAAGTGTAAGCAAATAAAAATTCATCGCTAAAACAAAACATATTTGGTTAGAAAAATGAGTTAAAGATCTAGTGTGTTACACTCATATTACTTTCTCTATACTCTATTGTTATTGGGTATACAAGCTGTTCTTACGAAATTTTATTTATTATCGCTTCATTTTAATTCAGACAAGCCTGTTCGGAAATACCTTTATTACACGTTTTATTATACATACTAAGGGAATAGCGATAGTCAAATGTTTCCGAACTAGCATATTATGTTAGCCTTATAATTTCATACACTTTCTACACAATCGCGAGAAACAAATGAACATCGGAAGACTTCAAACAATGGCAATAATTCGAACCATTTGCTGGCCCCATAGCTCAGTCGATAGAGCAACTGCCTGCGGTGTGAGGAGCCCCGGTTCTATTCCCGGCTGGGGTGGGAAAATTTCTGTATCCAAGAAGTATGAATGGGAGTGTAAATATGTGTGCATGTGCGTGTGTGAGCGCGCGCGCGTGATCTAATGAATAAAATTAAAGAAACATAGTAAATCCAACGACCAAAGTATACGAATTAACGCCATTGATAGGCAATATGTTCCAAAGGGAAATGCCGCCGATATAACCATGTAGTTAAAGACGAGAATGGAACATAAAAAAAATCGAATCGTTGATAAGGAATATCTTGGAAATAGCATGTAGCACAGGAAAGCTGATCTAAAATAAATCTCAAAACGTTTACAGAATTAGGTTATACAGATTATAGGTCAAGGAAACCTTACTAGTGTATTCCTTTATCTCCCTTATACCTACAAGGAAGTAAGTAATAAGTCTTTTTACGGTAATGACTACGATAAAGAAGAACAAGCTTTTGTAAGAACAGGTTGTTTCGAGAACAGATAGAGAAGTCCATGTGAATGGAATACATAAGAATTTTATTTTCTCTACACGTACAGTAAACATAGTGTATAGAGAAGATATTGCATTTCATCCAAAAAAACAGTTTTAGAAAAAGGTCCTTGTGTGTGTCTATGTGACTGTGAACACAATAACTCAAAGACGAAAAGTCGATAAAATACCAAACTTGCTATTTAAGTTTAGTATCTTCCAGGGATGCGAAGCAAAGCTTTTGAAAAAAGTCCTTCCACCCTAAACTATCCTTTACATGGAAAAAATTTCGAAAATTTTGATTTGCTCAAAAATGACTCTTAAGAATTTTGATTAAAGTGCCGTATATTAAAGATATTTAAATTACAACAATGATGTATATCTTGAATTTTCTAGAAGTAGCCTCTAAATACCTCTTTATCCTGGATGAATTTTACGTAACTAGTAAACTGTAAGAAATAGAAGAAACTTATAACATAAATAATGTAGAATTCGTTAAAACACACAATCTATGTCATATACATTTTTTTTTTCGTGGAGTTGATTGTTTTTGACATATTTCAAGTTATTTGTTTCAGAGTTAAAATACTTTTCTTACGCTTTTCTCTGGCTATGCATAGAAACGGATTTGAACCACATGTCAACCAGACAATTTCTGCTAATGCTAATCTTTATTGCTATATAGTATATAAAAGAATGTGCCTTTTACTAATAATGTGTTACAGTAATGTAGAGAAAGTCATTTGAATGAAACACATCAGATTTTCATTACTTTCTCTATACGTACATTCACCGGAAATATATGTTTTAGGGCTCCCTGAATCAAAACAAAAGAAAAGTATTTTCAGAAAAAGGTCCTTCGGTATCCGTGTGTCTGTGAACACGATAATTTAAAAACGAAAATTCCATAAAATATTAAAAATCCCTCCACTCCAAACTACCCTTTACATGGAAAAGTGTCGAACATTTTGATTTTCTCAAAAATGGCTTAACGCTTTTGATTTAAATACCATATATTCAAGATATTTACATGACAAATAAAATGTATATTTTGAATTTTCTGGGAATATCCTCTGAAGACCTCTTTATTCTAGATGAATTTTACATAACTTGTAAACTGAAAGAGACAGATACAAAACTTACAATATAAATAATGCATATCTCTTAAAACACACAATACCTATGTAGTATAGGTTTTTTACATGGAGTTGAACATTTCTGATATATATCAAATTATTTGTCTTAGATTTAGAATGCTTTTCTCACACTTTTCTCCTGGCCATGTATAGAATTGGATTTCAACCACATGGCAACCAGCTTTTAAAAGATGTAACTATAATTTTAGTGTATTCCCTTATTTTAGTTCTACTTACAAGGAAGCAAGTTATTAAGACAATTTCTGCTAATAGTAATCTTTTAATTACCTATAGTATATAGAAGAACATGTTTTTTAATGTGTTACAGAGATGTAGAGAAGACCATGTGAATGGAACTACACATATTATGTACATATTGTGTAGAAAATATATTGCACTCTTCTCAAAAATTCGGTACTGAAATTTCACCAGAAATATATGTTTTAGTGTCCCCTTTATCCAAAAGAAGCATTTTCAGAAAAAGGTACGTGTGTGTCTTGTTCTCAAAAAGGAGAAGACGGTTAAATACCAAATTTGGTTTTTAAGTTTGATATTTTCCATTGATGCGTAACGAAGCTTTTGAGAGAAAAATACTCCACCCCAAGCTATCCTTTACATGGAAAGGTATTCGAACTTTTTGATTTTCTCAAAAATGGCTATAATGGTTTTGATTAAAATACCACATATTTAAGCCATTTCCATCACAAATAAAATGTATATCTTGAATTTTCTGGCAATAGTTTTTGAAGGCCTCTTTATTCTGGATGAATTTTGCTGAATTTTGCATAACTGGTAAAAGTGTAAGAGATACACAAAAACTTGCAACATATATAATGCACATCTCATTAAAACACACAACTTATGTCACATATATTTTTTCGTGTAGTTGATAGTTTTTTAAATATTCCAAATTATATGTTTCAGATTTAAAATACTTCAGTTACGCTTTTCTTCTGGCCATACATAGAAACGAATTTCAACCACATAGCAACCAGCTTTTAAAATATTTGACTTTCGTTTTAGCCTAGTATATGCCCTCATTTTTCTCCTACTTACAAGGAAGCAAGTAATTAGGACAATTTCTGTTAATGTTTATCTTTTAATATCCTATAATATATAGAGGCATCTGCTTTTTAATAATAATGTTTTACAGTGATGTAGCCAAAGTCATGTGATTTTTATTACTTTCTCTATATAAAAATTCCATACCAAGATTTCACCGGAAATACATGTTTTAGGACCCCCCCCCGAATCCAAAAAAAAAAAAGCATTTTCAGCAATGTTCTGTGTGCGTTTGTGGACAGCATAACTCAAAAATGAAAATACGTTTAAATACCAAATTTGGTATTTATATTTGATATCTTCCAAGGTTGATCCACAAAACCCTAACTACCCTTTACATAGAAAAATGTTTGAAACTATTTTTTTTTCTTAAAATGACCAACGATTTTTATTATAATACCACACATTTAAGCATTTTAAGCATTTCCATCACAAATTAAATACATATCATGAATTTTCTGGGAATAGCCTCTAAAGATCTCTTTATTCTGGATGCGTTTTCTGAATTTTGCATAACTGGTAAACTGTAAAGGATAGACAAAATCTTATTTTATAAATAATGCAGACCTCCTTAAAACACACAATTTATGTTATATACATTTTTTTTTCGTGAAGTTGATCATTTTTGAGATATTTCAAGTTATTTGTTTCATATTTAAAATACTTTTCCTACACTTTTCTTCTGCATAGAGACGTGTTTTAACCATATGGCAACCAGCTTTTAAAATATTTAGCCTAAAGTATTCCCTTATTTTCTTTCTTCTCACAAGGAAGCAAGTAATTAACAATTACTGCTAATGTTAATCTTTATTATCCTATACTATATAGAAGAATATGTTTTATAATGATAATATGTTACAGTGATGCAGAGAACAAATTCGATACCTAACCACAACGAAGACAAAATGGCGAAGAGTGGAAGTTGAGTGAACAAACACAGAAGTGTGAGGCTAGAGCGTGAAAGTGCCCGCGGTGGTGATGCAACGAGCAGCTGTGCTGTGTTTTGCACGTTACGTTTCGCGTAAAATTCGGTCCTTAAGCAAGACTATGGCCTTCGTATGGGTAAGACCGGCTGTGCAATTAGGCCATGAACGACAGGTGGCTATCTAGTTCTCACGGTCAGGTGCCTCTGCTAAATAAATGGCTTTGTGTCGATGTCTTGATAACAACTAATTGCATGCATGTAATGGTATCGATCCACTCATGCGCAGTCATTATTTAAATTTATATTTGTTTGGTGTCGACAGATATAACCTGAATATATTACTGGTAGCTGTTTCAACCTAACTTTTAACCGTTCGGAGTTGCATACTTCAGTTAAGGTTCTCTGGGACTTAATTTTATAACTTATTTAACTGTAAATTGGCCTATTGAAAGAAATAGCTGCTTACAGCTCTAGGTAAAAAACTGTCCCTCAGATAGTTCAATTAAATGTTTTAATTACCGAAATGGAAGCATTTCTATAACTGCCTTGCACATTAATTACTTTCTAAACACGTACTATGTACATAGTGTATAGAGAATGTATTATAATGCACCCAAAAATTCGATACCGAGATTTCACTGGAAATACATGTTTTGGTTCTCCCTGAATCCAAAGAAACATTTTTGGAAAAAAGGTTCGTGAGTGTGTGCGCATGTGTGTGTCTGTGGACAGCATAGCTCAAAAACGAAAAGGCCGTTAAATACCAAACTTGGTATTTAAGATTGGTATCTTCCAGAAAATCTTTTCAAGAAAATACCAACACCCCCAACTAGCTTTTACATGGAAAAAATTCAAACATTTTTTATTTTCTCAAAAATGGCTAGTTATGAACGTTTAGGTAGACGGAGATTATTAATTAATAAAGGTTTATTAAATTTGATTAAAATCTCTTATATTTAAGGTATTTACATGCAATATAAAATGTATATCTAGAATTTTCTGGGAATAGCCCCTGAAGACCTCTTTATTCTGGATGATTTTTATTGAATTTTACATAACTGGTAAACCGTAAGCGATAGACAAAAACTTAGTATATAAAAAATGTAGATCACGATAAAACACACAATTTATGTCATATAATTTTTTTTTCATATCATTTTTAAGATATTCCCTGTTAATGGTTTCAGCTTTAAAAAACATACTTTTCTCATACAGGAATTTATCAACTCCTGCCCATACAAACAAACTTCAGTCACATAGCAACCAGCTTTTCACTATCACTTTAACCTATGGTACTTCCTTATATCGCTTCTACTTACAAGGAAGCAAGTAATAAGAGTTGTTTCTGCTAATTTTTCTCGATTAGCATAAAGTAAATGGAAGCATAAGCTTTTTAACAATAATTTGTTGCTGAGATTTAGAGAAATTCAGGTGAATGGAACATATTAGATTTTTTTGTATAATACTGAAATTTTCTGACAGTTTATTACAGTTAAAAGAAATGTAAGGATTCGATTTAAGCTGATGTTATTACATTTAGAGAAATACATTTTTTTAAATTGTTGGAGTGAAAATTTTCCTTATTTGTTCAGAATAAATTGATTCTTTCTCAGCCAAAGGAAAAAATGGCGTGTTATTTATAGACGCTCTTTAACTGCTGTGGCTCTCAGCGTCCCATTCTAAATTGGGCGTGAAAAACTGCTTAATTTTGCTCAGAGGCCTCTTTATCAGGCTTGAGGTTCTTTTACGTGCCGTAAATCCGAAGGAAGCCATGCTAAGGATTTTTACACCCGAAAAAATCCATCGTCCTCCGCCGGGTTTGAACCCGCGACCTTGGGTATATGAAGATAGCATGAGCACACTTGAGAGTATATGTGCAAATTTTCATACCAAATTACAAGGAATAACTTTCATGCGCAAAAATATAAAACTGAGAAAAACTTTTGATATACTGCATTCCCATGTCTTTCTCTACTGTTCTACAAGCCAACTTCTTACAGAAGATTGTTCTTCTTTCTACCCCATGCTATCCATGATAAACATTAGCAGAATGGTCTTATTACCTGCGGGAGCTGTTTTAAAACCGTCGCTATGTGATTGTCATTGAAATGTGCTTCTTTGCATATCAAAAATCTATAAATTGTGTTTTTTTTACGAGATCTACATTATTTACGTAGAAGTTTTCGTTAATCTCTTATGGTTTACCAGATGTGCAAAAGTTATTCAGAATGAAGGAGATTTCAGAGGCTAGCACTAGGAAATTCAAAATATACATTTTATTTGTCATATAAATATCTTTAATATACGTTATTGTAATAAAAATCGACAGAGCTATTTTTTAAAAAATTAAATTTTCGATAATTTTTCCATGTAAAGGATTTTTTTGGAATGGGGGCATATGCTTGAACATCTTAGTATCGCATCCTTGGGAGATAGTAAACATAAACTCCAAGTTAAACACACACAAACTTATATACACTGACCTTTTCCTTTTTTTTTTGTTCATAGGACATCAAAACATATGTTTTTGGCAAATATCATTATCGAATGTTTGGGTGGAATGCAATACCTTCTCTACTACTTTGTACGTTGTATATATACCCTAGAGGAAGTAAAACACAAACAGATGGGAGACTTCGGGTTAAAGTGTAGCACACAGTTGCTAGGCTTTTAAAGGTGCCGGATTTTGAAAAACATTTGACCAAAATGATTCGCAGGTGTCTATAGAATATTTATATGATATAATTTAAAATTTTAAAATTTTTTCTTTTTACCTAAAAACACGGTACGGACATCTCTTAAGGAACAGTTACATTTGTGGTGCACATTGATTCCAGAAAGTACCCCTTACCACTATAAAAGATGTTAAGTGTTGTATTCATATTATTATTCCTTCTCACTGACTACAAACTACTCTTATACTATCTTGTTCTTTAGTCTACTTATTGCTAAACGAAATAATAGTCATTCATGACACATTTACACAGCTATTTAGTTATAAAAAAAACGCATTAACCGGCCGGGTGGGACAAGGGTGCTAACAAGCCGATCCCGGTGGCCGCGCTCGCTAAAGTGTCTCGCTTTGGCGCTTCGTGGTGCACAGGATCGTGGGTTCGAATCCCGCCTTGGGCATGGGTGTTTCTGTGTTTGTAAATGTGTTTGTTTGTGTATGCATATGTAAAAAGGAAAACGTTAAGAATAACAAGGAAACTGGAAAAAATGGAGAAAAAAGGGGAAAAAACAAATAAAAAAAGAAACAACGTCCCACCTCCATCCATGAGACCTGTAATGGACAGAGATGGGAGACGCAGCGGTCCTCCGGTAAACCTTGCCCCAACTTTGGGCTCTTGTACCACGAAGTTAATTTTATTACTTTCTCTATGCTATGTACATAATGTATAGAGAAGTTATTGTAATGCACCCAAAAATTCAATACCGAGATTTCACAGGAAATACATGTTTTGTGTCCCCCCGAATCCCAAAAACAAGTTGCAGAAAAAGATCCGTGTGTGTGTGTGTGTGTGTGTGTGTGTGTGTGTGTGTGAGTCTATGGACAGCATAGCTCAAAAACGAAAAGACCATCAAATACCAAAATTGGTATTTAAGTTGGTATTTTCCAAGGATGTGACATTAAGATTTTAAAGAAAATCCTCCCACCACCAACTTCCCTTTATATGGAAATAAAATTTGGAACTTTTGGTTTTCTCAAAAATGGCTCAAACGATTTTGATTAAAGTCTCTTATATTTAAAATATTTACATGACAAATAAAATATATATCTTGAGTTTTCTAGGAATAGTCTCTTAAGACCTCTTTATTCTGAATCATTTTTATTGAATTTTGCATAACTGGTAAACCTAAGAAATGGATAAAAATGTATTACACAAAAGTCGCAGATCTCGTTAAAACACACAATCTGTGTTGTATAAATTGTTTCGTGGAGTTGACCGTTTTCGAGATATTCCTTGATATTGATTTCAGTTTTAAAATTCTTAAAAGTTTTCTCATATGGGAACTTCAACTCCTGGTTACGCAAAGAAACTGATTTCAATTAGCAAACACTTTTTAAAACATTCGACTATCGCCTTAGCTTAGCGTATTGCCTTATTTCCCTCCTACTTACAAGGAAGTAAATAATAGAACTGTTTCTGTTAAAGTTTTAAAAGGAAATGGATAGAAGAATAAAATTACTAACAATAATTTGTTACAGAGATGTAGAGAAAGTAATGTGAATGGAACTTATCATATTTTTACTTTCTCTATACGTGCTATGAACATAGTGTATAGAGAAGGTATTGCATTGTACCTAAAAATTCGATACCGAGATTTAACCGGAAATACATGTTTTGCGACCACCTGAATTAAAAAAAAAATTAGAAAAATGTCCGTGTATGTGTGTGACTGTCTTGTGTATGTGGGCAGCATAGCTCAAAAACGAAAAGACTGTTAAATACCAAAATTGATATTTAAGTTCCATATCTTCCAAGGATGCAACTCCAACTACCCTCCACAGGGAATTTTTTTGAAAATTTTGATTTTCTAAAAAATGGCGCCAACAATTTTTATTAAAATATCATATATTAAAGATATATACTTGACAAATAATATGTATATCTTGAATTTTCAGGGAATAGCCTCTGCAGACTACTTTATTCTGGATGAATTTTACGGAATTTTGTGTAACTGGTAAACCGTAAGAGATAGACAAAAACTTACCACACAAAAAATGTAGAGCTCATTAAAACACACAATTTATGTCGTATAGTTTTTTTCGTGGAGTTGGTCGTTTTTGAGATACTCCTTGTTTTTGATTTCAGCTTTAAGACTCAATTTTCTCATACAAGAATTTAACAATTGCTGTCCATACAAACAAAGGATTTCAGTCACTTAGCAACCATCTTTTGCTATCACTTTAACCTATGTTACTCCCTTATTTCGCTTCTACTTACAGGGAAGCAAGTAATAAGACTATTTCTGCTAATTTTTTCACACTTAGCATGAAGTAAATAGAAGCAAAGCTTTTTAAAAAAAATTGTTGCAGAGATATAGAGAAAGTCATGGGAATCGAATACATCATATATATTTTATATAGGCATAAGAAGAATAAAACAGACTATAACCATAGAGTTTTAAAACGCGGATTACTATATACATAGTTAATTTTCTGTGGCTCCTAAGTGGAGCATAGATATCGTTACGATGTTTTCTTTATCGGATTTGAATTTCTAGTTCATGAGTTCGCCGCTATGCGTCATGATAATCAGAGGTTGACTCCATAGCTGCTAAATGCTCATTTGAACATGTTAGATTTCCTACATGACGATAAAACCTTATTCAATACCAGTCTTGTCATTTTCACACTTCGCGTGATACTGAGCTAACCGAATAAGTAGCAACTTATATATATATATATATATATATATATATATATATATATACACATAGATATGGATGGATGGATATAAACGTGTTGCTCTACCACTGAGCTACACGGCAATATGCCGGCGTAGCAACTGCTAGAGCCTGGGAGATCCGTGGTTAAAATCCCGGTTATGGCATTGAATTTTTCAGTCTGACTCTACCTATCCAACTCCTGTCCTACACACGGTTTGTGTGAAAAAAAAAAAAGCAATAGCAATTGATCATAATAGTTGGCTATACTATGAATCCTGGGATTTAAAGTACTTACAACATTGTAAGTCGCCATTGGAGTATGTCATCTCTCAAAATAATTTGAGATCACCTTGTGGTTTACCGGGAAACACGCGAGTCAGTTGAGAAATTCAATGCTATGCCGGCATGTTACCATGGTAGCTCAGTGGCAGAGTAACCGGCTAAAGACCGGAAGATCCATGGTTAAAATCCCGGCTATGACATTGCATTTTTCAGTCTGACTCTACCTATGCAACTCCTGTCCTACACACGGCTTGTGTAAAAAAAAAACAAAAAACAAAACAATTAAATCAATCTAAGGTCTTTGCATCGTCTGTTGGTTGGGCCCTTTGGGTTTAAATCGTTTTTTTATTTTCCTCAACACACACATTCACTCTCAAATGCATACTTCCAGATTTTGTGGGGTATAGAGAATCGTTCTGGTAAAAGAAAAAGGCAACGCCCTAGCCGGGAATCGAACCTCAGTTCACTCACCACTCGACCACGGAGGCAGTCTAGTAACTTCTTGAAGGCAGAGAAAACGAAAGACAAACAAGGACATTCCCTAATTTCTCCCTTCTGTTATTAGTGCTTAAGGCTCGTTCTTACTACACACTGGTGGATGATAGTGTTGAAGTGAAATTAAATTGAGAAAGAAACATTCCAAAGTTGTTTAGGGTACCTTCCCATTATTTACGAGAACTGAGGGAAACTTGGAAATCATCAGTGTTACACTCACATTACTTTCTCTAGCTGTTCTACAAATTGCTTACAAACATCATTCTTCTTTCTACACAGTACTAATCAAAATGAACAATAGCAAAATGTTCTTATTATTTAGTTCCTTATAAGTAGAAGGGAACTAAAGGAATGCACTTTACTAAAGGGATAGTCAAATGTTTTAAAAGTTGTTTTGCGATTGTCATTACAAATCGCTTCTTTGCTTGGCCAGAAGTACAAAGAAAGAAAAACGGACAGTTCCTGTCTGAGAAAAATAATAAAGGAATACCATTCAAACAGTAAACCCCACAAAAAATATATATGACATAAAGTGTGTATTTTAACGAGATCTACATCTCTTGCGGTTTGCTAGCTAAGCAAATTTCAGAAAAATTCACCCAGAATAAACAGGTCTTCAGAAGCTGTTCTCATAACATTCAAGATATGCATTTTATTTGCGATAGAAATTGCTTTAAAATGTATTTTAATCAAAATCGATAGAACCATTTTTAAGAAATACAAAATTTTCGACAAATTTTCCATGTAAAGGGTAGTTAGGGATGGGGGAGATTTTCTTGCAAATGTTCATGTCACATCCTTTGAAGATACTGAACTTGTTTATCAAGTTTGGTATTTAACCGACTTTTCGTTTTTGAGCTATGCTGCCCCCCCACATACACGAACATTTTTCTAAAAATGTTTTTTTTTTTTTTTTTTTTGGATTCAGTGAGTCTTAAAACACACATTTCCGGTGAAAACTCGGTATCGAATTTTTGGGCACAATAAAACACCTTTTCTATACACTATGTACATAGTACGTGTAGAGAAAGTAAAATAGCTGTGATGAAATTAACACTGTGATTATGTTAACAGGTAGGTTATATATCTAGTGGAGAATCGATTTGATATTCCCGTTTTGGTCTTTAGTCCAATTAGGTCCAAGTGCAAGTTAGATTTATGGCAACCTCTTACGGAGTGTTCTGTAATTATGATACGAAAAGACCAATACTCCTCTATAATTGGATTACCCTATTGCGCTGACCTGTTACGTTGGCATTAGATAAACCTACAGTTTATATAGTGCCTATAAATAAGCCAAAAATAAACTGTAAACATTATAGTTAATGTACAATTAAGTAAAAATCTGATGGTGACTTTCTCTACATCTCAACAGTAACTTATTGCTAAAAAGTTTATTCCTCTATTTACTAAATGCTAATCGAGAAAAGAATAGCTGAAAGAGTCTTATTACTTGCTTTCTTGTAAGTAGGAGGGAAATAAGGGAGTACCATAGGATAAATCCATAGTCAAATATTTTAAAGGCTGATTGAAGTACCTTTGTTTGTATGGACAGGACTTGGAAAATTCCAATATGAAAAAAGTATTTTAAAGCTGCAAATAATAACAAGGAATATCTCAAAAACGGTCAACTCAACGAAAAAAATGTATGTTACATAAAGTGTGTGTTTTAATGAGCTCCACATGTTTGTGTGGTACGTTTTTGTGTTTCTCTTACGGTGTACCAGTTATGCAAAATTCCACAAAAATTCATCCAGAATAAACATGTCTTCAAAGGCATTCACAGAAAATACACATTTTATTTGGCATGTAAATATCTTAATTATAAGGGATTTTAATACAAAATCGTTAGATCTGCTTTCGAAGAAATATATTTTTTTAGAAATGTTTTCTATGTAAAGGGTGAGAGGATTTTCTTGAAAGTCTTCGTGTCGCATCCTTGGAAGATAGCAAACCCAAATAAAAGGTATTTTCGTTTTTACTTTCTCTATACGCACTATGTATATAGTGTATAGATAAGGTATTGCACTCCACCAAAAAATTCGATACCGAGATTTCACCGTAAATATATGTTTTATGGTCCCCTGTGTCCTAAAAAAGTATTTTCAGAAAAAGGTCCGTGTGTCTGTGAACACGATAACTCAAAATTGAAAAGTCGGTAAAATACCCAACTTGGTATTTAAGTTTAGTATCTTCCAGGGATGCGACACAAAGATTTTGAGAAAAATCCCCCCACCCCAAACTACCCATTACATGGAACTTTTTTCGAAAATTTTAATTTTCTAAAAAATGGCTCTAACGATTTTGATTAAAATGTCGTATATTAAAGATATTTATCTGACAAATAAAATGTATATTTTGAACTTTCTGGGAATAGCCTCTGAAGATTATTCTGGGTCAATTTTACGGAATTTTGCATAACTGCTAAACCGTAAGAGATGGACAAAGACTTACCATACAACAAATGTAGAGCACTTTAAAACACATAATTTATGTTACATACATATTTTCGTGGAGTTGATTTGTTTTTGGTTTCAGCTATAAAACACATACGTTTCTCATACAGGACTTTGTGAATTCGTGTCCATACAAACAAAGGAACTTCAGTCACATAGCAACCAGCTTTTGATTATCACTTTAACCTATGGTATTCCCTTATTTCGCTTCTACTTGCAAGGAAGCAAGAAATAGCACTATTTCTGCTAATTTTTTCTCGATTAGCAGGAAGTAAATAGAAGCATAAGGTTTTTAAAAAGAATTTATTGCAGAGATATAGAGAAAGTCATGTGAATGAAACACATCAGATTTTTTAGATATGCTGTCCACAGACATACGGGCATTTTTCTAAAAATGTTTTTGGCTTCAGGGGGGTCTCAAAACATGTACTTCCGGTGAAATCTCGGTATTGAGGTTTTGGGTGCAGTACAATACCTTCTTTATACACTATGTACACAGTACTTGTAGAGAAAGTAAATTTAGATAAACTTTTTTTTTCTGTCGGAACACATTTTGCAAATTAGCTTTGTGCAAACAAAGGAAACAGTTTTATTTTCTGTACAGAGTACATTGTACACAGGTACATAAATACACGTTTTAGGGTCCTCTGTATGCAAAAACAATTTTAGAAAACGGCCTCTGTGTGTCTGTGAACATGATAGCTCAAAAACGAAAAGTCGGTAAAGTACATAACTTGGTATTTATGTGTAGTATCTTCCAAGGATGTGACACGAAGATTTTGAGAAAAACCCGCATCTAAAAGTGCCCTTTACATGGATAAAATTTGGAAAATTTTGATTTTCTCAAAAATTGCTCTAACGATTTTTATTAAAATACTGTATATTCAATATGTTTACATGACAAATTACCTCTCTATTCTGGATGAATTTTTCTGAATTTTGCATAACTGATAAACCGCGAGAGATAGACAAAAACTTACTACACAAAAAATGTAGATATCATGAAAACACACAATTTACGTCATATAAAATTTTTCGTAGAATTAACGATTTCTGTAATATTTCATGTTACACTTTTAAAATACGTAAACTTTTCTCATACGAGAATTTAAGTCCCAGTCATGCAAAGATATGGATTTCAACCACAGGGCAACCAACCTTTAAAATCTTGACTGTCGCTTTAACCTAGTGTATTCCCTTCTTCTTCTTCTTCTTCTTCTTCTTCTTCTTCTTGAAGGAAGCAACTAATAAGACCATGTCTGCTAATTTTTATCTCGATTAGTATGAAATAGGAGAATGAACTTTTGAACAATAACTTGTTACAAAGGTGTAGAGACAGTTATATAAATGAAGCACATAATACATTTTATTTTAAGTTTTCGGAGATTTGTCAACTTTTAACTTATATTGAGATTCTGTGTTTCCATCTTAACATTCCGCTTTTGGAAAATAAATTATAAAAAATTAATATAAGGAGTTAATAGTAGGTGCGTGGCGTTTGGCGAACACTGTTCAAAGAAAACTGTATTCCCCGTGTACAATAGAGGGCTGCCTGGTCGATGGGCCGTTGATCACTGTCTTTGAGCAGCTGCTGCGGTGGGTTTCAAGCCGGGAAATGGTAGGGACTTCCGCACGTCTGTGTGGCCTGAATGCCTCCCGTAGTCTCATGTGGTTGCCTAACTTCATCCCTTCGTCCGGAGTTGAAGCCACAATACATGGCGTAGATTGCAGTGTCCGAGGTGGCCGCCACTGTTTCTGACCTATACCAATAGTATTGCTCTAAAATATAGTCAGTCAAGCAATGTATTTGGAATTTGGGTTTCACAAAAAGGAAAGGCTCATAGGGTTTAACAGCAGCATTTATTACTTTCTCTATACGTACTATGTACATAGTGTATAGAGAAGGTATTGTAATGCACCCAGAAATTCGTTACCGAGATTTCACCGGAAATACATGTTTTGGGTCCCCCTAAATCCAAAAAAAAAGCATTTTTAGAAACAGGTCCGTGTGTGTGTCTGTGGACAGCATAGCTCAAAAACGAAAAGACCGTTGAATACCAAACTTGGCATTTAAGCTTGGTATCTTCCAAAGACACGACACGAAGATTTTAAAGATAATCCCCCACACCCAACTACTCTTTACATGGAACATTTTTCTAAAATTTTTATTTTTTTAAAAAATTGCTCTAACGATTTTGATTAAAATATCTTATATTAAAAGTATTTACCTGAAAAATAAAATGTATATCTTGAATTTTCTGGGAATAGCCCCTGAAGACTACTTTATTCTTGAGGAAGTTTGCATAATTGATAAACCGTAAGACATAGACAAAAACTTACCACACAAAAAAGGTAAAGCACATTAAAACACACCATTTATGTTACATACATTTTTTTCGTGCAGTTGATCGTTTTTGAGAAAAACCTTGTTTTTGGTTTTGGCCTTGAAAAGCTTATACTTTCCTCATACGAGAATTTATCAACTCCTGCCGATACAAAGGAACTTCAGTCACATAGCAACCACCTTTTGACTGTCACTTTAAGCTATGGTACTCCCTTATTTCGCTTCTACTCACATGGAAGCAAGTAATACGACTATTTCTGCTAATTTTTTTTCGATTGGATGAAGTAAATAATAGCATAAGTTTTTAACAATAATTTGTTGCAGAGATGTAGAGAAAGTCTTGTGAATGGAACACATCAGATTTTATTTTTATTTGAAAAGCTTCCTCCATACGACAAAACATACCAAGCAACAAAGGAGAAATATAAAATAGGTACACATACTTCGAAAAACACATTTTGAAAACAAATAACAATAAAATGACAGAAAATAATAGAAACTAGTTGTAACGATATGGATAAATAACATAAAATTTCCCTGAAATATCTAAATAAATATTGCACTGCCATTTTTACTTTCTCTAGCCCCGTCTGTACAATGTACACAGGGACAGAGAATTATTGTATTCCACGCAAATATTCGGTATCGAGATTTCACCGGAAATAAATGTTTTAGGACCCCTTGAATTTTCAGAAACAGGTCCGTGTGTGTGTGTTTGTTTGTTTGTGGACAGAATGGCTCAGAAACGAAAAGATGGTTAAATACCAAACCTGGTATTTAAGTTTGCTATTGTCCAAGGATCCAACACGAAGATTTTCAAGAAAATCCCCGCACCCCTAATTACCCTTTGCATGGAAAATTTTTCGAAAATGTTGTTTTTCTTAAAAATGGCTCTAACGATTTTGATTAACATATCACATATTAAAGCCACTTCTATCACAAATAAAACGTATATCTTGAATTTTCTTGGAATAGCTTCTAAAGACCTGTTTATTCTGGATGAATTTTGCTTAATCTGGCATAACTACTAAACAGTAAGAGACAGACAAAATCTTAGACTACAAAAAATTCAAATCTTGTTAAAATACACCATATGTCTACACTTTTTCGTGGAGCTTACAGTTTTCGAGGTATTCCTTGTTATTGGTTTCAACTGTGAAGCAATTACATTTTTCTCAGACGGAAGTTTCCCTTTTTCTTTTGTTCTACTCCTGGTCAAGCAAAGAATCGATTTGCAATGACAATCGCATAACGTTAGCTTTTAAAAACATTTGGCTAACTGCATTCCCTTAGTTCCATTCTATTTATAAGGAAGTAAGTAATAAAATTCTACTGTTTTATCTCGATTAGCATGGTGTTGAAAGAAGAATTATCTTTCGTAAGAAGTTTGGTGTAGAGTAGATAGAGAAAGTCATGTGAGTGTAATTCATAAGATTTTTCAAATTTCTTGCTCTTACTTGTTGCTAACACAGATATTTCATAGTTGTGGTTTAGTACCATCAGAAAGTGCACAAAACATAACAGCAGTTTATTTATACCACACACACACACACACACACACACACACACAATCTCTCTCTCTCTCTCTATTCTCGCCGTCTCACCCTTCTCTTCCTCCGCAAAATCAGAATACAAAGGAAAATAAACATTACTTTGAGTGAAACTGGTAAAGTAAGATCAGGGCATGAACTTAAACAGAATTTAGAGTTATCATTGTTGGAAAAATACTAAGATATTGTATAGATATTTCCAACATGGTCAATTAATTTTTTTTTTCTCCCACAGAAGAGTCCGTGTTCTCTCAAAACGATCTCACTGATGAAAAAACATTTAACTAAATGTCAGAAACTTAATAATTTATTTATATCTGTTAAGTTTTCTTTTATGGGTTCTGCATTTTCCTTTTTTAATAAGTGCCTTGCTGCAGAAATATGGAAATTGTTTAAATTCACTAAACTTTTAAAACCCAAGGAGGAATGTGCGTGTAAGAATTGCAACAAATCATGCCCTAACGAAGTGTGAACGCAGATTTCAGTCCCTAACCATGCGAATAAAAAAACTGGTAAAAATAAAGAGAGCTAACTGTATACATGATGTTTAATAAATAAAATGTTTAAGAAGGCGTGCTATCAGACAAAATTGCATGTTGTTATGCAATTCATTTTATTAAACAAAAATAAGCACTTACATTTCAAAGCGTATTCTTTAAAGCTTTGCAAAATTGAAATAGATATCAGCGGAAACAAGGCCACAAATGGATAGGATCTTTCAAAAGAAACTTCAAACTGTAAAAGCTTATAAATTTTATATCTGAGGCAATAAAGTAACATAAACCTTGTTTTTGTGGAGTTAACCATTTTTGAGATATTCCTTTATATTGCTTAACATGTTACTTTACTCAGAGATGCATTTTTTAAATGAGAAGTAAGTATTCGTTTTTTACTTTTCTGCATCCAAATAATATCAAAATTATCATACAGTGACCAAATCTTAAGGGATTTGCTTTCGCTTTATCCTAGATATTCCCTTTGCCTTCTTTTTACCTACAAGGAAGTGAGTAATTACCATATTTATATTCATATTTATATTTATTAGCGTGGAGTAGATAGAAGAAAATATTTTTGTAGAGTGTTGCAGAATAGGTGGAAAAAGTAATATGAAAGTAATATATGCCTAAGTTTTACGACATTGAGCTAACTTTTAATTTTTGTGTTGAATGGTCCTTTGATGTCTTAAAGCCCGTGTTAAATAATACTATAACTTCTACATTATTGGATAGTACCATGACTGAATTCATGGCAACACTGAAATATATTTTGTAAAAGTTTTGCCATCCTGATCAGCAGTGGCACATACACAAGTTCAGATGCGTACTATGTGTTTGTTCTTAGGGGAATGGAAAAGAAAAGCTCTATCCCAAGTCTTGAGGAAGGGACCAAAGCCACAGATGTGGTATGAAAGTAATGTGAATGCAACACATCAGTTATGCCAACCGAAATCTTTCTGAATAAAATCTAAAAACATAGTGTATACCTGGGAAATAGTTCAATTCAGTGTTGTTACAATGGCGCTGAGTGGAGTATCTCTATGAAATATTTACTACCTGCAACCTCAGCTTGCGCAAGACATCTCTGAGGTGATCTGTAACTGTTATGTTGAGTCAACTTCCAGTAGTACCTGCCGTCTGTCACTACAGATCCTGGAATGTAAATGCTTCAACAGCCACTAGACACAAGCAAGATATTAAGGGCGTGGAAACAGAGCGAATGTTTCTCCAGAATGCTTACACTCAGAATATGGGTATTTTTATGTGCAAATAGATATCATAGGCTATAAATAAAAGACGATTCATAGAAAACAATTACGTTATTACTAAAAGTTTTGTACACTTATGGTTACTTTTCAACACACTCACCGAAAAGTTTGAGACATTTATCGTACCTGTGTACAAGCTTTGCAATACCCGCTTCAAAAAATGTTGCCGCACATGATTTCAAATGAATTAACCATAATAATATACTATGAATCCTGGGACTTAAAAGTGTTTAACAACATTGTAAGTCGCCATTGGGGTTGTCATCTCAAAATAATTTGAGACCGCCTTGTGGTTTACCGGGAAACATGCGAATCAGTTGAGAAATTCAATGCTATGCCGGCATATTGCCATGGTAGCTCAGTAGTAGAGCAACCGGCTATAGATCGGGGATCCTGGTTCAAATCCCGACTAAGGGGTTGAGTTTTTCAGTCTGCCTCTACCTATCCAGCTCCTGTACTATACATGGCTTGTGTGAAAAACAATTAAATATTTTGTATGTTTTTCAACTAGATCAAAATTCTATTACACTATCAATTAACTGATTGATTAAAGTAGTTAATCATCAAAAAGTTGATCAATCGACAACACTATTCATTGGTAATTATGGTAAATATATTCTTTTGGATTCAGAGAGTTTCAAAACTGTATTTCCGGCGTAATCTCAGAGTCGAATTTTGAATGGACCACAGCATTCCTCAATTCACTACAGGTCAGCATAAGATAAATAATTTAAAAGCCTTGGATTTTGCAACTGACTTCGGATGGATGTCCTACAGTGTATCTGTTACAAATAGAAGTTTATTGATGTTGTTGCTCTGTATGAGGTTCCTGATAATCAAAACCGTTTTAATTAAAAGTCTGCAGCACCTCGGCAAATTGTATGTTATTGTTTACTGTTCCGAGGGCAAACAATTTTATAATTGCGTGTAATTAGAGTTATTACAAACAATACACCAGTAACCATCCAAAACAAATAAATTAAAAACCTCTCTGTAGAAGCACTCCACTCAATCAGCGATAATTAAAATTAGTTCAACATAACTTCATAAAATTAATTACCCCAAGAACATCATTTCATTTAGAGGAAAAATAGAGTTGATTATGTTCTCTTTTTGCTGTTTTATGATCCATATATAAGTGTGATATATGATGTGCATTACACTTAGCTTAAGTCAAGTTAAACAGAAAACAAAGCTTTTATAGTTCTCACTAATGTTTTTTTAGGTGTAAAAAAACTAAATGACAATATGTTTTTAAGATCATGTTGCTCAAGTTTGTAGCTTGTTTCTCTAAATCTGGAATTAAAATCTAACAATCTGATGTGTTCTACATGACCTTCTCAGGATACTCCACAAACAAATTTCTTACAAAATATTATTTTGCTTTCTACACAATACTAATCGAGATAAACATTAACAGCATGTTCTTATTACTAACTTACACTAGGTTAAAGTGATAGTCAAATGTTTTAAAAGCTGTCGTAATATGATTGCCAGTGCAAATCGCTTCTTTACTTGGCCAGGAGTAGAACAAAAGAAAATCGACACTTCCTGTCTGAGTAAAGTATAAGTACTTCACAATTGAAACCAATAACAAGGAGTATCTCGAAAACGGTTACCTCCACAACAAAAACGTAAAGGTCATAAATTGTGTGTTTTGACGACATCTACATTTTTTGTGCACTACAGTTTAGCAGTTAAGTAAAATTCATCCAGAATGAAGAGGCCTTTAGAGGCTATTTTCAGAAAATTTAAGATATATATTTTATTTGGATGTAAGTATCTTTTGAGAAAATCTAAATTTTCGAAACTTTTTTCATGAAAAGAATAGTTTGTGGTGTTTTGTTTTAAGCTTCGTAACCTTGGAATATACTAAATCTAAATACAAAACTTGGTATTTAAAGTTCTTTTCGTTTATCAGCTATACTGTCCACAGACACTCACACACACACACACACACAAATGCTCAAGGGTCCCCAAAACACTTATTTCCGTTGATATCTTGGTATCGAATACCTTCTCTGTCTACTATGAACATTGTACATGCGGGCTAGAGAAAGTAAAAACTACAATGATTGTTAAACCGATTGAAAATCTGTATTTACCACCTCACTTTCATGTCGTCCACCGTATTGTACTGATTACCATGCTAACTAAGGTACCTATGGTAGCGGTTTTAACCCTGGTGGAGAGTGCTGAATTTTTTTTTTTTTTTGGGGGGGGGATAAAAGTTCTTAACATTGTTTTCTTTGGAAGGAAGGTAAAGCTTTGCTTTCGTGCAATGGTTATTTGGTGCGTTGAGAGAGAGAGAGAGAGAGAGAGAGAGAGAGAGAGAGAGAGAGAGAGTGAGAGAAGAAAGTCGCTAAATTTCAAGCATACCCATTTGATGACGCTTAGGAAAGATATATCTTAAAAACGGCTAACTCTATGAGAAAGATGTACAAATTATTTATCTTAATGGCCTCTGGTGTTTTGTGTAGTAAGACTTTTTCCACGTCTTATGGTTTAACAATTATGCAAAAGCAATCGAGAACAAAGACGACTTAGGAATAAAGACTAAATCCTCTTTATTCCCAGAAAATTCCCAGAAAATTCAAGATATACATTTTATTTCTCACAAAAAAGTCTGCACGAGCCAGTATTGAGAAAAAAATTGGAAATTTTTCCATATAAAGGGTAGTTTAGGGTGTAGGAATCTTCTTGAAAATCTTCTATCGCATCCCTGGTAGATGCTTAATTTAAAGGTCAGGTTTGGTATTTCACCAACTTTTTGGTTCTCAGAATCGTTTTCACAGACCTACTGACACACACATACACATGCATGGACATTTTTCTAACACTGCTTCTTTTGTATTCAGAGGAAACATGTATTTCCGGCGAAATCTCGAAATCGAATTTTTGGATGGAATACAATACCTTCTGTATCTACTATGTACATTGTACATACGTCTTAGAGAAAATAAAAAACAATAATAGGCTGCAGATTAAAAGCAAAAATAATGACCGAAAACTATTTCAATGAACTCTTATCTATAAAGACCAACTTTATAGATAAGTTATTTTAAATATTTTAGCCTCGAATGCTATTTATTCCGACCTCTGTGAACAGAACCGAGAAACGGGAATAGAACCGCGTATTATTTTCACAGTGTAGGACTAATAAAGAATAGAGTAGGACACGCAAGAATTGGCACCACATAAACCGTGCAGTTTTTACTTTCTCTACATGAACTATGTACATACTGTATAGAGAAGGTATTGCATTCAACCCATTCGATACCGAGATTTAACCGGAAATACATGTTTTAGGACCTCCTGGATCCAAATAAGCATTTTTGGGAAAAGGTCCATTTTGTGTGTGTGTGTGTGTGTGTGTGTGATTCAAGTTTGGTATTTTTTAAGGATGCGTCACGAAGATTTTCAAGAAAATTCCCCCACGCCAAATTACCCTTTACATGGAAAAAATTTAGAACATCTCAAAATAGCTCTAACGATTTTGATTAACATGTCATATATTAAAGATATTTACATGTGAAATAAAATGTATATCTTGAATTTTCTGGGAATAGCTTCTGAAGACAGGTTTATTCTTGATGAATTTTGCGGAATTTTGTATAACTGGTTAACCGTAAGACATAGACAAAAACTTACTTAATAAAAATGTAGAGCTCGTTAAAACACACAATTTATGTTATATTCATTTTTTTCGTGTAGTTGATCGTTTTGGAGACATTCCTTGTTATTGGTTACACCTTTCAAATAATTACAGTTTTTCTCATACGGAATTTGTCAACTCTGTCCTTACAAACAAAGGAATTTCAGTCACATAGCAAACAGCTTTTGACTATCACTTTAACCTATTGTACTCCCTTATTTCCCTTCCATTTACACGGAAGCAAGTAATAAGACTATTTCTGCTATTTTTTTTTTCTCGATTAGCATGAAGTAAATAGAATAATAATCTTTTTAACAATAATTTATTGTAGAGATATACAGAAAGTCACGTGAATGGAACACATCAAATTTTTAAACTTATGCCACACGTGGGGGCGCCCCCGGGAGTGAGGGATGAGTTGAGAGGATACTCCGAGCCGCTGGAAACAGGGGTGCTGACTGTAGTAATGGGAGGGTCTCTCTCTACAGCTATGATATTGAAACTCCACAATTTACAAGTACATCAGGGACCGCATACCACATAGGGCCCAAAGCCTCCAAAGGTTAGTACTTATATTATCGGCCGAAGTCGGACGTGAGAGCATTCTTTTCCCTGCCTTTCCCCACCGGCATCATCACTGTCACTTCCAATTCTGAAACAAACCAACGGATGAAGAATGAATGAAATGTTAATAGAAAGGGTTGTATTGAATATTTCCATTGTTCACCTGGCTTACTCACATGTCAGAATATCCTGTACGGCAACTAATATGGCTTCAGACCAAGCCAGAGGGCTCAGACTTTCCGTGGGATTGATTTCCGCGGCCACCTCTCTGACCCAAGTTATTTTTTTCGGGGTTTTACTCGATCACTAGGCAAATACTGAGAAGGTTTCTTAATTCCTCCGAACTTCCTGCCCTTTCATTTCATATCCATTTTATTCAAACGGTTTTTTTCATGGTCATAAGTGTCGGCGAGGACTACGGTGGAGGCACCCTTCCGTAGTGGTGACTGCTTTCTGGAAATGAAGCTCTCGGCGGCGGGAGATGGCATTGTAAATAGTCTGTAGGCTCGCGGGCTCCTAGTGTTCCTGGGGTCGAAATGAAAAACTGCTTGGAATATGTTAGGGACCTTTCACGGTGGCTCTTCCCCCACAGTCCGGTTTAGGTCTCCCTTTGAAATTAATCTCGTCTCGTCCTTCCTCCTGGGATCTGACATACAATAAGCCAATGGTTGCAGCGCCGATCCCCTCCGACATCATGCATACATACTTACACAGGCATACACACATACGAGCTTCAGCAGCACAGCATCGTGGAACAGGAATTGCCAAACTATCCATAGGAGGGCCGCAGAATGAGTCGAGGGCGAAGTCACATGGGAACAATAACTCGCAACCACAAGTAGTACAGATCTGATTAGTACCCATACGAAGTGTTTAGTGAATTAAACTCTACACTTTGAATATATACTACTACCTCTCAGGAATGGATGCACTGAAGACACTACAGGAAGCCTCCTGTGTTCACAACCCGCGGTCACACAGAAATACCTGCCTTGCTGAGAGAAGCGCAGAAGTTTCTAATAGACCATAGCTCGATCACTCAGCTGACTACTAGAACGAGAGGGGTGATAAGCAACCCTTATAACCAGGCAGCCCTCTGGCGTTCATGGTGAAAGTCATTTCCTCGCAGAAATCATTCACATTTATCCGGCACCACCCCATCGAAGCATACCTGAAATTGGAAAGAAAACAAAAGAAAAGAAAAAAACGAAGGAAAGGAAAAAACTCACAACATACTCCTTGCCGACCAGGGAAATCCTTATAAAAACCAAGGTCAAAGTGTGCAGTGGACGAGAATGAACCTCAGGCATTACAGCAATAGTAAAAATAATCAACATTGCCAGGAAAATCGGAGGCATCCATTGAATCCACCAACGGTTTTTATAGCATTCCAACGAAATGAATAAGTGCACTCAAGGTCTAGTATTCCTCACAAACAAACATACCACAGAAGTTTATATAAGACGTACTATTGTCAGTAATTAATTACATTTTCATGTATTACAAAAACACAAATAGTATTTTAGCAACACGTAAATATATTTAACGTAAACGAACAGGTATTCACCTCCACTGTTTTTTATTTAGAACGCTGGATGTGTTCAGTGATAAATTGGGAGGCAAGTAATTATGAAAATTAACTTGTTCTGCGTGAGTACGAGACGAGCATATAACTGGATGCGTCCATTTATTTATTGTAAGCTTGATTGTGAAATGAACTCTGAAAGCAAGAGGTAGATGGCGCAATTTGGAATATTCATTTCACTCTATCATTCTGAATATTTTCGAGCGGAGAAGGAAACTCCTAGCTGTAAGTGTCCTCATAAATGGAAGCCACACGTTTAGGATTAAAAATAAACATCTGATGTGATTCATTCACATGACTTTCTCTACATCTCTGCAACACATTACTCTTGAAAGCTCTGCTTCTATTTACTTCATGCTAATTGAGAAAAATAGTAGAAATAGTCTTATTACTTGCTTCCTTGTAAGTAGAAGCGAAATAAGGGAGTACCGTAGGTTAAAGTGATAGTCAACAGGTGGTTGTTATGTGACTGAAGTTACTTTGTTTGACAAATTTGCGTATGAGAAAGCTATAAGTTTTTTAAAGCTAAAACCAAAAACAAAGAATATCTCAAAAGCGAACAACTCGACGAAAAAAAATGTATATAACATAAATTGTGTGTTTTAATGTACTCTACATTTTTGTGTGGTAAGTTTTTGTCTATTTGTTACGGTTTATCAGTTAGCAAAATTCATTCAGAATAAAGAGGTCTTCAGAGGTTGTTACCAGAAAATTCAAAACACATTTTATTTGACATGTAAATACCTATAATATACGGTATTTTAATCAAAATCATTATAACAATTTTTGATAAAAATCAAAATTTTTGAAAAATTTTCCTTATAAATGTTAAGTTTGCGGTGGGGAAATTTTTCACAAAATCTTCGTGTCGCATCCCTGGACAGTAAACTTAAATACCAAGTTTGGTATTTTACCGACCTTTCGTTTTTGAGTTATCGTGTTCAGACACATGTACACACGGCCACACATGGACCTTTTTCTGAAAATACTTTTTTTTTATACAGGGGACACTATTTCCGATGAAATCTGGTATCGAATTTTTGGGTGCATTACAATACCTTCTTTATACACTATGTACATAGTACGTGCAGAGAAAGTAAGTATTCTAAAAAAAACTTATTCTTACATCCACTTCATGTTAATAGAGAGAAACATTAGCAGCAATGATCTAAACAAGAAGAAGAAAAATAAGAAACACGTTAGGCTAAAGCGATAGTCAAATGTTTGAAATGCTAATGGTAGTTAGTGATTGTAATTCGTTCTCTTTGCACAGCCAGTAGTTCACAAATCCCTGCATGAGAAAAGTTTTAGTATTTTCAAATTGAAACCAATAACAAAGAATATCTCGGAAATGAATAGCTCTAGAAAACAATTTATATGACTTACATTACGTGTTTTAACAAGCTTTAAATTTTTTGAGTACCTCTTGCTCTATATCTTATGCAGTTACGCAAAAGTCATTTAGAATGAAAAGCGCTTCATGGGTTATTTTCAGAAAATTCGAGATATACATTCTATTTTTCATAAAAGTATATTAAATGTACGCTATTTTAATCAAAATCGTTAGTGCCATTTTTGAGAAAAATCAGAATTTTCGAAATTGTTTGCATGTAAAGGGTAGCTTGGGGTGGGGAAAATTTCTTGAAAATGTTCATCTTTGAAAGATGCTGAACTTAAATATCAAAGTTGGCCTTTAACTGACTTTTCGTTTTTCATTTATCGCATTCACGGACACACAGATACACGCTCACGCGCGCACACACACAATACGGATCTTTTTCTTAAAATCTTTTTTTGGATTCACGAGAACCTAAAACGTGCATTTTCAGTGAAATCTTGGCATTGAATTTTTGTGGGGCGTGCATTATTTTCTCTACGTATGTACAAAGTAGAAAAAGTAAAAATGTGGTCGCTACTGAGATTATTTCATGCTTACAAAGCTACAAACTGAACGGAGCGGGATGGCTCAGGCGGTTTCCTCTGTGGTCCAAATCCGTAGGTCGCGGGTTCGGTCCCCGGCCTACTGGGTAAGTTTCTTTCATACGCTGAATTTCTTAACCCGCCTGGTCGTTTCCATTGTCATCTCATTCATCCTTCATCCCATTTGTATCTTTCAGGATTGGAAGTGTCAGCGATGGTGCTCGGTGCAGCATGACAGGGGAAAAGGATGCTCTGAGCAAATATCCTTCCCCCGACTTCGGTTGGTTGACGGGAAAAGGACCGTCCCCAAGTGACGGCGTTGGATTCTGCCCAGCCAACTGCTGGGGTGCTTCTATTTGGAAACCTAGGTGTGATGCTGTTCCTGGTTCCGGCCGCCTGGTGTATCCTCTCACGTCACTTCGTGGGGCATAGGTTCAATACCCTCTTTTCGCATTCTATTGCTGTGTACAAACTCATATACCGTGATTATTTTATCCAATTTTTACTTTCTCAAGCTCGCATGTACATAGTGGATAGAGAAGGTATTATTCCACCCAAAAATTCGATGTCGAGATTTCACTGGAAATATGTTTTGGGGTTCTCTGACTCCGAAAAAAGCATTTTTAGAAAAAGGTCCGTGTGTGCCTGTGGTCAGCATATCTCATAAACGAAAAAACCGTTAAAATCCAAACTTTGTATTAAAGTTTGGTAGCTTTCAAGAATGCGACACGAAATGTTTCAAGAAAATCACTCCACCCTAAACTACCCTTTACATGGAAACAAATTCGAAAATTTTGATTTTCTCAAAATGGCTCTAACGATTTTGATATTTACGCAAACATGTAGAGCCTGTTAAAGCACACAATTTATGATATAGTACAGTTTTTTTCCTGGAGATATTCTTTTTATCGATTTCATTTTTAAAATAAAGCCTCTATTTTCCTTCTACCTATAAGGAACTAAGTAATAACACGATTGCTGCTAATGTGTATCTCAATTAGCATGAAGTACATAGAAGGATAACCTTATTAACAATAATTTGTTACAGAGATATAGAGAAAATCATGTGGATGGAGCACAGCAGATTTTTTGCATGATACTATCGGCGGCATTTCCCTGTGGAAATTACTGCCTGTTGGCATTTTTGTTGGCTCGTGTACTGTTGTTGTTTTTCTATTTTTTAAAAGTTTATTCATTAGATTACATTCGCACACATACTTCCAGACTCTGGGAAGGTTTAGGTAACAACCTGGGCTAGAGAAAAATTTCCACCCCCTCGCCGGGAATCGAAGCCCGAACTCCTTGCTGAGCAGCCAGGGGTTGTGATTTCAAGACTAGTGCACGTTTTTGGATCCCCGAATCCTGAGACTTAAGTTTAGAAAAAGTATTTGTGCATATAACACAGCAATTCGAAGTCCAATAAACCTAGATTTAATGTAGAAATAAGATCTTTTACGGATGCAGCTCAAGGTTTCTAAAGAATTTTCCCCTACGAATGACCTTTAAAGTGAATAAAGCACTCATTAACTTTTTATTTTTGTGAAAAAATATTATAAACAACATGATGAAATACAAGTGTCGGCTGATAAGTCCGGAGCCTCTCAATGAAAACAGCATTAAAAATTGCTTTATTTATCAACGTAGTCTTCAGAATAGCTAATACATTTGTCATATGGGTGTTTTAATTTAATTAAACCATCTCTGTAGTGCGATTTCTCTAGGTCCTCAAAATAGCTGTTTACCGCATCAATGACATCCTCGTTGCTGTGAAATCTTCGTCCTCGAAGAAGTTATTTGAGGTTTGGAAACAGGTGGCAGACACTGGGTGCTAGATCTGTAGAATAGGGTGGATGTTCAAGCAATTCCAACTGTAATTCCCTCATTTTTCCCATTGCAATGACTGAACGATGGGCCGTAGCCTTGTCATGATGAAACAAGATTATTTTTTTTTTTCATTTTTGCCATATGAGGTGTTTTTCTTTTCACCCTCCTCATCACTCAAACGTTGCAGTAAGCTTGCGTAGTAGTCACCAGTGACATTTTTACCCTTTATCAATAAAAGTAATTCCCTGTGAATCCCAGAAAACACTCGCCATAAACTTGTTAGCTGACAAAATTGACTTTATTTCTTTGGAGTTGGTTCACCTGGCGGAATCCACTGCTTTGACTGTGATTTACTTTCTGGAGTGTAGTGATGTATGCAAGTTTCATCTACGATAATAAGCCATCTCAAAAATTCACTGGAATTTTTACGGTAGAGCTTCATATTCCTAACAGAAACAGTTTTTCTTTGCAACTTTTGATCAGGTGTCAACAAACGCGGCACCCATCTTGCACAGACTTTGTGAAAGCCCAACATATTATTTAAAATATTATCTAAACGTTCTTTTGATATGTTTATAGCCTCTGTTATCTCAACTTTAATGTGCGGTCTTCCAGTACTAAACGATGAATTTTTCCAATGATCTCTGGAGTTGTCATTTCTACAGGGCGTCCAGAACGAGGCTCATCACTAGTGCTCGTGCGTCCCATTTTAAACTCTGCAACCCATCTTTTAATCATTGGGTATGAAGGGGCAGTGTCTTTCAATGTACTGTCCATTTCCGCCTTGATTTCTTTAAGCGTTAAGCGTTTCAAATGGAATCTCCAAATCCTCCATTTTCGTGAAAACTCTGAAGTTGTCTTGTTTAAAATGCTGTCATTCGAAAACTAAACAAGTTATTGACCTGTAACTATGGATACAAGCTAGTCCAGAGCTAAACATACGATTCTACCGTATCTTATATTTGTGTGTGGCCCGGGACTTATTAGCCGACCCTCGTATGTCAGAAGTTTTGAGATATAGATTGATATTTAATATGTATATATGGTATATAACAGAGAAACTTTTGAAGTTATTTTCCTTCCTACTAATAGTGAAACAGAATTTATTATCACTTTCCAACAT
The DNA here is from genome assembly GCA_030762935.1 of Hymenopus coronatus. Classification (NCBI taxonomy): domain Eukaryota; kingdom Metazoa; phylum Arthropoda; class Insecta; order Mantodea; family Hymenopodidae; genus Hymenopus; species Hymenopus coronatus. The sequence continues at coordinate 32,062,160 of CM060885.1, read as the reverse complement.
CCCATTCTGGAGGGCAATGTTCCAATGCAATATTTTCTAAATATAGACATGTCTTATATGAAGGACATTAATTATTGTCTGGTCTACACACAAAACTAGTTCCGTTAACATAAATCTTTCACTTCCATTTATAGCAGATAATAACCAATTAGGGCGCCAGCTTTGACTACGGCCTTCTGAACTAGTTGCATTGACTTCTGAAGCTCTGTGTTACATTCACATGACTGTCTCTGCATTTCTGTAACAAATTACTGTTAATAAGCTTATTCTTCTATATATTTAATGCTAAAACATTAGCAGAATTACTTCGTTCCTTTATAAGTAGAAGAGAAATAAGAGAATACACTAGGCTAAATCGACAGTCAAATGTTTTACAATGTGGTTGCTATGGGATTGAAATCTGTTTCTTTGCGCCGTTAAGCGTTGACAAGTTCCCGTATGAGAAAAGTTTAAAATCTGAAACCAATAACAAGGAATATCTCGAAAACGGCCAACTCCACGAAAATGTGTATATGACATAAATTGTGTGTTTTAACGAGCTTTACATTTTTTGTTAAGCAAACTTTTGTCTGTCTCTTACGGTGTACCAGTTATTGAAAATTCCGCAAAATTCATTCAGAATAAAGATGTTCTCATAGGCTATTCCAGAAGATTCAAGATATAGGTACATTATATTTGTCATGTATTCACATCTAATATACGATATTTTAATCAAAATTGTTAGCTATTTTTTATACAATCAAACATTTGTGAATTTTTTTCCATGTAAAACGTGCTTTGTGGCGGGGGGGGGGATTTTCTTGAAAATCTTTGTGTCGCATTCTTGGAAGATACAGAACTTAAATATCAAGTTTGGTATTTAATGATCATTTCGTTTTTGAGCTGTGCTGTCCACATACACACACACACAAGCGCACACACTGACAAGACAGAAACTCGAACATGTTTCTAAAAATGCTTCTTTCTTTTGGATTCATGGGTCTCAAAATATATATTTCCGGTGAAATCTCGGTATCAATTTTGGGTGGAATACAATACTTTCTCTATACACTATGTACATAGTACGTGTAGAGAAAGTAAAAGACATTTTTGGATGAAACCCTTGTGCGTGTGCATGCGTCTGTGAATAGCATATATCTTAAAAATAAAAAGTCCGTTAAATATCTAACTTGTTCAGCATCATTAAAGTATGCGACACGTAGAGTAAGAAAATTCCCTACCCCAAACTACCCTTTATATAGAAAAGTATTGGAAAATTTTGATTTTCTCAAAAATAGCTCTAACGCTTTTGATTAAAATACCGTATGTTTAAAAACATTTCAACAGAAATAAAATGTATCTATATCTTCAATTTTGTGCAACTAGACTATGAGAAACACTTCATTGGTTAACCTTAAGAGATATACAAAATTTTAGTGCATAAAAAAGTAGATCTCGTTAAGCAAGTAGTTTTGTGTAGAGTTAACCATTTTTTGAAATATTAACTGTCACTGCTTTCAACTTTAAAATACATATATTTTCTAGACGAGCGATAATAATTCGTTTCAAATCTCTTTTGCTTCACTTCACGTCTTGCAAAGAAAACAGAATTTAACTGTATTGCATAGTGAGGGTTTTTAAAATATTCTAATATTTCTTTAGTCTAGTACACTCCTTTATTTCCCTTTTACTTACAAGGAAACAAGTAATAAGACCATCTCTGCTAATTTTTATCTCAATTAGCATGGTGTAGATGAGAGCGTAATCTCTTGTAAAAGTAATCTCTTGTTTGTAGAACAAGTAGGGAAAGTCATGTAAATGTAGCCATCACTTGATATGTTTTCTTTTCTATCCGTTTCATATAATTCGATAAACTCTTGCATAAACATATTGTATCGTTCAAGGTATAAAAGGAATAGAGAAAACGAGTCGATACTCAGATGTTTTAAAACCAGCTGCTATATACTAACCTAGAAATGTCATAGTTTTAGCATGTTATCGCGGTAAATATGTAATAGTGACCGTAAACTAATAACAAAGTATACCATCATAGCAGTTATTTAATTAAAATGTGTTTTAAAGGGATTTACTTTGTTTTCTCTATTTGTTAAGGTTTAACAGTTATACTGAATACCTTTAGAATGAAAAACCTTCAAGGCTACTCATAGAAAATTCAAGGCATAAATTTTATTTGTCATGTAAATATCTAAAAACACATACAAGGTAAATCTAGACCTAAAGTGTCTTCCGGTAGAATTCGCTAAGCCACAGAAGGTTCCAGTTGCCAACATTTTGTACAGAACATTCTCTAACTACGCAGAACAATCGATAACATGTTAGGTGTTCTAGTATTTTGCAATTGTTTTATTAGCTTTATAAGTTTTGAAAATATCCTTTATCATTTAAAGTCTCAGTTAAGTTTCTTTTTCAAAATCATTAGAATGAATTTAAGGATCGGAAAATGAGAAACACGTAAAATGAACTGTCGTATGTTCTTCATTTGTATACATTTTGTTTACACCTAAAATTATTAGTGACAAACACTTAACTAAACCTTTGCATCTTCATGGACAATACATGAAGAAGAAAAAAAAATTCACGCTGAATGTGGGACTCGAACCGCCGACATCCTCTGAGATGATGAGAGTATGAAATTAACCAGTTGAGCTACAACCCAATTTTTAGCCTTAAAACTTGCAGGTTTAGTGTCACGCATGTCTCCCTCTCCGCTCCTGATCTCTTTATAACTGTTGTGGACTCCTTTTAGTAGCTTAAGCCTTTCGTTTAACGTTCATTCATTATGATTCACGTTGCAGAACATATGACAGCGATCCAATTGATATAACACGTACTGAAACAGGAGTTATTAAGCGCATGCTTTTGGAATGGACGTAACTATTTTTGTTAAGGTCTATTTTCCTATGAAGAGCAGACTAAATTTCCATGGTTACCAAATGTTTGACAAGCACCGTAATTTTGACCTTATTGCTTTCAGAGTAAGAAGTGTTGCCTTCTCCAAAAATAATAAGGGACAGGTGAACCACCTGGTATAGTATTTGAATAGACAAATTTCCTAACATTTTCATGTAACATGCGAGGAAGATATGAACTTAAATACAAAGTTCGATATTCAACCCATACACAAGACATATGAACCATTTCTAATATTCCTTGTTATTGGTCTATATTTTCCTATACGTATTATTTTCTCAAATGGGAAGACGTCATCTTTCATTCCTTTTGTTTCTTCTGTCTCGGCAAAGAGAACAGAATTTCAACTCTTCAAGAGGCCAGCTCTTAAAACATTTAACTATCGGTACAGCTTAGTGCGTTTCAGTATTTCCATTGCACCTAAATGGGCTGCTTCTGCTAATGGTTATTGAAATTGAGTTTTTAATTCTAAACGTTCATTAACCGGTATGGTTCTCAGCATCCCATAGTGTACTGGGCGAGAAAGAGCGCTAAATTTTGCTCGGAGGTCTCTTTATCAGATTTGAGGTTCCTTTAGGTGTGGAAAATCTACAAGAGACAACTGACTGTTTCCCTTCTGTAGGAAACAATGTTAAGGATTTTTATGCCGGAAAAAAAATCCATTGCCCACCTTCGGGTTTGAATCCGCGACTTTGAACACTACTCCTATACCACGGAGGATGACTTCAAATACTTATGCTAAATAGTATTAAGTAGATAGAGGAGTAATTTTTTTTAAGAATAGTTTAATGCAGAATGGGTAGAGAAACTCGTGTGAATAGCACCCATATTTTACTTACTCTACACGTACTACCTACATAGTGTATAGAGAAGGTATCGCATTCCACCCAAAAATTAGGTACCGAGATCTCACCGGAAATACATATTTTGGGTTCCCTTGAATACAAAAGAAGCATTTTTGGAAAAAGGTCAATGTGTGTGTGTGTGTGTGTGTGTGTGTGTGTGTGTGTGTGTGTGTGTGTCTGTCTGTGGACAACATAGCCGAAAAACGAAAACTCCGTTAAACACCAAACTTGGTATTTAAGTTCAGTATCTTCTCAGAGATTTTCAAGAAAATCCCCCACCCCAAACTACCCATTACACAGAACATTTTCGAAAATGTTGTTTTTCTCAAAAATGGCTCTAACAATTTTGGTTAAACACCACATATTAAAGTCATTTCTATCTCAAATACAATGTATATCTTGTATTTTATGGGAAGACCTGTTTATTCTGAATGAATTTTGCCGAATTTTTCGTAACTGGTAAACCGTAAGAGATAGACAAATACTTACCATAGAAAAAACGTAGATCTCGTTAAAACACACAATTTATGTAATATACACTCTTTCCGTGGAGTTGGCCGTATTCGAGATGCTACTTATTGGTTTCCGTGGAGTTGGCCGTATTCGAGATGCTACTTATTGGTTTCAGTTTTAAAAAACTTACTTTTCTCATATAGGAATTTGTCAACTCCTGTCCATACAAACAAAGGAACATCAGTCACTTAGCAACCAGCTTTTGTGTATCACTTTAACCTATGGTACTCCCTTATTTCGCTTCTACTTAAAAGGAAGCAAGTAATAAGACTGTTACTGCTTTTTTTCCCTGAATTAGCATGAATTAAATAGAACATAAGCTTTTTAACAATAATTTGTTGCAAAATGTAGAGAAAGTGATATGAATGGAACACATCCGATTTGTTCTTTCGTTTTTCAAAGAGAATAGAAATTCGGGGCCATTTCATAGCGTGCCACTGTATCCTTCTTGTCCACTAAATTCATTTGTTTTCGTAGGCTGTGAGATATTTCTCTCAGGGTATGCGTGAGTGGTGGCAAGAATAGACAGCACCACTCAAATTAATGAGAATATTTAATAGAGGATAATAACCGTCCTATTTGAAATGAGTTGACACTTGTATTAGGATGAATAATCAGATGTTGCTGAACTTTGCTTCTGTAGAAGTAACAAGTTTAAGTTATAGGGTCATTCCTCCAACACCGCTAAAAGGGTGATGGACCGCGCGCTGTACGAGTAAATAACAGCTACCAAGGGCCCTTAGCACTTCCCATTTGTGTCGCTGTTAAGAAGATGGTAGAAGCTCAAACACGCTGTTTTATTAACAGAAGTCAACCCTTACCAGTGAGATTAGCATCTCCGAGACAAATGTTACTCTTTGACTGACTAATTCCTCAGAATGTTTTTATTCACGGAATTACGTGTCTTTTCGTGCATCCCTTTAAATGTCTTTACAAACAAATCTTACCCAAGACACCCCTGAGCTAATAAGGTTTCTTCTTACTGAGATTCTCGAAACCTAATTACCCTCGCGATTCTAACCCCGGGTTAATTGCTTTCTTCAACAATTGCCTTTGCTTCCTGCACTGAATCAGATTAAATATGTGCTTGCTTCTTACATCATTCTTTGCTTTTAATAATAGAAGTTGTTTATTGAAAGTATCTGTTTCGCCATTACATTTTCAAAATAATTAGAAGTTGATAGGTACAACAATCATTCCGGTATTAAGGAACATCAAAATTTATACATTTATGATGATGATTTAACTGTAATAAAATAAGTGAATAGAAGAGTAAGCTTTACATGAATAGTATTATAACAAATTTGAAGCTCAGCTACACTCAACTTCTTCTTTCCACTCAGTTGTCGACTGCATTCAGTTGTCGCAGTAACTGTCCTCCTAGATAGTAGCACCTTAAGTAGCCCACAGCAGTATAGAAATTTTCTCGCAAAGGATGCTAGGCCGAAAGAAAGTAAGTAGAACTGAGCGGAGGCATACACAAGGAGTTAATTGGTCGAGTTAATTTTCTAAAGGCCCAACCAAAGGCGGTAACAATAGGTAGAGGGCCTGCCTGGGTAGTGTGGTGGTACCGTTTCTGACTCACATTTAACAGGTTGTGAGTTCGATTCTGGCTTAAGGGTTTTTTCGGGGTTTTCCCTTATCCTGAGAAGACGAATGTCGAGTAGTTTCAAGCTCCATGGACTCAGAGATCATTTGAGTATCATTTCACCAATTTCATTCATCTTCTGATATGACTGACTAGATTAAAGGACGTTAATTCATAAGAAAAAAAAAAGGTAGAAGGGCGCTTAAACCGACGCGGCGCGCCGTCAAGTTAGCGTACAGGGTGTCATATGTTATATATATGAAATAAAATTAAAATTAAATAATTTGACAGCATTTGAAAACACGGCAATTCAAGGTATATTTTACACCTTTCTAACGATTTACCTTAGGATTTTTGTCATTGCGAAAGCAAGGCAAACGAGAAACTGAACACGCTTAAATTCAAAAGTTCAGTCATTGGCATTAGTGGTATTTTTGGAATAAGCACATCCTCGCCTTTGAACTTTCACATGATTATAGTAGCCTGAATAAAATTTTCATAATTGTTTTAACAGCGAGTCTTGTTCTGTTGCACAATTTCGACTGACTGAGATTCCGTAGCATAATTATTATGGAGTCAACCTTGAACTGTAAATTGTGTGGCGGAATCCTGGCAAATCCAATGAATTTAGGAATTCAGTTAAATAATTGGCAACTTCATTTGGATTAGTAATGGAATCGATTGACTTAAATAAATGCATTTGTCTGATTTTTTTTTATATTCAAATCATTTGCATTCTTATTAGTTGCTGCTAAAATGGCTCGTTCGCTCAACCAAGCATAGTTTCTGTAATTTACACTAATATTTGGAAACACTTTCGATATTAATTTGGTGGAAACGAAATGAGGCTAGTAGAAGTATCAACAGGAATTTTCCCATTGCCAATGTCTAATAATGCCTTTGCATCTGCTAAACGCAATGTAGCATATATTGTTGGTATTGCGAAAAGGACGAATTCAGCCCAGCCATATGCAGTTAACAGCGCGGGTAAACAAGGATACCGTTGGCATAATAACAATAATGGCAGCGCTTTCATAGAGGTAAACGCTGAAATGGGTAATGAATTACATTAAGGAGAATGTCACAAAGTAAGATTCAAGCTTCTTCCGAATCTCTTTCTTTCCTTTACTCCTAATGTTTTCCACCTCTTTTTTTATTTTCTTGTATGTCAAAACAGCCATTTTAAGGCTAACTAAAGAGCAAGAAGATCTGATTGAGCAGGTGATAAGTTTTTATTTGATGACAGTTTTGTGTATTAAATTTATCCATTTAACACAAAATATTAATTGATAAAATGTATTAAAAGCACCGCAATTGCGATGTAATGGGTGTCTTCATGTTCTAATGAAATCGCCTTTAGCTAGCTCATGTACCACATAATCTCAAATAACCAACATCTGTAATATGAAGTTAACCTATAATGGATTACTATCCGGGTCCCGTCATTTCTCCGCCATTTTCAGATTCCATGAATGATTATTGGTTATGTGCATATTTTATAACTTGTTCATTTTATAGAATTACAACAAAAATACTTATTTATTATTCATTTAAACAATGTGACTAAGGAAACGATAGTATATAAGAAATATATTTGATTTTCACTGTGATCTTGCGTCATTGTCTCCATAAATGGGTGCTTTATTTTAGCACTGAATGGCGAAGAAAAATTGAGCAGAACTACGTCCATCTAGCGACAGATAAATAAGCTTACTCTAGGTGTTCGTCGCCAGAAAAACTGCTTTGCTTCTTTATTTTAATCGATAGGAGTAAGGAAAGGACAGTTAATACATAAAAACTATTTGAATTTCACCGCTGTGTTGCTTCATTGTCTCGATAAACTGGTGCGTTACCTTAACATTGAATGAGGAGGGGAAAATGTTACTACAGCCATCTATCGGCAAGTAAGTACTTACGCTAGGTGTTCGTTGCCAGCAAAGCTTCTTTGCTTCTTTATTTTAAACGATAGGAGTAAGCAAAGGTCAGTTAATACATACACGTATTTTAATTTCACTACTGCGTTGCGTCGTTTTCTCGATAAATTGGTGTGTTACCTTAACATTGAATGGGAAATGAAATATATAGCAGTACTGCTGCCATTTAGCAACAAATAACCGCGGTACCACTGCCATCTGGCGACTATTAACCGAAAAGCGTTCCCATAGTGCTGTTATAATTCATATTGTGAGACTTTAAAAACTTTCCCGTACATTTTTACTTTCTCTATTCGTGCTATGTATATAGTGCATAGAGAAGGCATTGCACTCCACCAAAAAATTCGATACCGAGAAATTACCGGAAATACATGTTTTAGGGTCCCCTGTATCAAGAAAAAGTATTTCCAGAAAAAGGTCCGTGTGTGTGTGTGTGTGTGTGTATGTATGTATGTGAACACGATAACTCAACGAAAAGTCGGTAAAATATCAAACTTGGTATTTAGGTTCAGTAGTATCTTCCAGGGATGCGACACGAAGATTTTGAGAAGAATCCCCCCACCCCAAACTACCCTTTACTTGGAACTTTTTTCAAAAATTTTGATTTTCTAAAAATTGCTCTAACGATTTTGATTAAAATATCGTGTATTAAAGATATTTACATGACAAATAAAATGTATATTTTGAATTTTCTGGAAATAACCTCTGAAGTCTACTTTATTCTTGGTCAATTTTACGGAATTTTGCATAACTGCTAAACCGTAAGAGTTGGACAAAAATTTACCATACAACAAATGTAGAGCACCTTAAAACACACACTTTATGTTTAATACATTTTTTTCGTGGAGCTGATTGTTTTTGAGATATTCCTTGTTTTTTTCAGCTATAAAGACATACTTTCTCATACAGGACTTTGTGAACTCGTGTCCATACAAACAAAGGAACTTCAGTAGCAGAGCAACCAGCTTTTGACTATCATTTTAACCTATGGTATCCCCCTTATTTCGCTTCTACTAACAAGGAAGCAAGAAATAAGACTATTTCTGCTAATTTTTGCTCCATTAGATGAAGTAAATAGAATAATTTGTTGCAGTGATATAGAGAAAGTCATGTGAATGGAACACATCTGATATTTAAACATTTTCTTTTCCATAAACTTTGTCGTGACAATAACAAACACAACAAAAATAGAATTGTTCAATTTGGTGCAGTCGTTCGAAGTGATGCGCGAACATACATATATATATATATATATATATATATATATATATATATATATATATATGTGTGTGTGTGTGTGTGTGTGTGTTTAGGTTAACAGAATCTTGAAATACAAAAAGCATGAAATCTCTTTTTTACTTTATCTACACGTACTATGCATATATCGCTTTAGCTTAATGTATTCCTTTATTTCCCTTCTACACATATACAAGTAAGCAAGTAATAAGATAATTTCTGCTAATCGTTTTCAAGGGTGGCTTGTTTGTGGAACAACTAGAAAGATTCATGTGAATAGAACACATCAGTCCGATATGATCCAACAGGTCACACACAAGCGGGCGTGAAACTTTAGCTAAAAATGTGTTTTTGGATTTAAAGTCATTCAAAATGTATTCCCGGTAAATCCAAAGCCTGCGTATTTTTTTGGAACGCAATACTACAACTATAACATATTCTTCTAACTACTTTATGAAAATCGATTGCAGAAATTGTCTTGATTTCTTGCTTCCTTGTAAGTAGAAGAAAATAAGGGAATACACAAAGCTAAAACGATAGTCAAATCCTTTAAAATCTGGTTGCCATGTGCTTGAAATCCGTGTGAGAAAAGTTTAAGTATTTTAAATAACAAATAACAAGGAATATCTCAGAAATGGAAAATTCCTCAAAAAAAAAGTATATAACATAAAATGTATTTTAACGAGATCTAAATTTTTTCGTAGTAAGTTTTTGTCTATCTTTTACGGTTTACCAGTTACACAAAATTCAGCAAAATTCATTCAGAATAAACAGACCTTTTAGAGTATATTTCCTGAAGATTCAAGATGTACATTTTATTTGTCATAAAAAATCCTGAATGCACGATATTTTAATCAAAATTGCTAGAGGCATTTTTGAGAAATTAAACATTTTCGAAAGTTTTTCCATGTAAAGTGTAGTTTGGGTTGGGGGGATTTTCTTCAAAATATTTATGACGCATCCCTGGAGGATATAAAGCTTAAATGCCAAGTTGGATATTTTACCAACTTTTCGTTTTTGAGTTAGCGTGTTCACACACATGGACCTTCTTCTAAAAATATATATTTTTTTTTATACAGGGGACACTAAAACGTCTATTTCTAGTGAAATCTCGGTTTAGAGTTTTCGGGTGGATTGCAATACTTTCTCTATGCACTATGTACATAATATGTGTAGAGAAAGTAGAAAAGGAGATATTGCATTACTAATGAACAGGTTTGCGGTTATAACGCATTTTATTCCGCAAATTCTCGACTCTGGAAAATTAGTAGCAATTATTATCGCAATGATCCATGACCGAAATTTTTAATAGCTTAATAAAACATCATTAAATGATTACCAAATTGCCTTACAAATATTTGCTACATTAAAAACCTACTCCAGGCATTGAAACGCCAGCTTAATAACTGTCAACGGGTTTCTAATTTGCCCCATGATTAATGTAACATGTTTCTAACTAGCAAGAAATACAGCTCGGCTGGCATTATTAAGTTAAACTTTCCTCTATCTCTAAGTATCTCGCTGTCTCTCGTTTTTACTCTCCCCCTCTCTTACTTTCTCATTCCCAACTCCCGTCTTTTCTCCTTCCCTCGTATCCTTCCCATTCTCCTCATCCTCAGCCCAACGCGTATGTCTTCTGATGTTTTGAAAACATAATGTGTTTAAATGGCATCAATATTATTGCGATATAAGATGTTAGAAAAATATCTGATGTTTTCCATTCACATGACTTTCTCTACATTTCTAAAACAAATGCCTGTTAGTAAGTTTATTCTTCTATCCACTTCATGCTAATCGAGATAACAGAAGCGGTCTTATTACCTAGTTCCTTATGAAATAAGGGAATGCACTAGACTAAATCGTTAGTCATATTTTAAAATGTGGCTGCTATGAGATTGAAATCCGCCCAGGAGTTGACAAGTTCCTGTATGAGAAAATTTAAAGTATTAAAGGAATATCTTTAAAAAGTTCACTCCAGGAAAAAAGTGTATACATATATATACACACACGCATAAATTGTGTGTTTTAAAGAGCTCTACATTTTTGTATAATAAGTTTTGTCTTTCCCTTATGGTTTACCAGTTATGCAAAATTCATCGAGAATAAAGATATCTTCAAAGGCTATTCTGAGAAATTCAAAATATAGATTTTATTTATCATATAAATATCCTTAACATGCGATATTTTAATCAATAACGTTACAGCCATTTTTGAGAAATTCAGAATTTTCTAAATTTTTTCTATGTCAAGAACAGTTGGAGGTGGGGATGGGGGTTCTTGAAAGTCTTCTTGTCGCATCCTTGAAAGATAGTGCTGTTAAATATCAATTTGGTATTTAACAAACTATTCGTTTTTGAGCTATGCTGCCTACAGACACACCAGCGGACATTTTTCTAAACATGCTTTTTTGTATTTGGGAGGTCCCAAAACATGTGTTTTCGATGAAATCTCGGTATCGAATTTTTGGGTGCAATACAATATCTTCTCTATACACTATGTACATAGTACGTGTAGAGAAAGTAAAAATAGGTGTAAAGAAAAGATGGCAACAAAGTATTAGTTGATGGGAGAGTCCTGTTTTTGGTAGGTTCTGTAGATTTGGTATTCCAGAAGAACAAATAAGCTTGGGTCTATAAGAGCAATTTAATATTTGCTTGTTTTGATCCATTTATAAATGTGTTTTTTACTTGAAAGTGCCTGCAAGGGAAAGATAAATCTAGAGCATCTGTTGCTGGATAAAGTTCCTGGTGAGCGCAGCTTGCTTGCTTTTTGTTAGATTCCAGTCTCTTTAGGGAAACTGTTGTCAGCCGCTCGATGTTGAAGACCTGCCCCGCCGCCCCCCCCCCCCCCCAACAAGACAAATACTGTTTTTCTTTTTAGCGTCCTTTCTTCTTTCATCCTCGCGTACATGTCTACTATATTTCTTTTGCTGTGCAAAGAAAACGAAAGGAAAACAGCACACCGTGTGTACTGGCATCAGAAGTAACTGAGCATCTGTCGGGTCGCTGTGGAATCAACACAGATTTATCTAGCAAACAAAAACAACGAAACAAAGAAAACAGCAATACAGCAGGAGCTCGTGAGAACGGAAAGTAAGACTGGAAAGGGCATAACACTCTGTACTAAAGGGAAAAAGTGACACAATTTCCATTATTATGGGTACAAGGTAGTGTGGTTGTAAAGCTTTAACAATTTGTCAAAATTAACCCCTCACATATCAAGAAGCACTTAATGAGTTTTCAAGAAAATATTATGGCATGTACAATAACAGTTTGCAGTTCTCCTGGTAAAAAAGTATATGCTTTTATCTGCAAAACTTTATTTTTAACAAAATTATAACTTTGGGGGAAAATATACATGAAAAAACATGGGTGATTTCATGTACCTTTTATTCAGAAACCTTTCAAAGCAGAATATTCAAAATGTTTACACATGTTCCGATTATTTTTATCTACTCTCTCAGAATCAGAAGTATATGACTTAATATAATTATTTTACACAATTTGTAAACTAGGCTTATGAATCAGTCAGTCAGAAGTCATTAATGTGTGTTAGATAAGTGTAAAAAATTTCAATATTCCAGCATCAGTGGTTCCTGAGTATAAGCTACATGTGTATCAGAAAATGTAGTATCGAGAAAATTGAACTTAAAAATTTGCAATGCTAATCTGTCTTACTTCAATACATTCCAGGGTCATAATCTTAGGAATTCCCATTCCTGAACTCTGTCTGCTTCTCAGAATTTCTGCCATTGCGTTCAGCATGAAAATTTCCCTCAAGTTGGTATCATCTTAAAACGCAGAAAGATTGAAGATGCAGAAATGGGGCTGTGGGGTTCTGTCCAAAACATTTAAAATATGGTGCACAATGTTCAAAATGACATTTAAATGCTAAAAAATGGACGCATCACATAAATATATATTTTTTTAGAATCAGAAAAGTTCAGAGAATTTAACTATGCCAAAAACGTAAATTGTCATTTTTCACCCCTTCATAGTACCTTGTACCCATAACAGCAGAATGGTAACTTGATGAGATGTGATCAGACTGTATTTCAAACCCAGAGTATTAAACATCTTTGTATTCCATTCTCTAGCTGTTTCATAGAAAAGAATATTCTCCTATCTACATCATGTTAAGCGATAAATTAGCAGAATTGGTCTAATTACTTGCTTCCTTGTAACTAGAAAGGGAACTAAGGGAATACTACAGGCTAAAGCAATAGTCGCGTCTTTTAAATGCTGGTCGATGTGTGAAACAATTAAAGTGCTGTTCTCTTTGCACGGCCAGCAGTAAAACAAAAGAGAAATGAGAAGAAAGGTGACTTCTCATTCGAGAAAAGTTTTAGTAGTTTGATAAAGAATAACAATAAATAATATCTCGGAAACGGTTAACTCTACAAAAATGTATATCACAATCTTAACGAGGCCTAAATTTTTTGTTTAATAAGTTGTTTACTAGTTAGACATTTCATCCAGCATGAAGAGGTATTCAGAGGCTATTCCCAGAAAATTCAAGATATACATTTGTTTAATATGAAGATATCTTATAATATGGCATTTTAATAAAAATCGTTAGAGCTATTTTTGGAAAATCAAAATTTTCGAAAAAAGTTCCATATAGACCTGTGGGTGAAGGAAGTTCCCCAAAAATCGACGCGTCGCATGCTTGGAAGATACTAAACTTATATACAAAGTTAAGTACTTAACCAAATTCTATTACTTTCTCCATACGCACTATGTATATAGTGTATACAGAAAGTACTGCAATTCACCAAAAATTTGATACCGAGATTTCACCGGAAATATATGTTTTAGGGTCCCCAATATCCAAAAAAAGCATTTTCACAAAAAGGTGCGTGTGCGTATGTGTGTGTGTGTGTGTCCGTGTGTCTGTGAACACGATACCTCAAAAACGAAAAGTCGGTAAAATACCAAACTGGTATTTAAGTTTAGTATCTTCCAGGGATGCGACACGAAGATTTTGAGAAAAATCCCCCCACCCCAACTACCCTTTACATGGAACTTTTTTCGAAAATTTTGATTTTCTCAAAAATAGCTCTAACGATTTTGATTAAAATTTTGTATACAAAAGATATTTCCCTGACAAATAAAATGTATATCTTGAATTTTCTAAGAAAAGCCTCTGAAGAGTACTTTATTCTGGATGAATTTTACTAAATTTTGAATAACTGCTAAACCGTAAGAGATGGACAAAAACTTACTACACAAAAACTGTAGAGCGCATTAAAACACACAATTTATGTTATATACATTTTTTTCGTGGGGTTCGTCGTTTTTGAGACATTCCTTATTTTTGGTTTCTACTATGAAAAACGTATACTTCTCTCATACTGGAACTTGTCAACTCCTATTCATATAAACAAAGGAACTTCATTGACATAGCAACCAGCTTTTGACTATCACTTTAACCTACGGTTGTCCCTTATTTCGCTTCTACTTACAAGGATGCGAGAAATAATACATTTTCTGCTAATTTTTTTATCTGATTAGCATAAAGTAAATAGTATTATAAGCTTTTTAAGAATTATTTGTTGCAGGGATATGGAGAAAGTCATGTGAATGGTACACATCAGATTTTTTTTGAGTTACTTTGTCTACATGCACACATAAACACATGGTCCTTTTTCTAAACTTTTTGTTTGATTCAGAGAATCCCAAACTAAAAGCAAGTATTTCCGGCTAAATCTAGGTATCGAATTTTTGCGTGGTATACAATACCTTCTCTAGCAATTATGTTTGTACATGCGTGCTAGAGAAAGTATAAGTGGATAATTTAAACATAAAATCTGATGTATTACATTCGGGTGGTTTGTTATTTGCCATATCTGTGCTTATAGTGTAGTGACAGTTCAACGTTGTATCTTTAACGTCAATAAATCAGGCTATTTCATTTCGACTCGTCTGAGTCAGAGTACACGTGCTTACACAACACAACTCGGAGCAGAGGATAGTAGCGTGGGAGCCAATACGTAGTTGTCCAACACACTACCTAGACGGAGACCAGGAGTATATTGCATATCGTAGGTTGACCCTGTGAATCACGAGTTATCGGTGCTCTTTTGGGGTGCATCAAAGCTGGAGCAGCTAGTAACAAATATTTGCTATAATTTAAAATATTTTAAGAAATAAGTTAACTGGATTCTTGACTTACTCTGCTGGCAGATCATTCTTGAAAACAACCTTATTCACATCTGTTCATATTTAATTACTGTGGAAGGTATACTGATACCGGGTTTTACAAACCTTCGTCAAAGCATCTGAAGATTGCTAAACTGCTGATGACTCGTCAAAAGCGGAAGTTCCGTTTAATCAATTATTTGCGTCATCCCTTTGTCATCCGAAGATCCTGCCAACCTTTGAAGCACAATTTTCCTTTGTTCAAATGATTGACGGTCCGTCAATTCTAGTTTAAAGTTTATGTACTTACGTATTCTAACTCTTCAGAAAGAGCATCACATTTACTTTCTTTCCAGTAACTGAACAACGGATATTCTCGTTAATGATTCAACCTGGAAAAAGTCACTGTGTGAACGACATATTTTTACTTTCTCTATACGAACTATGTACATAGTGTATAGAGAAGGTATTGCATTTTACCCAAAAATTCGATACCGAGATTTCACCGGAAATACATGTTTTGAGACTCCCTGAATCCAAAAAAGCATTTTTAGAAAAATGTCCTTGTGTGTGAGTGTGTGTCTATGGGCAGCATAGCACAAAAACGAAAAGATCGTTAAATCCCAAACTTGGTATTTAAGTTTGGTATCTTCCAGGAATGCGATACAAAGATTTTCAAGAAAATCCCCCCACCCCAAACTACCCTTTACATTGGAAAAAATTTGAAAATTTTGATTTTTTTAAAAATAGCTCCAACGATTTTGATTAAAATATCGTATATTAAAGATATTTACCTGACAAATAAAATGTATAGTTTGGATTTTCTGGGAATAGCCTCTGAAGACTACTTTCTTCTGGATGAATTTTACGGAATTGTGCATAACTGCTAAACAGTAATAGATGGGGAAAACTTACTGCACAGAAAATGTAGCTGACGATAAAACACAATTTATGTCATATACATTTTTTCTTTTAGCTGATCATTTTTAAGATATTCCTGGTTTTTTGTTTTAGCTTTGAAAAAAATTATACTTTTCTCATGCAGGAATTTCTTATCTCCTGTCCATACAAAGGAACTTCAGTTACATATCAACCAGCTTTTGGCTATCATTTTAACCTATGGAACTCTCTCGTTTCGCTTCTATTTACAAGGAAGCAAGTAATAAGACTATTTCTGCTAATTTTTTCTCGATATTAACTTAATAGAAGAATTAGGGTTTTAATGGTAATTTGTTGCAGAGAGGTAGAGACAGTCATGTGAATGGAACACGTAAGATTTTTTGATAAATGTCTGTTGCGTGTGTATCTGTGAACTGCATAGCTCAAAAACGAAAAGTCGGTGAAATACTAAATCTGGTATTTAAGTTTAGTATTTTCCAAGAATGCCACACGAAGAAAATCGCTCCACCCTAAACTATCCTTTACATGGAAAATGTTTAGAGATTTTTCATTTTCTCAAAAATGACTAACAATTTTGATTAAAATGTCGTATATTAAAGACATTTACGTAACAAATAAAATTAATAATTGGAATTTTCTGGGAATAGCCGCTGAAGATCTCTTCATTATGGATGAATTTTGCTGAATTTTGCATTACTGGTAAACTGAGACAGACTAAAACTTAGTACACAAAAATGTAGATCTCGTTAAAACACACAATTTATGTTATATACATATTTTTCGTAGAGTTGAACATTTCTGAGATATTCCTTGTTATTGGTTTCAGTTTTAAAAAAACTTAAAACTTTTCTCATACGGAAATTAGTCAGCCCCTTGTAATGCAAAAAACGGATTTCAACAACATTGCAACCAACTTTTAAAATATTTGACTATAACTTTAGTCTAGCGTGTTTTCTTATCATCCTTCTGCTTATAAGAAAGCAAGTAATAAAATAATTTCTGCTACTGCTTATCTCGATTAGCATGAGGTAAATAAAAGAATAAGCTTTTTATAATAATTTCTTCCAGAGGTGTAGAGAAAGTCATGTGAATGTACCACTCGCATTTTTTACTTTCTCGACTACGTATGTAAAATGTATAGAGTAAGTAGAGAAGCTTCTGTGTTCCACCCAATCGTTACATACCGAGATTTCATCGAAAATACATGTTTTGAGATCCCTGAACCATTTTTAGAAAAAGATCCGCATGTGTAGGTGCCTGTCTGTCTGGCAATCTGTGGACAGCTTAGCTAAAAAGACAAGTCGGTTAAATACCAAACTTAGTATGATTCACTATGTTTCCAGAATCAGACACGAAGGTTTTAAAGAAAATCTCCCACAGATAAGCTATTCTTGACATGGAACATTTTTCGAATTGTTTGATTTTCTACAAAATGACTAACCATTTTTATTAAAATAACTTTCATAAGAATCAAAATACATATCTTGTACTTTCTGGAAACAGCTTCTGAAGACCTCTTCCTTCTGGATGACTTTGGTATAATAACCAAGACGTAAGGGTTAAACAAAAATTTAATACACAAATATATTCATCTCGTTAAAACACACAATTTTTATCATTTTTGTAGAGTTACCCGTTTTCGAGATATTCCTGTTTTTGATTTCAATTTTAAATTACATAATCGTTGCACAATGGGAACGCCATCTTCTGTTTCATATCCCTAGTGCTTTGTTTCTGGACAAGTACCTAAAGAGAACCCAATATCAATTGTTTCAAAGATCGACCAGCTTTTAAAACATCTGACTATCGCTCTAGCCTAGTACACACCCTTATTTCCCTTTTACTTACAAGGACGCAAGTAGTAAGACAATTTCTGGTAATGTTTATCTTAATTAGCAGTATGTAGATACAATAATAATTGTTTGTTACAGAATATGTAGAGAAAGACATGTGAAAGGAACAAATCAGATTGTTATTTAAATCGGGCTACCTAATTTTATTTTCACTGCATGTACGATGTACATTTGCATAGAGTAGGTATCGTATTTGAACCAAAAATTCGATACCAAAATTTCACCGGAAATATACTCTATGAGACAGCCTGAATAAACAAAAAAAAAAAAGCATTTTTAGTAAAAGGTCGTGTATATGTCTGTCCATCTGTTAGTGTGTGTGTGTGTGGGGGGGGGCAACATAACTCAAAAGCTAAAAGTCCGTTAAATACCAGACTTGGTAAACAGGTTCAGTATCTCCCAAAGGTTCGACACGAAGATTTTGAAGAAAATCTCTCCAACCCCAACTACCCTTTACATGGAAAAATCTTCGAACATTTTGATTTTCTCAAAAATGGTTCTAACAATTTTAATTGAAATATCGTAAATTAAATATATTTACCTGATAAGTAAAATGTATGTCTTCAGTTTTCTGGGAATAGCCTCTGGAGACATCTTTATTCAGAATGAATTTTACGGAACTTTACATATCTGGTAAACCGCAAGAGATAGACAAAAGCTTACTGAATATAAAATGTGGAGTTTGTTGAAACACACACTTTATGTCATATACATTTTTTCTTGGAGTTTATCGTTTTTTAGTTATTCCTTGTTATTGGCTTCAGCTATAAGATAATTACTTTTCTCATACGGGAAGCTGCCTGTCCATACAAACAAATGGACTTCAAAAGCATAGCGACCAGCTTTTGACTATTGCTTTCGCCTATGGCACTCCCTTATTTCTTGTATTTATATGGAAGCAAGTAATTAGAAAACTTTTGCTAACTTTTTCTCAATTAGCATGAAGTAAATAGAAGAATAAGAATTTGAACAATAATTTGTTGCAGAGATTTAGAGAAAGTTATGTGAATGGAACACATAGGATGTACTTGCTATTACCATGTCGGAAATTCGATCTACTTTGTTGATCAGTTAGGATCTGTTCTCATCTTCTGTAAGTTTGAATTCAGTTTGCAGAGAGCCTACGCCCTTTTGGGAAGTTTTCTTTCTTTGTTGGTGACAAATTTACTTTTTACAACGAGGTGCATTACTCATTCGGCCCAGGTGTCCCACTGTGGACACAAAACATCAGCAAGAAGGTGGTCGTTATTACCGATGACAGGTCCCTTCCAAAGAGCAAACAAAAAGGAAAGGAAATCACTCTAGGGGCGGCTCCGAGAGGAAACTCACAAAAAGCAATTCTGCAAGAGCAGAGACACAATTCCCATAAGTGGAGTTTGAGCAAACGGAGTGTGAGCAAAAAGCACCTAAATAATGTGTCATATAAGAGAAGACATCTGAAATACGGAAGATTCAAGTTGCTCAACACCTAACTGCACAACTTGATGCATACATGCATACATACATACATACATACAGACAGACAGACAGGCAGACAGACAGACAGACAGACAGACAGACAGACAGACAGACAGACAGACAGACAGACAGACAGACAGGGAGTTTCAAAATGATAGGAAACGAAGATGTGGACCTTGCTGGTTGGTCATACCGTACGTGATCTGAGAATATAATTTTCAGCTCTAAATTCGGCACATACAAAACTGCCGTAAAATCATGGATTAGGCAGTCATATATAATCAAATGGCACGTGCCTGGCCCACTACAAGAGAGATGCCGGTTGGTAGCGAAGGTCCCAGTCGCGTGGTGTAGGCGTGGTTTGATAGACACGCCGGCGCGGCATAGGTCATCTTAGTAATAGTAAACGTAGCACGTGGGTGTAGCGTATGAACACCGTTGTTCCTTTGCTGCCTAATATCAAATGTGTGCGATTTTTAAACACACACAACACTTTAAATAGAAGAGGTTGAAAGTTGCCACATCAAGTTTCGGAGAAGTCAAAGTGTAAGCTAATCGACTGCTATCTTCGTTTGGTGTCGTTTTGAAACGGCCTGTGTGTGTGTGTGTGTGTGTGTGTGTGTGTGTGTGTGTGTGTGTGTGTGTGTGTAATGTATATGGTGGCTTAGTTTCAAACGAAAGTGCTTACAAAATGTCCATTTTTCAGGTTTAACTTTCTCATTTACTATGCATATAGTGTATAGAGAAGATATTGTAACGCACCCAAGATTTTCATACTGAGATTTCACCGGAAATACAGGTTTTAGGTCCCCCTGAATCCCCCCAAAATTTTTTTTTAGAAAAAGGTCTGTGTATCTGTGGACACCATAGTTTAAAAACGAAAAATCCATTAAATACCAAATTTGGTATGTAACTTTGGTATCTTCTAAGGATGCTAAGATTTTCAAGAATCTCCACTCCCCACTCCAAACTTCCCTTTACATAGAAAAAAATTCGATTTTTTTTATTTTCTCAATTATGGCTCTAACGATTTAGATTAGGTATTTAAGATATTTACATGCCAAACAAAATGTATATCTTGAATTTTCTGGGAATAGCTCCTGAAGACCTGTTTATTTTGGATGACTTTTATTGAATTTTGCATAACTGGTAAACCGTAAGAAATAGACAAAAACGTATTACACAAAAGAATTAGATCTCGAAAAAACATAAAATATAGTCACATACCTTTTTTCGTGGAGTTGGCCGTTTTCAAAATATTCCTTGATTTGATTTTAGCTTTAAAATGCTTAAACCTTTCTCATAAGGGAACTTGTCAACGCTTGGCCATGCAAAGAAACGGATTTGAATCCCATAGCAACGACATTTTAAAACATTTGACTATCGGTTTAGCCTAATATATTCCCTTGTTTCTCTTCTATTTACAGCGAACTAAACAATAATGTGTTACAGAGATGTAGAGAAAGTGATGCGACTGGAACACATCAGATTTTTTCTACATTGATGCTTAGATTTGATGTTTGAAATAGCTTTTAATAAATTCGTCTTCTGAAATAGTAAACTTCAACATTTTTCAATCAATTTTATGTGCATTAGATTTTAAACAAACTGTTTCATATTAACTGTTTCATTTAAACAACAAAATAAGTGCCAGTTACATACATTGGTTTCACTCTAATTATGTATGAGATAAGACTGTCTTTATTAATAACACTGTAAAAAAAAAACTATGAAATATGTATGTTATTATGTTTACTGTTTTCAAAAATGTATTTCATTTTTTTTTATATCACTTAAGGCTTTTGTCCAATGATGCAATTCCGCTTCTTTTAATACTCGCCGGGCCGTCACTCCAGGCGCGGTCTTACTGCATGTAAACATAAGATAGTGGAAGTTATCGACTAACACTTTTCCTATTTACGTCCTTTTCCAAATGTATCCTTTCTCCGCTGTTATTTGTAAAGAATAAAATTCAGACAGCATAGTGACTTGCTATTCTCTAAGCCATTTATACGTAAAGTTCTGTGTTCGCATTTCTTGTGAGTTCAGATGTTATTTTTGTAGTTGTGAATAACATAAATATTCTATGGTAGTAGCAAATGATGTTGGTGTGAGTGTATGATAAACCTTTCTGGTGATTAACTTTTGTTTGCAAAATATGCAGGAATCTTTCTTTTCCTTTATACATAAGTGAGATGAACAAGCTTCATTATGATCTGAATTTTCAGTTTCAATTGGTAGATATTCCGGATCTCTTGACTTCATAATATTCATCAATATCAAGAAATATCGAGAAACTGATTTACTGCTCACTCTCTTGCCATTATAAAAATTCAGTAGGAACCTAAAATATATAATACTCTTGCTAGTTTCCAATTCATATTTGAACATATTTTTTGTTGTAAAGAAAAAGTCTACGAATAAAATTAAATAGTTTATTACAATAGATATTGCACTGTATTCCAAAGTGAAGCACCATAGTGTTAATTCACTTGCCGTAAAAACTACTCCTATTGCTATGACTATTTATTATTATTATTATTATTATTATTATTATTATTATTATTTGAAATGCATGGTTTAAAGGATTAAAAGAAAGAAAGGATTAAAGCAAAAAAATTCAGAACTGAATAAGGTAAAGTCTGCTTGGATAATTAGATTCAGCCTGAAAAATTCAAGCCATAACCGGGATTTGAACCACGGATCTCCCGGTCTCTAGTCTGTTGCTCTTCCACTGAGCTACCATGGCAACATGCCGGCATAGCATGAATTTCTCAACTGACTCGCATGTTTCCCGGCAAACCACAAGGTGATCTCAAATTATTTTGAGATGACAACCCCAATGGCGACTTACAATGTTGTAAGTACTTTAGACCCAGGATTCATAGTATAGCCAACTATTATGGTAAATTGTTATTGATTTAATTGTTTGTTGTTTTTTTTCCACAAGCCGTGTGTAGGACAGGAGTTGGATAGGTAGAGTCAGACTGAAAAATTCAGTGCCATAGCCGGGATATGAACCATGGATCTCCCTATATCTAGCCAGTTGTTCTTCCACTGAGCTGAGTGGTTCAAATCCCTACTATGAAAAAAATTGTGTGAAAAAAGAAACAATTAAATCAAAGTGAACTTACCAATTCTTTATCAGCTCTCCCTATCTTGGCAGATCATAAGTAGGCTCCTCAAAATTCAAGTTTACTATTCGAAGAAGATGAAATCAGATTCTTTATTCTTGCTTTTAAATAATGCCAATTGTACTAGAAAACGGGCTCGTCTAAAATCTATTGTACTATTAATGCAGACCACTGTCTTAAACTGTTTCTTTCACTGTCTTAATTAATATTATTCAGCATCACGGCCTCAAAATATATCCCCACCAAGCACGGTAATCAACCATTACAATGAAATCAAATGAGCAGGAAAGAAACGCATCTCAACTTATGTTTCTTTCGACTCTAATAAATAGAGCACTATAGCTTGCATCATACAACTATAAGTAGAGATACGTTTATTTGTTATTAAATATTATTAATTTATTACCAATTAACTAGATATATTCTATGGTACCTTTTGAAATTATAAAAGATACACATGCGCTTATCTGACACTAAAGAAGACCCATCCTGAGTGGTTTAAGAAACAATTTATCTAATAAAAATCTGATGTGTTCCATTCACATGACTTTCTCTACATCTCTGCAACAAATTATTGTTAAAAATCTTATGCTTCTATTTACTTCGTGCTAATCGAGAAATAATTAGCACAAATAGTCTTATTACTTGCTTCCTTGTAAGCAGAAGGGAAATAAGGGAGTACTATAGGCTAAAATAATAATCAAAAGCGGCTTGCTATGTCACTGAAGTTTCTTTGTTTGTATGGACAAATTCCTGTATGTAAAAGTATAAGTTTTTCATAGCTGAAAACAAAACAAGGAATATGTCAAAAACGATCAACTCCACGAAAAAAATGTATATAACTTAAATTGTGTGTTTTAATGTACTCTACACTTTTTGTGTGTTAAGTTTCTGCCCATCTCTTACGGTTTAGCATTTATGCAAAATTCCGTGAAATTCATCTAGAACAAAGTAGTCTTCAGAGGCTATTCCAAGAAAATTCAAGATATACATTTTGTCAGGTAAATATCTTTAGTATACGACATTTTAAACAAAATCGTTAGAACAATTTTTAAGAAGATCAAAGCTTTCGAAAAAAGTTCCACGTAAAGGGTAGTTGGGGGTGGGGAGTTTTTCTTGAAAATCTTCATGTCACATCCTTCGAAGATACCAAAATTAAATACCAAGTTTGGTATTCAACGATATTTTCGTTTTTGAGCTATGCTGTCCACTGACACACAGACGCACACACACGGACCTTTTTCCAAAAATGCTTTTTTTTTTTTTTTGGATTCAGGGGAACCCAAAACATCTATTTCCGGTGAAATCTCGGTATCTAATTTTTGGGTGCAACACAATACCTTCTCTATACACTATGCATATAGTACGTGTAGAGAAAGTAAAAAAAAACTGATATGTTCCATTCGATTGCCTTTCTCTACATCTCTGCAATAAATTATTGTCAGAAACCATTCTTCTATTTATTTCATGCTAATCAGAAAAAATTAGCAGAAATAGTCTTATTACTTGCTTCCTTGTAAGCAGAAGCGAAATAAGGGACTACCATAGGTTAAAGTGATAGTCAATTTTTTTAAAAACTGGCTGCTATGTGATTGGAGTTCCTTTGTTTGTACCGCCAGGAGTTGACAAATTCCCATATGAGAAAAGTATAAGTATTTTAAAATTGAAACCAATAACAAGGAATACCTAAAAATGGCGAACTCCACGAAAAAATGTATATAGTATAAATCGTGTGTTTTAAAGAGTTCTACATTTTTTGTTAGGTAAGTTTTTGTCTATCTCTTTCCGTTTACCAGTTATGCAAGATTCATGCAGTAAAGGTATCTTCAGAGACTATTCACAGAAAATTCAAGATATACATTTTATTTGTCATGTTACAGTGATGTGGAGAAAGTCATGTGAATGTAACAAATCAGATTTTTTTTTTCTTCAGAGCCCACAAAAATGTATTTTCATGAAAAATGTTGTTGCAAAATAATGCTTCAATAGAAAGCAAAGTGTCACTAACACCTTCCTACAGCCAATTACAAGATTCTGTGACTGGATACTTCATCGACTGGTACCAGGCATGAATCATACCATCTAAGGCTATGCTAATAGGAGCAGCCAATTTAAATACAAATTTCATGGCAGTCTTGTTTTATTGGGTTACATTCTGTCCGCATTTTGAGTGGGCGTGAATCATTGATATATGACTAATTCATTGGTAAACAACAGGGCAATGGACACACACATTAATCTTGCTGCACCCTGAACGTAGTGCTGAAAAATAAACCCAACTACTCTTACAAAAAAAAAAAAAAATGTGTTTTTTTCTACAATCAATGTTTAACTTTTCTTAATTATGTGCATAGTGCATAGAGAAGGTATTGAATTCCACCCAAAAATTTGATACAGAAATTTCATCGGAAATACATGTTTTGAGTCCCCCTGAATCCACAAAAAGCATTTTTGGAAAAAGGTCCATGTATGTGTTTGTGTTTGAGGGTAGCATAACTAAAAAACAAAAAAGACCTTTAAATATCAAACTTGGTATTTAAGTTTGGTATCTTCCAAGAATGCGACACGAATGGTTTCAAGAAAATCCCCCCACTCCTATCATTTACATGGAAATAATTTCGAAAAATTTGATTTACTCAAAAATTGGTCTAATGATTATGATTAAAATGTCGTATATTTAAGCTGTTAACATGACGATTAAAATGTATATCTTAAATTTTACGGGAATGGCTCCTAAAGACTTCTTAATTCTGGATGATTTTTATTGAAATTTACATAACTGTAAACCGTAAGAGATAGATAAAAACTTACTGAACAAAAAGTAGATCTCGATAAAACACATATTTATGTCGCATACCTTTTTTTTCGTGGAGTTGATCGTTTTTTACATATTCCTTGTTATTTGTTACAGCAGTAACCACAGCATAAATAAAAGACCATTTCAAAATACTTTAGTTTACCGGGGAACATGCGAGTCATTTGAGGAATTTAATGCTGTGCTGGATGTTGTCATGTAGCTCAATGGTACAGCAACCGGCTAGAGATCGGGAGATGCGTGGTTCAAATCGAGGCATTTTTCAGTCTGAATCTACCTATCAAACTCCTGTCCTTCACACGGCTTGTGTAAAAAAAAATTACATTATTCGCAAGAAAAATGCTTCAAAACTTCAAATATATATTTGTGTTGTGTTTATAAAGGAAGAATTCTGCATACCTGACCAATTTCTGCACAACACATAGCCACGATGGAATATTTTGTCATCTACTGTACAATCATGGTGTGCTTTCATGTGTTCATGTCACGTCATTTTAAAGCTGACAGTAAATGTGATCACTCTACAGTGGATCAGTGTAAACATCTTACTAACTAAAAGAGGACAAAGTAGTTCTGAACATATAGAAATTACACCCTAAGTGAGTTGAATTACACTGCTCTTAAAGTATTTTATTGTTTTTCCAGAAATGTTTATGAATTATTCTATAAGTCATGACAACTATTTCAAATGGTTGTTTGAATTAATAGCTTGTGTGGTTGAGCCTATAAAAAGTATTTCATTCAGCAGAAAATTAATAAAACTTAGTCTTAAAACTTGTGAATTCTTGTACCTTTTTCTCTGATACTGCTTGTAATACATAACCCCACTTTTGCATGCTTGTTCTTGGTATAATCAGCTATCTTCTGAAGTGCAATTGTTCAACTAAGATACAATTTCAGAAGAAATTAAAAAGAAATATATTTGCAAATTCAAAAAAGAAAATAGTGGAAATTTTGCAATGTTTTTGCATCTGAAATTTTCAGCACATTTATACAACACATAGTTGAACTTTCTGAACCACAATCGTTATGTTACAGGGTGTATATATGCTGAAATTTTCAGCTTTCCAGCTCTCATACTTTCTGAGAAAAAGGTACATAAGTATCCAAAAATGTCGTTTTGATAAAACTGAATTTAAAGATACAAATGTTTACATGCCTGTCCTTAGAATAATCAGCTATCTTCAGAACCTCAATTATTTAACTAAGATACAATTTCAGAAGAAATTAAAATTAAATATATATTTGCAAATTCAAAAAAAGTAAAATGTGGAAAATTTGCAATGTTGTTGTCTTCTTAATATGATCAATATATACTATAACATTAAATTTTAGCTTTCTAGCTCTCATATTTTCAGAAAAAGGTACATAAGTATCCAAAAAATGTTTTTTGAGAAAACCTTATTCAAAGATACAAATATCCGAAAAAAGGGGTATTTCATAACAGTTTTAAAGATATACATACTAACATTTAATACTCTTACCCCCCCCCAAAGTATACATTTTCTGAAGCTAGAAATAATAGAAGTTTTAATTCAAAATCTTCTCGGGCTTCTAGCCAGGTAAAAACTTGGCTTGACACCAACGTTTCGAAGAAGTGCATCTTCTTCGTCTTCAGGGTGAACTGATGGTATGAGCTTGCGGAGACTGGTATTTATAAGAGCTGAAAACCATCAGTTCACCCTGAAGACGAAGAAGATGCACTTCTTCGAAACGTTGGTGTCAAGCCAAGTTTTTACCTGGCTAGAAGCCCGAGAAGATTTTGAATTAATACGTCGCCAGGAAAGCTTCAGTTCTTATTTTAATAGAGGTTTTATTAGTGTCTAAAACAAAAAAAAATTATTTTTAACCATTTCGGAGAACCTGGTCCCTTAAATAGCTCCCAGTTCACCATATCAGTGATTCGGTTACCCGCGGGGTTACCCATCAAATTACCACCTCTTCGGGAAAACTTCAAGTCGATTACTACTTCACCGCATATAAATGTTTTATTGCATTCTTTTGGCCTGCTCGACTCTCCCTCAGTAAAATCAAAAGGACTTGACTAGTTTCGAATAGATACTATACAAACCAGCCCCTTTAAACAGATATGGCCTCATCTGTGGGCTTTTAATTTAACTAATGTGAACTTTTAAATCAAAAGCCCCACATTCACCAACCAATTGCTATTATGCATGTTTTACTTTTTTTATCATGATTTAACCATAAACTAGAGGACACTCTGTGTTCTGTTTAAACATGATCTCTCTCCCTATAAATATATAAATAAACTATTTAAATAACCTCTACTATTCTGCCTCGGTTTACACTCCTATAACTTAACAATCTTATCTACTAAAGCCATATGAATGTTCATCTCTGCTGGTTGGCAGTCGGTTTTTTCTTTCTTTTTTCTTTTTGTTTAAATACAGTTCTGGAGCCTGGGCGAGACTCTGGCGCTGTTTACCTTTTTTCCTCTTTTTTGCATTTTCCTAACATTATTTTTTTCTGTTTGATTACCGTTTTGTTGTTTTCTTTCAATACATACACATGTACACACTTACAAACATATAAATACCCATGCCCAAGACGGGAGTCGAACCCACCATCCCCTGCGCTACGAAGCACCAAAGCGATGCACTTTAGCGAGCGTGGCCACGGGAACCAGCAGGTTGGTACCCAAAGGCTCGTATGGATGTAGCGGCAAGGGATCTTCTTTTTTTGTTATTATTATTGTTATTGTTATTATTGCTATTGTTGATATTATTAATATTATACGCTAGAGCAGACATGGTAATTCTTGACCCCACGTCTCAGGCGATTTCCACCCCGCCCCTTTTGGTTTGTTGTTTACAACGCATAACGAGTCTTTAAAGTAGTAGCGGAACGTTACTTTACGCACGGTATTATGAAATGGATTCCACAGGAGTTGGTTGGAGATGTAGGGAGAATGGGCTCTTTCATATTTCGCATTTAAGTATTTCGGAGTATGTGTTGATTATTGACTAACTAAAGCTACACTTTGAAGATGCTTCTAAACTTGTTTATCCATTTTATAGTTATTAAAACATGGCATACTTTTTTACTTTCTCTACACGTACTGGGGTCGGCTAATAAGTCCCGGGCCTCTCAGCATTCACACACTTTTTTCTTTATTTCTCAATATAATCTCCATAAAGGCTAAAACATTTGTCATATCGGTGTTTTAATTTAATTAAACCATCTCTGTAGAGCGATTTATCAAGGTCCTCATCAATGACCTCCTCGTTGCTGTGAAAGCTTCCTACTCCAAGAAACTTTTTGAGGTTTGGGAGCAGGTGATAGTCACTGGGTGCTACATCTGGTGAATAGGATGGATGTTCAAGCATTTCGTACTTTAATTGGCACATTTTTCCCATTGAAATGACTGACCGATGTTCCGGAGCATTGTCGTGATGAAACAAGATTTTTTTGCCAAATGAGGTTCTTTTCTTTTCACCTCATCACTCTAATGTTGTAGTAGGCTTGCATAGTAGTCACCAGTGATAATTTTACACTTTTCCAAGTAATCAATAAAAATAATTCCCTGTGCATCCCAGAAAACACTCTCCATAACCTTATTATCTAAATTGACTTTGCCTTTTTTGGAGTTGGTTCACCTGGCGCAAACTACTGTTTTGACTGTGATTTACTTTCCGGAGGTAGTGATGTAACCAAGTTTCATCCATGGCAATAAGCCGTCTCAAAAATTCACTGGGATATTTAGGTAGAACTCCACATTATTAACAGAAACAGTTTTTCTTTCCAACTTTTGATCAGGTGTCAACAAACGCGGCACCCATCTTGCACAGACCCTGTGAAAGTCCAAAACATTAATTAAAATATTATCTGTAGAACACGTTAAAACACACCATTTATGTAATATATATTTTTTTCGTGCAGTTGATCGTTTTTGAGATATTCCTTGTTATTTATTTCAGTTTTAAAATACTTGGATATACTTTTCTTATAGGGGAACTTGTCAACGCTTGGCCACGCAAAGAAACTGATTTCAATCCCATAGCAACCACATTTTAAAACATTTGACTGTTGGTTTTGCCTAGTGTATTCCCTTATTTCCCTTCTACTTATAAGGAACTAAATAATTAGACCGTTTCTGCTAGTGTTTTAGCATTAAATAGATAGAAGAAGTTTATTAACAATAATTTGTTACAGAGATGTACAGAAGGTCATGTGAATGGAACACACCAGATTTTTTTTTCTTCCGAGTCATTTATATTGGATCTTGCGAGTGTTCTTTTAAATGGACGTTTTGTATGATTATCGAAATGATTTAATTTGATTCACAAGAGCCATTCGATATTTAACATACACTAAGGTTCAGAAATAAAATTAAACAAAGACTATAAACTATTGGAATCCATGTAATTGAAGGATCTATTAACATTTTAGAGGGAGTGTACTTAAGGAAGAAGGAATGTGAAGCAGGAATTCTACGTCGCTCTAGATAAAGAGAGTTGGGCGGGGCCCCCAATTGTTCGCTTACTGGCTCGGAAGCAAGGGGAGGCTCGTAATTTGCAGAGCCCATGGAATGACGCCTAGGTTCTCGGCAATAATTTGACTTTAGGGAAGATGTGCTCGTTCATCCGATTGCCACACCGCGTGCCTCGGTAAATTAAACATTCCCGCGTATTTTCTCGGGGCGTTCGCTGCAGCCTAGAGGCCACATATTGACAAGCACTGAGGTCTAAACACTTAACCAGATAGCAGTGCAATTAGTTCCTCCATAGTAATCAATTTATACCAGCAACATTAAGAAATAAAATCTGATTTATTCCATTCACATAACTTTCTCTACATCTCAATAACAAATTAATGTTAAAAAGCTTCTATTTACTTCATTCTAATCGAGAACGAATAGCAGAAATAGTCTTATTGCTTGCTTCCTTGTAAGTAGAAGCGAAATAAGGAAGTAGCTTAGGCTAAAGTATTTATCAAAAGTTGGTTGCTATGTGACTGAAGTTCCTTTGTTTGTATGCACAGAAGTTAACAAATACCTGTATAGGAAAAGTATTAGTTTTTTAAAACTGAAACCAAAAACAAGGAATATTTCAAAAAACGACAAACTCCACGAAAAAAAGTTATATAACATAAAGTGTGTGTTTTAACGTACTCTACATTTTTTGTGTGGTAAATTTTTGTTCATCTCTTACGGTTTAGCAGTTATGCAAAATTCGGTAAAATTCATCCAGAATAAAGTAATCTTCAGAGGCTATTTCCAGAAAATTCAAGATATACATTTTATTCGTCAGGTGAATATCTTTGGTATACGATATTTTAATCAAAATCGTTAGAGCCATTTATGAGAAAACCAAAATGTTAAAAAAAAGTTCCATGTAAAGGATAGTTGAAACATACCTTTTTCAAAAAATACCTTTTTTTTTTGGATAAGAGGATCCTAAAACGTGTATTTACGGCGAAATCTCGCTATCGAATTGTGGGTGTAATACAATATCTGTTCTATTCACTATGTACATACTACGTGTAGAGAAGATAATAAATCAAATCGCTAACATGCTATAAAACCAAAAGGTACATATATGGCAACAGAGACAATATCTACTTACGAACATTCTGTCCTTATAACAAGATATACTTGAATTGAATTTTAAAATGCAACATCTATCTTCATTAAACACAATATAGTTTCTATTATACCCTACGTACAAAAAAAAAATGCATTTGATGTTTCCAAAGCAAAATCTCGGAATAGATATCTGAATCTTCTCGATCCGCTTTCGTCGATTCATATCAAGTCTTTATCAAACCAGTAGTACAGTAGGTACACTAGTTTAATTTTCAGATCGTATGTTGACATTCCTACATGTAATCTTGTGGCTGTAAAAAGCAAAATAAATCTAAATACTCAGAAAATGACAAGTAACCAAGTGCGGTGATAAACTCTAATATTTATCGTAATATTACAATTTGTAAACGTGTTCTTATATTTCCTTCTTCTCAAGTACAATTCATTTGGGACTACCTCCGTGGTCGTGTGGTCAGCGAGCTGACTTCGCACCCGAAGATCTCAGATTCGATTCCCGGCTGGGGCGGGGAAATTTTCTGTAACCAGAATCATTCTCTATCCCTATTCCCCACAGTCAGGAAGTATGTATGTTGGAGTGCATGTGTGTGTGTGTGTGTGTGTGTGTGTGTGTGTGTTTGTATAAAATAAAACGATTTAAACCCAACGTACAGACAACGCAGTTATTTCTAATGCAAAGCCCCCGACATGACTTTAGAACATTTAAGGGGGCTATATAAATGAAACAATTAAAAATTTTGATGTGTTCCATTCACATGACTTTCTCTACATCTGTGCGTCAAATTATTGTTAAAAAGCGTATGCTTCTATTTACTTCATGCTAATCGAGAAAAAAGTTAGCAGAAATAGTCTTATTACTTGCTTCCTTGTAAGTAGAAGCGAAATAAGGGACTACCGTAAGTTAAAGTGAAGACAAAAGCTGGTTACAAGGTGACTAAAGTTCCATTGTTTGTATGGACACGAGTTGTACTTTTCTCATAGAGGAATTTCTCAAGCTTTTCAAAGCTGAAACCAAAAATAAGGAATATCTCAAAAACGATCAAATCATCGAAAAAAAATATATAGCGTAAATTGTCTGTTTTAATATCCTCTACATTTTTTGTGTGGTAAGTTTTTGTCCATTTCTAACGGTTTAACGGTTATATAAATTTCATCCAGAGCAAAGTTATCTTCACAAGCTATTCCCAGAAAATTCAATATATGCATATTATTTGTCAGGTAAATATCTTTAATATACGATATTTTAATCAAAATCGTTAGGTCCATTTTTGAGAAAGTCAACATTTCCAAAAAATGTCTATGTATAGGGTAGTTGGGTGTGTGCGTTGATTTTCTTGAAAATCGTGTCGCATCCTTGGAAGATACAAAACTTTATATTTAAGTTTGGTATTTAACGGTCTTTTCGTTTTTGAGCTATGCTGTCCACAGACAGACACACACACACACGGATATTATTCCAAAAATACTTTCTTTTGGATTCAGGCGGACCCAAAACATGTATTTCCGGTGAAATTTCGGTATCGAATTCTTGGGTGCAATGCAATACCTTCTCTGTACACTATGTATATAGTACGTGTAGAGAAAGTAAAAATCAAAGCTCTTCGATGTCTTCATTACTATAAATTATCTTAAGTTTTTCCACAAAAATTGATAAGTAAATTCAAAAAAAAAAATATATATATCGTATATAATAGTATTTGTTTACAGACATTTATAAACACTTTCATAACGACAGACATTTGCAATTAATTTTCAACAAGTGATTGGTGAACAACGCTTTAGTTTATATTACGTGATTTAACTCAATTTCTAAACAAAATATAAAGAATACAACTTGCTTAAATAATAGTCGTGAAAAAATAATATTCAAAATTAGTATAGTAAGTCTTGTCTTTTACAAATCTACCAGCAATCCTCACTTACAGCCCCAATATCCAAATATACAATTGCATTATTTTTTGGTGCTTTATAAATACCTGCTAAACTTTACAATGAATAATCAGAAGTATCGCTGCAACATTTAATAATATCTTGTATAAATACATTATAGGCTACATATGAAAAGAAATGATAGTGGGCAGAAAAGGTCATATGAATGTAATAATTACATCCTTTTTAAAACAATAGGCTTACTTTAGACTACACTTCAAAACTTATTTCAACTCAAATGATTACACTTATTAATCTTCATAGGAGATTCTCGTCCCTTAATAAAATTTAATATAAAACCAAGTTAACGAAAGTGTTTACATAGAAGCAGTATTTATTCTTGGAAGCGAACTATGCCTACACATTATCTATATGCAAAACATTGAGACAAGTTCAACATGTTTAAACTTCTGATATGTTCCATTCACATGACTTTCTCTACATGCTGTTATAATAGCAAAGTTAGTCTTGTTACCTGCTTCCTTGCAAGTAGAACGGAAATAAGGAAGTACCATAGGCTAATGTGATAGTCAAAAGCTGGTTGCTATGAAATGAAGTTCCTTTGTTTCTATGGACAGGAGTTGACAAATTCCTGTATGAGAAAAGTAAGTTTTTAAAGCTGAAACCAATAACAAGGAATATCTAAGGAATGATCCACTCCTTGAAAAAATGTATAGAACATAAATTGTGTATTTTAAGGAGGTGTAAATTTTCTGTAAGTAAGTTTTTTGTCTATCTCTTACGGTTTGCCAGTTATACAAAATTCCGTAAAATTCATCCAGAATAAAGTAGTCTTCAGAGGTATTTCACAGAAAATTCAAGTTATACATTTTGTCAGGTAAAATGTCCTTAATATACGATATTTTATCAAAATATCATTTTTGAGAAAACAAAAATGTTCGAAAAAAATTCCATGTAAATTGCAGTTGCGGTGGGGGGGGGGGGATTTTCTTGAAAATCTTCGTGTTGCATCCTTGGAAGATACTGGACTTAAATACCAAGTTTGTATTTAAAGGACTTTTCGTTTTTCAGTTATGCTGTCCACAGACACATACACACGCACACACACATACACATACAGACACACACTCACACACACATAATTTTTTTTTTTTTTTAGGTTCAGGGAGACTGAGAACATATATTTCCGGTGAAATCTTGATATCGAATTTTGGGGTGCATTACAATACCTTATCTATACATTAAATGTAAATGGCGTGTTAGTTATGTGGTTTCAGCGTCCCATTCTAAATTGGGTGTGAAAGACCGCTTAATTTTGCTCAGAGGCCTCTCTATCAGGTTGAGGTCTATGACACGGGACAAACGGCTTTACTTCCCTTCCGGAGGAAGCCATGCTAAGGATTTTTACACTCGAAAAAATTCATCGTCCTCCGACGTGTTTCAACCCGCGACCTTGGGTATATGAAGTTAAAATGGTGTATTCACTCTGTACATAGTACGAATAGAGAACGTAAAAAACACCAATACACATCAACCCATCGCCAAATATTTAAATTTTCAAACGCCGCTAAAGTACAGTTTAAATATTTATTATGCATATCAAAGCAACCTTTCAATTTAACTTTAATAGCAGCTTTGGGTGTGAGAGTGACTATTGCAGTCGTTTTGTACATCCCTGGCACTCCCTTTCATCTCCTCCGTTGAGGATTTCTCATGCATGATTCATGCGCCAAGCTCCAACGTACTACTTCTAATCAGAATTTATAGCAACAAGTTGCCGACAGTGTCTGCCTTATAAACAGCAAGTTTGAGGAGATGGAGCCAAAAATCCCATAGTGTTGAAAATATTATAGCACAGCTTCATCGGTGAACCTTGGATAAAGAGAAAAATATGCTCTCATTGTTTTATTTTGACTTCAGAAAGCAAGTTAGAGTATGTGGCAATGAAGTAAAAGCAATGGAGGTTGCCAAAGCCTTTTCTGCCCCTTCAAAGTGGAACAAAGCTCTCAAGAGGCTCTAAAGATAGTCTGACTACATTAGCTTGAATTTCAGCGCAGAGTTTTAACAGTACAAGAGAGAAAACATTCTTACTATAAGACAACGCCTATTTAGGGTGTATGCACTGATGTACTGCATTGTGCAAGATGCAAAAACGACTTGGCTAACTTGACAATAGTGCAAACTCCAACTCTTCAATTTGTAGCAATAACCTCGTCTCTTTCTTTTTCTGTCTGTCTCTCTCTACTTGTGTCGCGCTAGTTACAAATTGCCCCAAGCCTAGTCGGAACGATCTAACTTTGCTTGCACCCGAACAATTTTATAGGTTTGTGTAGCCCTATTGTAGGAAATAATGCCTTTTTATATTCTCTATCACATATATAACGGGTGATCCAAAAACGTCCGGTATTTGTCTTTCCGCTCCCTTGGAGTCATTGCCGTTTGTCGCTATCTTAGAAAGGCGTGCATGAGACCATGCAACATTTTTAAAACTAGTTTTAAAGGATTTGTTTACCAATATTATTAAAGGAGATGCTGAAATTGGCCACCGCCGTTGTCCAATTTTTGTTGTTGTACCTCTTTAGAAAACTATCCACCACTCGCCGTAGTTCCCATTGAGGAATGTTGGCAATTTCCTGGCGAATATTTTGTTTTATTCATCCAGGATGTATGGATTTGACTTGTACAATGAATGCTTTAAGTTAGCCCAGAGATAGAAGTCGTAGAGGGCCACAAATCTCTACCAATAATTCTGTCCTGAAACACATTTTTAATTGTTCTCATCGAAAGATTGGTTGTATGAGCTGTTACAGAGTCTTATTGGAAAAAGACAAAAATCCCTGTCTCTTAATTCTCTAAAAATGGGGGGGGGGGATTGTATTTAGGTATGCATGGGCTTTAACTGTTTACTGTTAGCATGGTAATTTGTGTCTGTGTTATTTACACATTCCGGGAACCTTTTGAATGTATACTATATATAATTATACAGCCGTTAATGTTCATTTTATAATTAATTTAATAATTTTATAAATTAATGTAATTTCATATAATAATCTTATTTCGATATTTTATTTTACTTTGTCCTTCAATCTATAAATATAGGTTTTCTCAATTAAAATAAAATATAAACATATATACATGCATCTTTTTTCATTTTTACATTCTCGACACGTAGGTGTTATGCACGTAGTGTATAGAAAATGTATTGCATTTCACCCAAAAATTCCACACCAAAATTTCACCAGAAATATATGCTTTAGGGTACTCTATATAAAAAAAAACATTTTTAGAAAAAGGTCTGTGTATGTGTGTGAACGCAATAACTCAAAAACGAAAACTAGTTAAAACACGAAAGGTATTATTTAAATTTAGCAGATTCCAGGGATGCGATGGGAAGCTTTGAGAAAAATCCCCCCACCCCAGTTTAGCCTTTACTGGGAAAAAAATTCGAAAATTTATATTTTCTCAAAAATGGCTCTGACGATTTTGATTAAAATACCGTATATAAAAGATATTTATATTGCAAATAAAATGTATAGCTTGAATTTTCTGGGAATAGCCTCTAAAGACATGTTTATTCTGGATGAATTTTGTAGAAGTTTGTATAACAGGTAAACCGTAAGAGATAGACAAAAACTTACCACACATAAAATGTAAAATTCATTAAAACACACAACTTATGTTATATACATTTCTTTACGTAGACCGTTTTTGAGATATTCCTTGTTATTTGCTTCAGGTTTAGAATACTACACTTACGCTTCTCTCATACAGGAATTTGTCAGCTCCTGTCCATACATACAAACAAAGGAACTTCTGTAACCAGCTTTCGACTATCACTTTAACCTAAGATACCCCCTTATTTCGCTTCTGCTTACAAGGAAACAATTAATAAGGTTATTTCTCCTAATTTTTTCTCGATTAGCATTAAGTAAATAGAAGTATAAGCTTTTTAACAATAATTTGTTGCAAATTTGTAGAGAAAGTCATATGAATGGAACCCATTCTACTTTTTAAGAATTAAAATTAATAGACATTATTCAAGAGGCCCCAAATTCAAAATCTCGAGTAGGTGGGTTATCAGGATAAAGGTTTTTTCCGGGGTTTTCCTTTATCCTAAGAAGACGAATATCGAGCAGTTCTAAGGTGCATGGACTCCGGAGCTTCATTTTACTGATTTCATTCATCGTCCGTTATTATCTACCAGAACTTTAAAACAGATAAAATAAACATGATCACTGAGGTCATGTTTTAAACCGTTTTTAGTATCGTAAAACTTTACAGTATTAAAGTTTATCGTCGTCACCACCACCATGATCATTATTTAAGACTCCTTAGTGAAATTTATTAATTTAACTGGGAGAATGTTGCATCGCAAGGAGCAATTTGTGTGAAAACGAGCATAGAAAAACAGCAATGAAGAAATTAAGTTACTTTTAAGGTAAGAGAGATGATTTAATAAATCAAGCTGCGCTGTTATTTTGGCTGGAATTTTAATAAGTTTAGCGTATGCGTCATTATATACCCATACCATTAAAAGCACCAATATTTTTTACTCATCAGGTTTTTCAACAATTCTCAGAAGTTTATTCTGGAAAGGAGTGACTAAATGGCGGCTTTTGCCAACATTTTCTTTTAATTTTTATGCACTCCTGTTAATTGAAAGGTTTTCTTTAGTTATGTATATTTAATAAAGTCATAACACTGATTTTAAGTCACCCTCCGTGGTGAAATGGTTACTATGCTAACTTCATATACACAAGGTCGTGGGTTCAAACCCGGCGGAGGACGATGGATTTTTTTGGGTGTAAAAAATCCTTAGCATGGCTTCCTTCGGAAGGGAAGTAAAGCCGTTGGTCCCGTGTCGTAGATTTACGGCACGTAAAAGAACCTCGAGCCTGATAGAGAGGCCTCTGAGTAAAATTAAGCGGTCTTTCACGCCCAATTTAGAATGGGACACTGAGAACCATAGCAGTTAAAGAGCAGCCATAAATAAAACGCCATTTCCATTTCTATAACACTGATTTTAAATATATATTTACTTTCTGTTCACGTACTATGCACATAGTGTATAGATGAAGTATTGTATTCCACCCAAAAATTCGATATCAAGATTTCACTGGAAATACATGTTTTAGGACCCCTTGAATCCAAAAAAAAAAACATTTTCAGAAAAAGGTTTAAGTGTGGGTGTGTACAGCAAAGCTCAAAAACGAAAAGACCTTTAAATACCAAGTTTGGTATTTAGGTTTGGTATCTTCCAAGAATGCGACACGAAGATTTTCAAGAAAAATTCCTGACCCCCCAACTATTATTTATATGGAATATTTTTTGAAAATCTTGATTTTCTAAAAAATGGCTCTAACGATCTTGATTTAAGTTATTTACATACCAAATAAAATGTACATCTTGAAATTTCTGGGAATAACCTCTGAAGACCTTTTTATTCTGGATTAATTTTGCCAAATTTTGTTTATCTGCTAAATCGTAAGAGATAGACAAACACTTACTGCACAGAAAATGTGTATCTCGTCAAAACACACAGTTTATCTTCTGAACAGTTTTGTTGTGGAGGTAGCCGTTTCCGTGATATTCCTTCTCCTTGGTTTCAGTTGTGAAGAATTTATATTTTTCTCAGATAGTAAACCTCGTTTTTCTTTTGTTCTACTCTGGCCAAACAAAGAAGCAATTTGCAATGACAATCGAATAACTACACATTTTAAGATATTTGACTATCGGTTAACATTCTGCTAATGATTATCTCGATTAGCAAGGTGCAGAATGAAGAACAATATTATGTAAGAAATTTGTAGAAAGACATTTCAATGTAACACCTCATATGTTTAAAAGTGATTTCGTACTGTAAATTCTGCATCGTTTCACAGAAAAACAAATCAATGCTCTTATCATTTTAAAGTATAAGATAAACATTAGCCCATTACGTTACTATTGCAGTTTCTGAGCCTTCAATGCATGGTTTCTTTCTTTAGAAATTTACCTACATGATCACCTTTTTTCCATTTCATCTTTAAATAGTTTTTTTCTTATAGAAATTACTGTTTTTCTATATTTTATTTTACCTAAATTACTCGTAAATGTTATGTACTGTTGTACATTTTCTTTGTGGTTAATAAGTCGTTAATTGCTTATTACAGATATAATTTCAGATACACCCCATTGTTTCCTAAATCGTTCTTTCTTTAATTAACAAATTTGCTAGACAAAATAAATCAATGAACTCGGAATGAATTTATGTTCTTCTAGTTCAAATCTTAGGATTATATTTCAAATAGTTTCTAAGACAATCTCTCAGTACTTTAGAAGAGCGTTTAATCTCTGCAACGGACGAAAATATGGATGGAGTCCTTAATGTTTCCAGATCGAACGCATCCGACGGCAAGTCTCCGAGCCTCCGGGGGACTGTCGGCCTGGTTCTGTAATTACGTCGGAAACAACTTTACAGAGCGCACAGCCACCGCCCACCCACATCTTGCCGAACCCCGAGACCCGGTCCTTCGACCCTAGAATAGGCAACAAGGAAGTGATACATGATGGACAGGAAAGCTATGGAAGAAGATGAACCACTCCGCATTTGCCTCCTGCCGACTCGGAGAAAACACGAAAATCGGATAGGTCAGAATGGGCAGTCACCGGGGATCGTACCCAAGTCCTCCCAATTACGAGCCCTAGACGTTGCCATCTGAGACATACCGTTCAGTAAAAGTGTCCATACCTTTATTAACAGAAAAAGTATTGTATTTCAAATATCAAGAGCGTAATGGGATACAAGTGTCAGATATTGTTACACAAACGTAGAATTACGTAGACAAGAATCGCTCTAAGGTGAAGTTCAGAAGCGAATAGCGAGAATGCTACTAACGCTATAGCCCCTGTTGCTGTAAATCATAAGATAAATCTACGTGAATTGGCAATAAACAACGTGATTAGCCACGTTTGGATATAACGGGCACTAAACCAACGCAAATTTCGTGTTTGTCGCACTTGCAGCAGGAGCACACCAGAAATAACCGGTTCCCTTCACCATTTTGTGAATGGGTTCATTACGCAACTGCTGAGAAAACCTTGCTCTAGAGCAGCAATATTTCCTCATAGGGCAACTTTTTCAAACACTGTTCAGGTTAAGAGAAATAAACCCGAGCAAGTTAGCTGCGTGATAACCCGTGAGGCTCGCAATCTGGAGATCCCGGATCTATTCCCTTCTTGGGTTTTCGTGGTTTTCCGTGGCGGTAGACGAATACTGGGTTAGCTACTTAACTACCACGATTCTCTCCCCATCATTTCTCTTATATGGCATTTCCTTCTCGTATTTCAGACCTGTTTATCATGCTAACTTCATATACCCAAGTTCGCGGGTTCAAACCCAACGGAGGACGATGGATTTTTTCGGGCGTAAAAATCCTTAGCATGGTTTACTTCAGAAGGGAAGTGAAGCCGTTAGTCCCGTGTCGTAGATTTACTGCACGTAAAAGAACCTCAAGCATGATAGAGAGGCCTCTCAGCAAAATAAAGCTGTATTTCACGCCCAGTATAGAATGGGACGCTGAGAAGTTGAAGAACGTCCATGAATAACAAAACCGTGCAAGTTAGCTGCGTGATAACCTGTGAGGCACGCAGTCTGGAGACCCTGATCTATTACTGTCTATTTTTGGTCTTGGGTTTTTCGTTGTTTTCCTTGGCGGTAGGGAATGCTGGGTTGGCTACTCATCTACTACGATTCTCTTCCCATAACTTCTCTTTCATGGCGTTTTCTTTTCGTATTTCAGATAATCGGTTTCGTGGCGTATGGTAGTGCCGGGCAGATGGCGTGAAAGCTTTCTAAAGGAAAAACTACTTACTTGCGGACAATTGAACTTTAGGCAGCTTCAGCAGCGGGAGGGTCTTAGAGTTTGAAATTGTTAGGGACTTCCGCGCGTCTCCGTGGCATGTCGCCTACCTGTAGCACTCTGTGGTTTTTCTGCTCTATCCCTTAATCCTGGGTGTGATGGTATCAATATATGTGTGTAGGTCATAGTGCCCAACGTGCCCCCTCCGTTGTATAACCAACAATATTACCTCTCAAAATTGATCTAGGTGTCCCTTTTCTGTATATTAAGTGATTATACGTAAAGACGGGAATACAATTTATGTTTAGGATTCAAAACGTATATTTTCGGTGAAATGTCGGTATCGAATTTTTGGATGCACTACAAGACCTTCTCTATAGTACGTGTAGAGAAAGTAAAAATAGTGATTAATAAGTGATTATCCAACTTGCATCCAAGGTTTTTAAAACTCAAATAATTCTTCTAACTTCTCTCGTATTCTTAAGGAATTTGTTGTATAATGATGTATATAATTTTTGGTAAATCCATCCCTCACCTTTTTTAGCAATTTATTACACAGCAATATAGAATTCTTTGGAAAATCCGCCCCTTACCGAATTATAACATTTTGTTTTTTCGGATTTAAAATATTTACTTTAGTTTTTTAGTTATTGTGGCACAAATCTCCCGTCGTGTTTTTAGGAATTTATTGCACAATGATCAATAATACGTTTGTTAAATCCTACCCTTTACGTTTTATAGTAAAACTCAGACTGCCTGTAATCCCTAATAATGGAAGAAATAAAAAAAAAAAACAAACAACAAACAAAAAATTCACCAATATTCTATTCATTGGTATGAAATATCGGCGGATGTATTTTAATTTTCTTACCCTCCCCTGACATGTTCAAAGTTTCGAAAATGTTGTGCTGTAAGATTTTCTTAAGCATTTAAAGAATTAACGTAATGTATTACTGAAGACGAACATTTTATGTGATATGCTTTTTATGCGCGCGTGTATATATATGTTCTAGTTTTTATCACCCTTAATACATACGACACCACAAGCAGTGGACCCTTGATACACGCACTCTAATCAGGGATGAGTTTCTGGAGGGATTTTAACTTTATTTCTGCAAATCGAAATTCTCCTTCCACATCATTAACCTTTGCCTATGCAGCGATCGTATTCTGGTCAGATCTATTAATGATCATTTCCGAATTAGTACACGTTGATAATATGTTAATATCACAACAGATCTTAAAAGCGCATCATATTTTATTGCTCACGACTATCACAGAGAACAGTGCTCTTGATATTAAGAGTAGAATAATCCAAGGATGCTTCAAGAAGATTTTCAAGAAATTCTCCAAATTTCCTTCCATACTTAAATATTTGTACGATAATTAAAAGGTGTACCTTGAATTTTCTGGGAATAATTTGTGAAGTCAACTTTATAAGTATTTTTTGTATAATTTCTAACCTGTAAGAGACTAAAAATATCTTTCTACGTACAAATTTAGGTACTGTTAAACCACACAACTTCGTCCTCCTTTGACTCTACCATTTCCGAGATACCTTCTTCTTATAGGATTGAATTTTCAAATATCAACTTGGAAATCTTTATTCGTTTTTTCCCGTGGTCATGCAAAGAGCATGGAATTTCGAAATGATCAGATAGGAATCTAATTATATTTCCCGCGGCATACTAACTTTATAAATTTGAACCTTCAATCATCTGGAAATAAACAAAATAATACATTTTTGTAAGAATAACCTTTACATGAGCGAGAAAAAAGTTTATTGTGTACATTTAACTATTAAACAGTATAGAGAAGAATGAAAAAGTATATATTAGGAAGACTTAACTGGAATCATTTTTACTTTCTCTAGGGATAGAGAAGTAATGTATTCTACCAAAATATTCGATGTCGAGATTTATCGGAAATATATCTTATGGGTTCTCCTGAGTCCGAAAAAAGTATTTTCAGAAAAAAGGTCAGTGTGTGTATCTGTTTATGTTTGTAGGCATATCTCAAAAATGAAATGACCATTAAATACCAAACTTGCTATTTAAGTTTAGTATCTTTCAAGGATGCGACACGAAGATTTTCAAGAAAATCCCCCACCAAAAACTACATTTAACAAGGAAAATTTTGATTTCGAAATAACATTACAAAAATTTTGGTTTTCTTAAAAATGGCTGTTTCAATTTTGATTAAAATCCCGTATATTAAAGATATTTACATCCTAAATAAGATGTATATCTTGATTTTCCTTAGAATGGCCTCTGAAGACCTCTTTACTCTGGATGAATTTTGCTTAACTGCTAAACCGTAAGAGATAGACAAAAACTTACCACACACAAAAAAAATGTAGATCTCATACAATGTGTTTTTACGCTTTTATTGCGGAAGTAACTTTTTCCAAGATATTCCTTGTTATTGGTTTCAACTGTGACGTACTTATAATTTTCTAAGGCATGAAGCGTCCGTTTTTCTTTTGTTCTACTCTTGAGCAAGCAAGGAAACGATTTGTAATGACAATCGCATAATGATAAAGTTTTAAAACTTTTTGTTGTTGTTTTTTTTTTGTAGTTTAACGAGCTCTAGCCTGGTTGGTCATACCGGACGATGAATGTATGAAATTCATGAAATGATCTCGGGGTCCGTGGAGTTTAAAGTTACTCGACATTCGTCTTCTGAGGATAAGGGAAAACTCCGAAAAAAAAAACATATTTAGTTAACTCACCCTAAGCGAGAATCGATCTCACGACCTTTTGAATGTGAGGCAGACACGCTACCACCACACTACCCAGGCGGGCTATTCGAACACATTTGAGTATCGGTTTAGCATAGCGCATTTCTTTAGTTCCCTTCTACTTATAAGGAACTAAGTTATAAGAACTTTCTGCTAATTTTTATCTCATTTAATATTTTGTAGAACGAAGAAAAATCTTTTGTGAGAAGTTTGTAGAGCAGATAAAGTCGAGTTTGTCATGACATTGATACATCAGATTTTTAATTATAAGCCAAAAAGAAAAAGGAACATGAGAAATGGAATGAATAATTTTTAGAAACCGGAACAAACTGAAAAGCATAATCCTTGGAGTTGATAATGAGCGAGTAGAGAAAGTAATATGAATACAACACACAAGATTTTTTCCGATGTTCTGCTTCTCCCGTTACGAGAGTGAGGCTTGGTCAGAAAACACCTGTCTTGTCAGGCATTCCAGCGTGCAGTACCGTGTGGTGGGACGCCTATATAGATAGGGGCACTTCTCATTTTCCAGCTGGCCAGCTCGGCTGCAGGTTTAGTGCCTGCCTGAGGCGGATGGCACAACAGCTCTCCAGTAAATCTTAGCAGCACGACTTTAGCGTTCGGAGAATCCCCTACCGAACATGCAAGGCATTCGATTGTTTCGAAGTGAGCAGCTGCGCTTACTGTCCCTATTATACTTGGCGCTTTTGTTTTCGGCACTGCTTATTATTCCATTTTTATTTTTGCAGCAGTTTTAAAACTTCACCTCGTATAATTTTGTATTTAATTAACTGATTTCGTACTCTTCTTTTGCCTTTCTTGCAAAGCTCTCTTACTTTCTTCATGTCCTTCCACTTTTAATGGGTCTTCTTAATTAATTTTTGTTTTGAGTTTTTCTCTGAAGCTTATTCTGCCATTCGCTATTTTCACCCTTGCTCATTTACATTTAATTTTTGTTAATGAGAAAAATATGCGAAAAAGAGTGCTTGAATTTAGCTTAAGTTTTTAATGTTCTTTTTAGTGCATTCACGGTTGCATAATTAATGCGCAGCAAAAATGTGGATGAGTTTATTTCATTATAAGCTCTGAAAATATCTTAACTTTGTCTAGAGTATGTATTACGTCTCATTCAAAATAACATTCGTTAACGAGTTTTATGTGGATATAGGAGGCATGAAAAATTAAACATTGGGTATGTGATTGTTTTTGTATGTGCGCCTTGAGCAGATGTGTGCC
The DNA here is from genome assembly GCA_030762935.1 of Hymenopus coronatus. NCBI lineage: Eukaryota > Metazoa > Arthropoda > Insecta > Mantodea > Hymenopodidae > Hymenopus > Hymenopus coronatus. The sequence continues at coordinate 32,017,564 of CM060885.1, read as the reverse complement.
CGTGAGTATTAACAAAACTGAAAAACGTTGTCAATTTAAAATGTCATGTTGAAATTGACACTTAAGAAACAAGGTGTTGGTTACTTTTTTTTTGTAGTGTTTAAAGCCCGCTTTAACTACTTGTGGCACCGCAGGCGATGACACTGATGATACATGAATGAAAATGGAGCACCGGTGGAATGCGATGGCGGGAGAAACCGGAGAACCCGGAGAAAACCCGCTCCTGCGCCGCTTTGTCCACCACAAATCTCGCATACGGTCGTCTAGATGAGAGGCGAGCGGTCTAACCACTCGGCCACGTTGCGGCCTGGGTTGCTTTTAAACTTTACTTTAAACTCTGACGAACCAAACACCTATTTATATCTATATATAATATGGGTTATTTTTATATTCAACAAAACTTTATTGCTTGAAATTAAAATGCCATTATTATTATTATTATTATTATTATTATTATTATTATTATTATTATTATTATTATTATTATTGTTTTTGTTTTATTATTATTTTTATTGTTATTATCGTTATTAGTATTATTAGTAGTAGTATTAGTATTTTATAACTTAAAGAAAATGAAAGCTTTCGTTGAAATATACTATTTTTGGCGTATAACGTATTTATGGGATTAGTCATTTCCAAAATAACTTACGTATCCCAAATGTTAAGTCTAATATATCTTAAAACAATATTTCTATTCAGTTTTAATTTCTCTATCATATTGTACTGTAATACATGTAGGAATCATTGTATTCCATCAAAATATTTGTCGCCCGCCGTGGAGTAATGGTTACCATACTAACATCATATATCCAAGGTCGCGGGTTCCAACCCGGCGGAGGATGATGGAGTTTCTCCGGCGTTGAAATCCTTAGCATGGCTTCCTTCGGACGGGAGACAAAGCCGTTGGTCTCATTCGTAAATTTACGGCACGTAAAATAACCTCAAGCCTGATAAAGAAGCCTCTGAGCAAAATTATGCAGAGAACCACAGCAGTTGAAGAGCATCCATAAATAAAACTCCATTTCCATCAAAATATTTGAAATTGTGATTTAACCGAGGATTCATTTTTATCGCTTAATGAGCTCAAAATAGAAAATTTTAGAAGAAAAAAAAGCATGACAGTATTTGCTTATAAAATAAAAGTCCGGTGAATCTAGTGTTTAAATTGGGTATCTTTTAAGTATATAATACAAATATTTTCAAGAGAAAGTCCTCCTCAAACTATTATCTAGAAATCTTCAGGACTATTTTTATGTTATTTTTTGTTTTCTCTAATGATTTTGATTAAAATATCACATGTTCAAGATATTTTTATGATTAATAATTGTGTAGAATTCAGTTTTAATTAACACAAAGAAAATATATTACACGGCAAATGTAGATTGTTAAAAATTTAGAAATTTGGATAATTAAACTTTTTAAGGTACTCATCGTTATTTGGACTGATTTTTTAATATCTATTAAAAGTTCGTAGTGTCAAAATACCCATTATACAAATTTTTTGCAAATGTTTAATACTATGCACGTACTTAATTTTCAAAACCTGCCTAGATATTTGACTATCGATCCAATCTCTGGATTTTCTCTTGTGCCTACTAAATTTATGTCTATAACATGAAGCAGTCGGAGCAAACGATTTGAAAGAATAATTTTCATCAAATATATAAAACTAAATAATGTGCAGAGAAGTTCATATAAAGATAACGTATGTCATTTTTTTTTTTTTTGCCGCATCTTAATTTTCCAAAACCAGGGTGCTTTATATTAAATTTGCTCCTATTATTCGGAATAATAGCCCTATCTATAGATCTAAAATCGAATGCAAACATAACGCTTAGTATAATCCCCAGTTTGAAACAGTCTACTACATTGAATGAGGGGGGGGGGTTATAACCAAAAACAGTAAAACTAGTATATTGCAAATGAAAAATGCCAATTGTATGTTTTAAAAACCTCTGCATTTTTCTAGAGAGTATTTATATCTTTCACAGTTATCGAAAATTATTCAAACTTCCAATAGCTTATGCATACAAGTTCATAATACTTCTCCTATCAAAGTGCATACCTATTCCATTATAATAAAAATAGTTGCGTCAAATTTGTGTCCTACATTCACATAACTTTCTCTATCTATGCTAAAGCAAACTGTTCTTGCAAAAGCTTATTCTACTGTCTAATTCATGCTTAGTAAACTAAACATTAGCAGAAATGGTTTCATTACAATATTACTTCCTTGTACAAGGAGAGAAACGAAGTAGTCAAAGTTTTTAAAAGCTGTGCTAGTATTGAAATTCCGTTCTCCTTTTTCTTTTGATAGTGTTTAACGCCCGCTTTTACTACATATGGCACCAAAGGTCGCTGTATCAATACTGATACATTGAATAAAGATGGAGCACTGGTGGAATGCGAAGGCGGGGGAAACCGGAGAACCCTGAGAAAGCCTGCGCCGCTTTGTCCATCACAAATTCCACATACGGTTGCCTGGGATCAAACCCGGACCCCTTGTGAGAGAGAGTGGTTTAACCATTCGGTCACGGCTTTACCAGCTATATGAATAACGAATTCCCATTTGAGAAAAGTATAAATATTGGAAAATTATAATGGTTTACTGCACAACAATATTGTGTATAGCATAAATTGTCTGTTTTGAGGAGATATCCCCTCTCTCTGTCTCTCTCTCTCTCTTTTTCTCTCTTTACATTTTTGTGTGGTGATATTTTGTATTTTTCTAACAGTTTACCAGTTACACAAATGTCAACCATAAAGAAAAGAACTTAAGAGGATATTTCCGGAAATTCGATATATACATTTGATTTGTCATGTAAATGTCTTTATTGTGCGGCATTTTAGTAAAAATCGTTAGCATTGTTTTTGAGAAAGAAAATGTCAAAACTTACCCATGTAAAAGTTAGCTTGGGGTGGGGGATGTTCTTTAAATTCTGGTCTCCCTCCGTGGTGTAATAGTTACCATGCTGACTTCATACACCCAAGGTCGCTGGTTCAAACCCGGCGGAGGACGATAGATTTTTTTCGGGTGTAAAAATCTTTAGTATGGCTTCCTTCGGAAGGGAAGTATAGCCGTGGGTTCCGTGTCGTAGATTTATGGCACGTAAAAGAACCTCAAGCCTGATAGAGAGGCCTCTGAGAAAAATTAAGCGGTCCTTCACGCCCAATTTTGAATGGGACGATGAGAACCGCAGCAGTTAGAGAGCGTCCATAAATAACATGCCATTTTTTTCTTTAAGTTCTCCCTGTCGCATCCTTTGAAGATGTTGAATTTATATATTAAGTGTGCTATTTAATCAACTTATTGTTTTTGAGTTACTCTGCTCACATGCACAGATCTTTTTCTAAAAATACTTTTTATAGTATCAGGTAAAGCATTTATATCAACATACCCCAAGCATAATAATCTAACTAAAATTATCCAACTAATCTAATAGATAATAAAATATGTTAATTACTATACAAATTTCAATTAATTATTCGAATACCCTTAATAATTGATATTCTCAAAATCTTAGAACATAGATTTCCAGAAAAAGCTCAGAATATTTGGAAAGGAATACAATATATTTTCTAGCTATGCATTGTTTCATTAAAATCCTTTTTTTTTTTTTTTCAAGCTATTGCATCCTTACTTTATTTTTCTTAATTTTTTTTTAAAAGGTATGTGAAGGGTGTGTTGAGTGAAAAAATAAAGGCACGTCCTCCAAAAGTAATCAAGATTTCTCAAAATTTGTTCGAAGTACAACAAGCAAAAATGTTTTGAGGAAGTTATTCTTAAAAATCTGATATGTTCCATTTACATGTCTGTAACAAAATTATTGTTAAAAAGCACATTCCTCCATCTACTTTATGAAAATCAAGATAAACATTGGCAAAAATTGTTGTAATTACTCGCTTCCTTATAAGTAAAAGGGAAGTAAGGAAATACATTAGGCTAAAGCGATGGTCAAATCTTTTAAAAGCTGGTTGCCAATTGGTTGAAATCCGCTTGTATGCAGGGACAGGAGTTACAACTTTCCATGTGAGAAAAATTAAAATATTTTAAATCTGAAACAAATAACAATTCATCAGAAATGATGAATTAAACAAAAAAAAACCTATATGCCATAAATTATATGCTTTAACGTCACCTACATTTTTTGTTTAGTAAGTTTTTGCCTATCTCTTATGGTTTACCAGTTACGCAAAATTCAATCAGAACAAAAAGGTCTTTAGAGGCTATTCCCTGAAAATATAAGATATACATTTTATTTGCAATATAAATATATTTAATATACGGTATTTTAATCAAAATCTTTACAGCCGCTTTACAGAAAATTAAAATTTTGGAATTTTTTTTCATATAAAGGGTAGTTTGGGGTGGTGGAATTTTTCTCAAAATCTTCGTGTCTTTGGTATTTGAGTGATCATTTTCACAGACACACACGGACACACACACATGGACCTGTTTCTACAAATGCTTTTTTTGGATACAGGGGGCACTAAAACGTGTATTTCTGGTGAAATCTCGGTATCGAGTTTTAGGGTGGAATAAAATTCCTTTTCTATAGACTATGTACATAGTAGTATAGAGAAAGTAAAAATACTCGTGTCATATCTTTGAAACACGCTTAATATAACAAATGTTGAAGTTACCTCGGTTTCCAGATCTGTCACTCCCACCTTTTTCCTCCGTCCCCGCCTCTCTCCTTCATAAGACTCTCCATTTCACACGGCTGGTGTGAATGAAACAATTAACTCACAATGATTGATCTAATACGTGTTTAAAATATGAAGTCCAGGACTTAGCAGTTCTTAAGATATTGTAAGTTGTCAATGGAGTATGTCTTCTCAAAATAATTTGAAATCCCATTGTGATTTACCGGCAAAAACGCAAGTCACTTGGGGAAACCAGTCGGCACGTTGTCATGGTATCTCTGTGATTAGAGCAACTGGACGGAGACTAGGAGAGCCATGGTTCAAATCCCAACTATGGCACTGCATTTGGCTTACCATTTCATAAGAATAATTTGTATAAGCCCACCACGTGGCCCAACTGCGCCATGTTTGAAGCTTCCAGATACCCTTTCGTGCATTAAAAGAGTTACAGAACTCAGCGGAGCTTACCTCTCTTAGCGAACGCGATTGGCGTTCTCCATTTACTGGTTTTACTAGAGTTCTGCAGCGCTTTTAATACACAAAGGAATATCTGGAAGCGTCAAATCGGAACACTTGCGCCACCTGGTATAAAATTTACGATAGGTCGTAGGTAATGGTGTATAAATGAAAACCATCAGCATTTTAAGGCTGTTTGATATATTCAGAATAAGGAAAGACATCATCACATTAATATTTTTACTTTCCTTACCATGTATAATGTTTTTACATATATGATATCGATCATAAAAATGTGATACCAAGATTTCACTGGAAAATCATTTGTGAGGAGCCATGAACCCAAAAAAGGCATGTTTAAAAAACAGGACCATGTATGTGTGATCAGCATAACTCAAAAACTTGGTCTTTAAGTTCACTATCTTCCAAGGATCTGACACGAAGGTTTTTAGCAAAATCCCATTATCCAAACTACCCTTTACATGAGCATTTTCCGAAATGTTTAATGTAAATCAAAAATGGCTAATTTTTATTAAAACTCGTATGTTGAAGATATTTACATAAACAGTAACTGAATATTGACTTTTGTGTGAATTACCGCTGAAGTTCTCTTCATTCTGGGTGACTTGTATAACTTAGAAACCGTAAGACATGGACCAAAGCTTATCACACAAAAATGTAGATCTCGTTAAAAACTCACAATTTTAAAATACTTATACTTCCTCAAATCGGATGTTGCTATATGTTTTTCTTGCTCTTGGCCAAGAAAAAGTAACGACCAGCTTTTAGAAGTGTTGATTATCGCTTTAGCGTAGTGTATTCCTATATTTCGTTGTGCTTACAAGGAAATACCGGTTTCCCCAACTGCAGAATTTCAACACAAAACCGGTCAGTAAAGAGCCGGCAAGCGCCACCTTTGTTTTATCCTTCGCGATCCGCTGACCGCCTCCCATTAGCAAGCCATTTCCTCACCTACCGGTTTAGCTTGAAATGCTTCGTTAAGTTCTACAACTTTCTTAACACACGAAGGGATATCTGTACAAGTCAGATGCGGGATAGTTGAGTTATCTGATGCGAAATAAAAGCATTTATGCAAACTTTTGTATAGATTAATGTGAATTAGAAGAAACGCTTTCTACTTTCTCAAGCGCAAATGTACAATGTAGATAGAGGAGGCTATTAATTTAAATCAGAACCATGAAAAATTACACACATTAATACACATATAAATAAAATACCAGAATATTTACTTTAAGAATTAATGTAAAACTGTCTCTTCCTTACTCAACGTTAAATCCCGAAAACAATTCAGATTTCCCTTCAGCAAACTCATTGTACTCCTCCCAAAAATCGATACTGAGATTTCAACGAAAATATATATTTGAGACCTCCTGAATAAAAATGAACAACCACAAAGTTTCTGTGTTCGCGTGTCTTTATTGCACAACGTAACTGAAAAAGAAAGGTCCGTTAAATACCAACCTAGGTATCTTAAGTTTAAATTTAATATTTCCCAGAGGTGTGACACTATTCAAGCTATACATATATTATTTGTCAGGTAAATATCTTTAATATACGATATTTTAATCAAAATCGTTAGAGCCATTTTTGAGAAAATAAAAATTTTCGAAAAAGGTCCCATGTAAAGGGTAATTGGGGATTTTCTTGAAAATCTTCGTGTCGCATCCTTGGAAGATACCAAACTTAAATACCAAGTTTGGTATTTAACGGTATTTTCGTTTTGAGCCATGCTGTCCACAGACACACACACGCAAACACACATTCACACGCTCGCGCGCTACGACATCAGAACCACAGAACAATAAAAGAAAGAACGCTCTGATATCACACACACACACACACACACACACACACACACACACACACACTTGCACTCTCAACCACGCCACGTATACAACTATCTCTTAGTGCACGTACTTCCATTAAGAATGCGCCCAGGCCTGGCCAGTTTCGGCTGTTTATAATCAAATCCCAGAAAGCTGTCTTTCGTCTGTTTGAAGCTAAAAACTCTTCCGGCAGTAATTTTTTCCTAACATCCTCCATCTGCAAGCAATCTGCCAAACTATGCGCCCAGTCTTCCTGATACCCGCATAATGGGCAAATCCGCCCACCAGCTTCATCAACTACCTTACGGGTTTTCCACCCTCCCAACCTGAGCCACGCTATTCCCGACTTTTTTTTTTCATTACCAATTTTAAAATATTCGTTTTTTAGCCCACTCAATTTTATTTCGTTTTATAACTGCAATGAAGATTTTTTCTACATTCAGCTTCTATTTCCTGCCTGTTTATATTGCATAGTCGTCCTTTTACTTTATTAACGACGTTATAACAATAAACTGTATTGTATGTGTTGCATAATTATATAGATGGATGGATGGATGGATGGATGGATGGATGGATGGAGAGAGAGAGAGAGAGAGACTTTATTTCACTGCTTAGGGCGTGGCCCGGTGGCAGCGCTGTCAATGTAATAATACAATGTACAATACAATTGAGTTGAATAAACAATAATGTGAGTAATACACTGTTAAAATGCCAATGACATCATAGTATACTAATATACACATAATGGTAACAACAGTAATAATAACGCAATATTTTTATTTACTATCCTGACTATAAATCACTCTTCTTTAGTCTCTTTTTAAAACTATTTACACTTTGAGGCAAAGTCTCCAGTAAATCTGCAGGTATTTTGTTCCATTCGTTTATTGTTTTATTTGTGAAGGAGAATTTAACTATGTCTGTTTTCTGTTCTCTATTTCTTATTTTTTCCGAGTGAACATTCCTCCCAAATATAATGGCTTTAATGATCATTTGGATATGTCTTTCCATGCAGGTTCCCCCTTATAGGCTCTAAAAATTGCACATAGCCTTGCTCGTCTCCTACGTTTTTCTAGTGTTTCCCAGGAAGTAGCAGTGCTGGTATGATTTTCGAATCGTTTACTTCTGTCTACAGATTTAGCTGTTCTTTTTTGAACTCTCTCTAGTGCCAGTTTTTGCCCCATCCGATACGTATCCCAGCATGCAGCACTATATTCTAATATTGGTCGAACTAAAGAAGTGTATGCCAAATTTCGCGACTTTCCATTGCTGCGTTTTAAAATCCTCATTACGAAATGCAACGCTTTCCACGCCTTTCCAGTGATCGAGTTTACATGTTCCCCCCACTCCAATCTTTGATTTAGTATTACCCCTAAATATCTGCTGCTATTTGCTCTGAGCATTTTATTATTTCCTAATTTATATATTACGTTTTCTACTATTCTTGCCATTGAAAATATAATTGTTTTACATCTGTTGGATTTATCTCCATTTTATTATATTTTGCCCAGAGTTGAATTTTGTTTAAATCTTCTTGTAGGTCTATTGTGTCACCTTTACCGCTAATATTTCTATAGGTTATACAATCATCTGCAAATAGGCGAATCTGAGATGTTATCCCTTCCCGTAAATCATTTATATATGCTAAGAAAAGCAACGGCCCGATCACGCTTCCCTGGGGCACACCAGAAGTTACATTTGTAGGAGACGATAATTTATTTCCCACCCGCACTCTTTGGGTTCGTTCGCTCAAGAATTCCCGAATCCAAGTTATCACTCTGTTGTCTATTTGCAGATTACAAAGTTTTTCTATTAGTCGTCCATGAGGTACAAGGTCAAACGCTTTAGAAAAATCAATTATTATTGCATGTACTTTTCCACCCGCGTCAAGTGTATCGGCTACATCCTGACAAACAGCTAACTAGTTAACTCTCACAAGAATGTCCGTTCCGGAAACCATGTTGGCCTTCGAAGAGCCAATGCGTTTTATCCCATTCGCGTCTTAAATATTGTGCTATAAGATGCTCAACTTGTTGCTTACTACTGATGTCAAACTAACTGGTCTATAGTTTGCCGCATTTGTTCGATCCCCTGTTTTATAAATAGTCACAACTATAGCCTGCTTCCAATCTTGCGGTATACTTCCGTTATTTACTGTTACTTCGAATAGCCTCAGTATGTATGGAACGATTGCCTCCCCCCCAATCTTAAGAAAGTCACCCGAAATGCCATCTGGCCCGACTGATTTATGTTTTTCTAATTTAGCTAACCGTCTTCTAATGTCGCTTGTTTCACTGTCATAGGGGCCCCTTCCGTTCTTTTAATACTGGCATTGCTCTTTACTTGAAAAATTGAAGCGAAATGTTGATTAAACACTTCGGCTTTTGACAATGAATTGGCCATTAGTATATTTCCGTTCTTGATTTCTGGAATGATTTCTACGTTTCCCCTGCGCCTTCTCACAAATTTAAAAAATTGCTGCCAATAATTCCTGTTAGACGAGAGAAGAAATGTTCTTCCGCGGTAATCTTTTCTAATACGCACAATAAGAAAGGCTAATTCACCCGCTATTAACAAGGTTAACAATCAACCCTGTGATATAAACTTGTCTTTGTCACCTCACAAGAAGAAAATTTGCAACGTTTCTAGGTTTCGTGTAGATATATCACACTTTAAATAAAGCAAAGGAAAGGAAAAATGGCGAATTACAAGTTGTCATGATGGATGTCAGTGTTTCCCTTAGGGGAAAAAGTACGTCTTGTGGCTACAAAATAAGGTTACCCCGGGCAAGGAAAGAGTAATAGAATATTAGAGAAACCAGCGTAACATAGATATAAAAAAAAGCTTGGTACCCAAAATTAATAACGGAGAGGGAAAAATCAGAGCGATGAAAAGCGCACCTTGACGGGAATGATTTATAAGGGGTCTTTGTTTACAGACTACACAGGCGCGCATGCGCGCAGTTACACAAACGACGGCATTTACGAAGAAAGAAAGTAAACAAAGGACACTGAAAGTATCAGTGGCGTGTTGTAGAATTACGTGAATATAGTTTTACTTTCTCTAGCTCCCATAACAATGTACATAGGGATAGAGAAGATATTGTATTTCATCCAAAAATTCGATGTCGAAATTTTACCGGAAATACATGTTTTGGGGCCCTCTAAGTTCGAAAAAAGCATTTTAGAAAAAGGTTCTGTATGTCCACGTGTCTGTAGCCAGCATAGCTCAAAAACGAAAATACTGTTAAATACCAAACTTTGTATTTAGATTTAGTATCTTCCAAGCATGCGAGGCGAATATTTTCAAGGAAAACCCCCCACATAAAAAGCTCTTGTTTTTTAATTTTGTTGTTCTCAAAAATGGCTCTAACGATTTTGATTACAATACCGCATACTAAAGATATTTACATCACAATAAAGTGTACATTTTGAATTTCCTACGAATAGCCCCGGAATATTTCTTTATTTTGGATAAGTTTTGCAGAATTTTGCATAACAATTAAACGGTAACTGACAGACAAAAGTTTACTACACAGAAATGCAGATCTCGTTAAAACACATAATTTGTGTCCCATGTATGTCTTCCTTGCAGGGTGGACCGTTATATGAATGAATGAATAAGTGTATTTATTAACATAGCAATATCATACATAGAATTTCAACAGTCGCACGGGTCCACAGACCGTACGTGCTTTTGTAATACACATTACAAGCAATATTAAAACAACAACCACAACAAAGAATTAGAAGAGTAAACACGAAAAGTAAAAAGACAAAGGAAATACACAATCAAAAACAATATTAAACAACAATAAAATTAAGAGTGAATCCGAAAATAAAGATACAAAAATATTAAAATATAGCAATTTAAATTTACAGCACAGAGTACACCTTCATAAATGCACCCTCTTATAATAGATAATTACACTTAAGACATATATACACATAATATATACAACCCTAGCACAACAGTGACCTAAGTATGACATAATATATATATGTAGAACATTGTAGTCACTTTTGTTTAGTAGATCTTATCCCCCCCCCTTCTCTATTGGCAGCCTCCTCAGATCTCAGCTGTCTTGCCTTAAGTATAAATTTACCTAGCCCGTCCATGTTTTCCGTGCCTGCCAGTAGCGTCCAACATGCTTCTATCCCTACATTCGCAGTGGTAAAAAATCGCGGCAAATATTTTTCCCGCCATTCCTCCGTACCCCTACATCTTGCCAAGATGTGAGTCCACGACTCTTCCTCCTCGCAAATGGGACAGATTCTCGTACCATTCTCGTCAGAAATTTTCGTGCTCCTCCATGCTCCTAGTCTAATCCACGCGAGCCCCTCTCTAATGAGTTTGGTACCTGTCACTCCGATTTCAGCCCAGACTGTACTTCTAATGACACCTTCTCTGTGCATTGCGCAATCATTTACTGTCTGTCAATATCACAGAGACGTTTCTTAATTTTTTAATAGATACACCTTGTTATTGGTTTCAATTTTAAAGCTACTTATCTTATCTCAAACGGGACCATGAAATAGAGCAGCGTTTAAAAGATTTGACTATCGCTTTAGCCTAATGTGTTCGCTTATTTTCCTTCTAATTACAAGGAAGTATGTGTTTCTGCTAATGTTTATCTCGATTAGCATGATACCGAAAAAAGAATAATCTTTTGTGTCAATAATTTATTTTTGGAGCAGCGAGAGAAAGTTAAGTGAATAAAATATATCAGATTTATACTTTCTCTACACATACTATGTACATAGTGTACAGACAAGGTATTATATTGCATCCAAAAATTCTATATCGAGATTTCACATGTTTTGATATCCCCTGAATAAAAAAAAGCATTTTTAGAAAAATTTGTTTGTCTATGTGTGTGTGTGTGTGTGTATCTGTGGGCAACATAGCTCAAAAACGAAAAGTCCGTTAAATATCTAACTTGACATTTAAGTTCAGTTTTTTCCAAGGATGCGATACGAAGATTTTTAAAAAAAAAAACTCCCAACTGCCCTTTACATGAAAAAAAGTTCAAATTGTTTATTATCTCAAAAATGGCTCTAACGATTTTAATTAAAAACTCTATATAAACTATTTACGTGACAAATAAAATGTGTATCTTCAATTTTCTGGGAATATCCTCTGAAGACCTGTATATTTTGGATAAATTTTGCGGAATTTTGAATAACTAGTAGACCGTAAGAGACAAAAACACACAAAAAAATGTAGAGCTCGTTAAAACACACAATTTATGTAATGTACATTTTTTTTTCGTGGAACTGGCCGTTTTTGAGATATTCCTTGTTATTAGTTTCAGCTTTAAAATACACTTTTCTCATACGAGTATATGTAAACACCTGTCCAAAGGTACTTCAATCACGTAGCAACCAGATTATAAAAGATTTAGCGTAATGTACTCCCTTATTTCCCTTCTACTAGCAAGGAAACAGGTAATAAGACCCTTTCTGCCATTTTTTTCTCGATTAGCATTAAGTAAATAGAAGCATAAGCTTTATAACGTATTTTTTCAGAGATGTAGAGAAAATGGTGTGAATGGAACACAGATTGTTTTACAATATACACACCGGGTTCGAAACAGATTTTCCTCCAGTACAATTGTAGCTCTCGGGATAAATCCCTCGGGCTTCAATTATGCAGTTCCTGGAAAATGTTGTGCTTCTTTCTGTCCCTTAATGCATATTCACTATTATGCTTCAAATTAAAAAATGCTGAGGCATTTAATTCAGTGAATCTTATGATACAAAGTAAAAACGTATGTGCCTATTTTCTTCAAATATGAATATCTAATATGTTCCATTCACATTATTTTCTCTATATCTCGATCCCAAGCGACTCCATGAAGAGATTTGTGGTGGACAAAGCGGACCAGGGGCGGATTTTCTCCGGCTTCTCCACTCCTGGCCAAGCAAAGAAACTATTTGCAATGACAATCGCATAACGACATATTTTAGACTATCACTTTAGCCTTGTGCATTCCCTTAGTTCCAGTCTACTTATAAGGAACTAAGTAATAAAATTCGATTAAAGCGCTGTTGAAAGAAGAATTATTTTATAAGAAGTTTGTAGAGTAGCTAGAGAAAGTCATGCGAGTATAATACATCAGATTTTTTTTTTTTTTTTTTGGATACAGGAGACCCTATATTCACTTATGGTGAAGTTTTGGTTTTCGATTTTTTGGGTGAAATCCAGTACCTAGGAACTAAGCAGCGAAGGTAAAATACCAGTTATTTACTCAAGTCTGAAATTAAAATAAAGCTGTCATTAGAAATATATAAATGTGCAATATACTGTGTAAATAATATATTCTTAAACACTTCCGGGAATATAGTAATGGTTAAGTTATACAGAAGTACCATTGCATGAGCTAAAGTTTGCTTTAGCAATTTTTGTATGCATAGAATTCCACGTGTTATACAGTTTTGGGACTTAGCTGTACTGTATATGCCATAGTAATTAATTTGCAGGACATCCAGGAAAAGAGTCTAGAGAGGAGAGACATTTTAAAGCCTTAATGAAAACTTTCCGAGTTTACCTAATTTTGTAATCCGGCTTGTGTACCACATCACTACTAATGCCTCTACCCGAGCAGCGTCCATTTTACTTTCATTAGGAAGTTTGAAAGATCGTAAAGTTCCTGAAGTTTGCAATCTAGCTACAGTAAGTACCAAAACTGAAAAAGAAGAAGGGAAACAAGCACTTGCAAGCGCATAAGTTAAATGTTTAAACTAGGGAATCGACCGCGTCGTGTCTCAGTGGTTAGTCCACTCGCCTCTCACCAAGGCGACCCGAATTCAATCTCAGTAGATCACGTATGGATTTGTGGTGAACAAAGCGGTGCAGGGGTGGGTTTTCTCCGGTTACCCCCGCCGTCACATCCCACGGTATTCCATCTATTATCAGTATCATAGCCTGCAATGTCATAAGTAGTAAAAGCGGGTGTTAAACACTATTTAAAAAAAATTGTTGTGCTCCATTTACATGACTTTCTCTATATCTCTGCAAAAAATTATTAAAAATGTCTTCTATTTACTTAATGCTAATCGAGAAAAAATTGGTAGTAAAAGTGTTATTACTTGCTTCCTCGTAAGTAGAAGGGAAATAAGGGAATACACTAGGCTAAAGTGATTATCAAATCTTTAAAAAGCTGGTTGCTATGTGATTGAAATACCTTTGTTTGTATGGACGAGTTTGCACATTCCCGTAAGAAAAAAGTGTAAGTATTTTAAAGCTGAAACTAATAACACGGAATATCTCAAAAACGGTCAACTACACGAAAAAATGTATATAACATAATTTGTGTGTTTTAGCGAACTCAACATTTTATGTGTAGTAAGTGTTTGCCTATCCCTTACGGCATAGCAGTTATGCGAAGCTCCGTAAAACTCATCCAGAATAAACATGTCTTCAGATGCTATTCCCAGAAAATTGAAGACATACATCCTATTTGTTGCATAAGTATCTTAAATATAAGAGACTTTAACCAAAATCGTTAGAGCCATTTTTGAGAAAATCACAATTTTAGAATTTTTTTCCATGTAATGGCTGGTTTGGGGTGGAGGGGATTTTGCTCAAAAGCTTCGTGTCACAATCCTTGAACATACTAAATTTAAATACCAAGTTTGGTATTTTACGGACTTTTCGTAAAGTGTAAAGTGTAATTTGAATTGAGGCCGGGAGTATTTTCTTAAAAATTCCTGTGTCGCATCTTGTGACTTAAATATCAAGTTTGGTATTTTACTTTTCGCTTTTGAGTTATTCTTCTCAAATATGTGGGTGCACTGTTCTATAAATATGCCTTTTTACTTTCTCTAGCCCCATATGCACAATGTACATAGGGATAGAGGAGGTATTGTAATGTACCCAAAAATTCGATACCGAGATTTCACAGGAAATATATGTTTTGGGGTCCCCTGAGTCCGAAAAAAACATTTTTAAAAAAAGGTCCGTGTGTGTGTGTCTGTGGACAGCATAACCCCAAAACAAAAAGACCGTTAAATACCAAACTTGGTATTTAGATTTAGTATCTTCCAAGGATGTGATATGAAGATTTTCAAAAAAATCCTCCCACCACAAACTACCCTTTACATGGAAAACATTTCGAACATTTTTTCCTTAAAAATGGCTCTAACGATTTTGATTAAAATCCCGTATATTAAAGCCATTTATGTCCGAAATAAAATGTATATCTCAAATTTTTTGGGAATAGCCTCTGAAGACCTCTTTATTCTGATAATTTTGCTTAACTCTAAACCGTAAGACATAGAAAAAAATGTACTACACAAAAAATTTACCTCATGACAAAACACACAATTTTTGTCCTAAACGTTTTTGTTGTGGAGGTAACCGTTTTCGAGATATTCCTTGTTATTGGTTTCAATTGTGAGGTACTTAAACTTTTCTCACACTGGGAGTGTCTTTTTTTCTTTTGTTCTACTCCTGGCCAAGCAAGCAAGTGATTTGCAAAGACAATCGCATAATGATAGGTTTTAAAACATATGACAATCACTTTAGCATAGTGCATTCCCTTATTCGCTTCTACTTATGAGGACTAAGTAATAACATTTTGCTAACATTTATCTTGATTAGCATTGTGTACAAAGAAGAATAATCTTTTGTAGGAGGTTTGTAGAGCAGCTAGAGAAAGTCATGTGAGTGTAACACAACAGATTTTTTAATCAGGGGACCCTGAAACGTGTTTTTTCGGTGAACTCTCGGTATCGATTTTTTGGGCGGAGTACAATGCCTCCTCTACTTATGTACCGTGTACTATGTAGAGAATGTAAACGTTTTTGGGAGCTCAGGGTATCTCTAAACATATCGGTGAAATCTCGACGTCGAATTTTTGGGTAGAATACAATAGCTCCTCTATCAAGTATGTGCATTGTTCTTGTAGAGAACGTAAAAGTGTCTACTGAGATACACTCTAAATCTTGTCGTTTATTAATTTGTCTACTGCAGGAGAAGTTTTGCGTATAATACAGGTTGTTACGGACTGTAATGTAGCCTATTATCAGCATAGCATGATATACAATTCTAAATTCAGATTCGATATCTAATATACCAGGTGGGCCAAGGAAGCCGTCCTTCGCTAATGCGGACGCCGAAAGGTTTGCCTAAGCGTGTCAGTAAAGGGGAGGCGATACCAAGAGAGAGGAAACCTTGCTAAATTTAAAATCAGAGCACTTAGCTGCTATAACTGGTCCCATAGCTCGTCGCTAGAGCACTTACTCTGGTGAGGTGCCGGGTTCGATTCTTGGTCTCTAGGAAGATTCATGTGTAGAAGAATGATTGTCCCTGGGCAAAGCATGATTTGTTATCAATATCTGACATCTAGTGTATCAACAGCACATAGTGCAATATGTTGTGTTTCACAATTAGCAATATTAAATAGATTCTACTATATCAATGATTACAATAAAGAGTAATGAATATAATGGATATAATTAATTAATGTTCCCTTAAGACTATGTTATAGACTGACATATCTTTATTATTACATTACTCATAATACAAAGGTTCAAATGCATGTCCGCGTTGTTGCATGTATTGATATAAGCGCCTCTCAGTACTAGTATGGACTAAAGTGCAAGCATGGCGTGTTTTTTCTTTTAACACATCTGGATATTTCGGTTCCGTTTCGTAAGAAAAAATATGCAAGGTAGTTAAATCAGGAGATCTCGCTGGCCATCGAATGCGACCACCACCACTTATTTACCGCTCGGCGTTCACATTGAGATATTCTCTAATCTAGGGTGGTGCACCATCGTTCCCACATCTGGCTGAAGTGGAATGTTCTCTAGAAAATGATCCAGATTCAGCTTATTCTGTAGGAATTACAAATACAGCTAACCAGTTAGTCTAGGCGTAAATAAACTGCTCCATTGATGTAGTCTCGGAGAATACCGCACCATATGTTGACACCCCAAGGCGCTTGCATGTGATATCGTAATCTCTATGGATTTACAGGAGCCCACTGACGTAGATTATATTTATTTACTGTGGAGTCATTCTTTTCCCCATAAAATCTACCAGATGAAATCCGAATTTAGGTATACTTTATTTAAGACGATACCCGATTTTTGAAATCATTTCTATATAGCCATTGGTGTAGGTGTAGCTTAGAGATGCCATTTTCGTTTCTTCAGAATCCTTTGTAGCGAAGACCTCTATACTCCTGGGCCTGCTACGACTCCTCATGGTCCTAATCACGATGAGAAATAGGTATTTATGGATAAGAATTACTTGATTTAATAAAAATAATAAATATTATTATAGGTACAAATAATAATAACAATAATAATAATTTAAGATAAAATGGAAATAACAGATAACATTATTGGTATTAGTTTAATTGTTTTCTTCTCTCAATAGAATAGGTAGAATCAAACTTAGAAATTCAATGCCATAGCCGGGACCTGAACCACGGATCTCCCGGTCTCTGGCCGGTTGCTCTACCACTGTGCTACCATGAAAACATGCCTGCATAGAATTTAATTTCTCAACTGACTCGCATGTTTCCCGGTTAACCATAAGGTGATCTCAAATTATTTTGAGATGACAACCCCAATAAGTCCCAGGACTCATAGTATAGCCTATTATTATCATTATTATTATTATTATTATTATTATTATTGGTGTTGGTGCTGTTGTTATCATACTTCTTGTACTTGTTGTTGTACTTTTTGTTGTTGTTGTCCTTTTTGTTGTTGTTGTTGTCCTTTTTGTTGTTGTTGTCCTTTTTGTTGTTGTTGTCCTTTTTGTTGTTGTTGTCCTTTTTGTTGTTGTTGTCCTTTTTGTTGTTGTTGTTGTCCTTTTTGTTGTTGTTGTTGTCCTTTTTGTTGTTGTTGTTGTCCTTTTTGTTGTTGTTGTTGTCCTTTTTGTTGTTGTTGTTGTCCTTTTTGTTGTTGTTGTCCTTTTTGTTGTTGTTGTTGTCCTTTTTGTTGTTGTTGTCCTTTTTGTTGTTGTTGTCCTTTTTGTTGTTGTTGTCCTTTTTGTTGTGGTTGTTGGTGTCCTTTTTGTTGTGGTTGTTGGTGTCCTTTTTGTTGTGGTTGTTGGTGTCCTTTTTGTTGTGGTTGTTGGTGTCCTTTTTGTTGTGGTTGTTGTTGTTCTTTTTGTTGTGGTTGTTGTTGTTCTTTTTGTTGTTGTACTGGTTGTTGTTGTGGTTATACTTGTTATTACTATTGATATTATTGGTGTTGGTGGTGTTATTATTATAATTATTATTATAGTTGGGTACACCAGGAAACATGCGAGTCAGAAAAATTGAGAAATTCAATGCTATGCCGGTATGACGCCATAGTAGCTCTTGTAGTAGAGCAATCGGCTAGAGACCAGGAGATCCGTGGTTCAGTTCCCGGCTATGGCATTGCATTTTTCAATGTGATTCTACCTATCCAGATAATATTAATGTTTACACTACATTTTATGTACGCATAATTATAATTTAAGCGTGGGATTTTCTCCAAAATATCCCATAATGTTCCGAAAAATATGAGGTGCGTTGCAGATTGGTCTTTTCACGACACGTTCTATTTGGAAAGATCCTTCGGCTCTTAAATACAACGCTGTACGTCTAATCATAAGCGCCTAAGGTAGATGACTCGTTGGAAAACTTTGAAAAAACAGCCGTCAAGCTTCAATTGTTTAACTGTTTGTCTCAGTATCGTATCTGTGTAGTTTTCATTGGAGTACATAGCAGCTGTTAACCTGTTTGACTGAAAGACTTGATTCGAACTACAAACAGACGGCGACGCGATCTTATTAGAGCGAGTACAGGAGGAAAGCGCATGCAGCTAGCAGAACTGCTCAGTGAAGTTTCGCCTTTGAACAGCAGTGAAGAGGCAACCCTTCTTCCACTAACGTATGCGGTAAACATAGAACTACAGAGGACGGCTTGTGTGACCACCTGGCATATTTAATATTGTCTATCTCATAATGTAGAGAGGTTTCTGCGTCTTTGTTGCTCAGATAAAAGAGTAAACGATTTCGAATTCTCTCTTTAAGTCACATCAACCTGGAATATGTACTTCGTCATTGCTATGGGAAACAGCAATAATTGACGCGTGTGCTATAATGAGTTACATATGTACGATATAGAATTCTATAACATGTTTATAATATTATTCCATAAAAGATGATTTTTTTATTTACTTTACAGATATTTGTGCGATTTATTTTTAGGGTGGATTGCAGTATCTTTGCTCCATTTTGTAATATAGCCATTCTAAGTTGCTGAGTCTCCTCTTTTAAGCATTAACCCGTACAAGCTCGATCCATCAGCTTTCGATAATTCCTCTTTTTGATGGGTAGTGATTCCAGATTAGAATTTTTACTTTCTCTACTCGTACTATGTGCATAGTGTATAGGGAGGGTATTGAAATAGTCCCAAATTTCGATACAGAGATTTCACCAGAACTACATGTTTTGGGTCCCCCTAAATCCAAAAAAAGCATTTTTGGAAAAAGGTCCTGTGTGTATGTGTGCGTGTGCGTGTGAGTGTATGTGTCTGTGGACAGCATAGCTTAAAAACGAAAAGTCTGTTAATTTGGTATTTAAATCCAGTATTTTCCAAGGATGCAAAACGAAGATTTTCAAGAAAATTCCCCACCTCCAATTACACATTGATTTTCTCAAAAATAACTCAAATACTTTTGATTAAAATATCTTATATTAACAAATAAAATGTATATCTTGAATTTTCTGGGAATAGCCTCTGAAGACTACTTTATTCTGGATGAATTTCACGGAATTTTGTATAACTGGAAAAAGATAGGAGATAGACAAAAAGTTGCTTAACAGAAAATGTAGAGCTGGTTAAAACACACAATTTATGTTATATGCAGTTTTTTCATGGAGTGTATCGTTTATGAGATATTCCTTGTTATTGGTTTCAGCTTTAAAACATTTATACTTTTCTCATTATGGAATTTGTCAACTCCTGTCCATAGAAACATAGGAACTTCAGTCACATAGCAACCATATTTTGATTCCTTTCTACTTGCATAGAAGCAAGTAACAAGACTATTTTTGCTAATATTTTCTTTATTAGCTTGAAGTGAATAGAAGCATAAGCTTTTTAACAATAATTTGATGCAGAGCTGTAGAGAAAGTCATGTGAATGGAACACACAAGTAGCAAGTGAAAAGTGGTCCATATTTAACATTTCCTGTAGCCAGATCTGATTTAAATGTTGTATTGAATCTTGAAATTGATATTCTTAACATGTTCAAGAGACTTTAGAACTTCTTGTTCACCAGGAGCAAAAACATTGTTGTATACCGACACCAACAACTAGGTTTCAGTGGAGCAGTGACTAACCTTTCGATCCAAAATGTTCATAAAAACCTTTGCAGTTCCGGGCTCAAGTGGATTTCTCTTAGCGATGCCCTTGGGAATTTATTTTGCTTGGAGACTGCTATATTTGTCTTTCAATATTTTCCTCAAACATTCCTTTCCGAAAAATAAAGTATTTTTACTTTCCCTAAACGTACTATATACATAGTGTATAGAGAAGATATTGCATTCCACCCAATAATTCGATAACAAAATTTCACCGAAAATAGACGTTTTAAGGTCTCCAGTATCCAAAAAATATTATTGTTAGAAAAACATCCGTGTGGTTGTCCGTGGGTGGTATTTACGTTTAGCATCTTCCAGTGATGTGACACAAAGATTTTAGGAAAAATCCCCCACCACAGGCTACCCTTTACATGTAAATATTTTCGAAAAAGTTTATTTTGTCAAAAATAGTTCTAACGACTTTGATTAAAGTACTGTGTATTAAAGATATATGGCAAATAAAATGTATATCTTGAATTTTCTTGAAATAGCCTCTAAATACCTCTTTATTCTGAATTAATTTTGTGTAACTGGTAAACCGTAAGGGATAGACAAAAACGTATTAAACTAAAAATGTAGATCACGTTAAAACACAATCAATTTATGTCATATACATTTTTTCGTTAAATTTACCATTTCTTACATATTTCCTGTTGTTTGTTTCAGATTTAAAATGCTTAACAATTTTCCTCACACGAAAAGTTCTGGCCTTGCATAGAAACGGATTCCATCCGCATGACAACCAAAGCGATTGGACTATCGTTTTAGTCTAGTGTATTCCCTTATTTTCCTTCAACTTGCAAGGAAGAGTGAATTAATACAATTTCTGTTAATGTTTATCTTGGCTATCATAATGTAGATAGATGTAACTATTGTTTGTTGCAGCGATGTAGAGAAATGCATGTGAATGAAACACGTCAGATTTTTAACTCTCATAAATAACTATTAAAGGTAGAGTTTTCTCAAGTTCTATCAGTTTTATACCATATATGAATTGCGAAAGATTCTACAGGCTGTATAACATGGCGAGTTCAATAATGTTTTTTATTTATTTATTAGTTTGACTCATAAACGAGTTTTCCTAGTGACATAGAATAAAATATATATTTAAGGATTTTTACAAAAAATATTATAAGTGAGAATTACAAAAAAAAATATTTTACCACACGCTATAATATTTATTTAAAATTCAGTTTTGAGAACGAACTGTAACAAAGATGTGCAACATGAGACAGTCCATGTCTTGTCCCGGAGCAAAGAATTGTTCAGAAGGGAAAGATAAATCATAGCTAAGAATATAAATTATATCAAGAAGAGAAAATATAAATGTACAATGAAAATAGGAAGGGTAGAAAGACTTTTAACACGTATAACTCACGAGCTCGGGGTACAAGATGCCGTTACGTCCGTGCATTGAACCGAAGGGATGAATGGATCCTGCCCAAGGGGACATAACGAGACAGAAAGCAATGATCTCCGCTGGTCAGGGAACATTGTGATGCACTTGATGATGAACCTCCGCACGACTAAGATGTGATTTTTAGAGTCCGTGTTGGAGCCGAACAGGCTACCTGTGAAAGAGAGGGAAACAGTTGCTTTAATACTGACCAGAATACAAAAACATATCACTGCATCATACTAATAAATAAAAATAGTCCCGGGTGCGTAAAGTAGAACTTTAGGGGAAAATTAAGAGTAATACGAGTGTGTTCGACGACGGAAAAGGGCCGAACTAAATTAATAAAGCACGTGTGTCTCACCACACCCTGAGAGAGTTTCCATGCCAATAAAACCCAAGCTAGCCACCCACAAACCTACACCATTTCCAATACCCAAAACCTGCACCCGGGTTACGAACCCGTGCCCCAACAACAATAAAAGTTATAACAATAAAAAAAAAAAAAGAAAAATACTACAAAAATAAAGAGATGTATAAACCATAATATATTTTTTCGTTCTGTTTTAACCATATATATACTTTCTAAAAATGGTTACGGGATGGTTTATGTTTTCTGTGATTGCTTGTTCCACACTT
The DNA here is from genome assembly GCA_030762935.1 of Hymenopus coronatus. Taxonomy (NCBI): domain Eukaryota; kingdom Metazoa; phylum Arthropoda; class Insecta; order Mantodea; family Hymenopodidae; genus Hymenopus; species Hymenopus coronatus. Next base: position 31,995,223 of record CM060885.1, on the reverse strand, counting down.
TGATACTTACCGTCCATTTCACAAACATATTTGTAATTGTTCCTCGAAATCCAAAAATTAGGTCTACTATTGTTATTTTTTCTGAGATTGTATTGTTCTTTAAAATGTGGTACTGTGGGCTCATATATTTTCTGTTTACATTTAGCACGTGTCTGACCGTTACCGCACTCCCCAATGTTATAAATTAACGCGCAACTATACATCAAGCCAGTCACACAAGGGAGATATATTGGCAAATTACGTACGTGGTTGAAGCATAAAAGTTATTGTGGTACTAAACGACTATTTGCTACAAATAAACAACATGTTGTTTCACATAATTCAATGTAACTAGCGCCCTAAGTGGCAGTACGGTCTCCACACAGCAATAATGGCATATATAAAAGCTGTACATGTAATTTATTTACGAAATCTGCGGTCCTCTGTAGCCATAAACTGTCAATCCTCTAAACTCTACGAATGAGTTTATAAATCGAAGTCTTAACAGCTGTTTTAAACGTGCAATCTTGGTCTCCTTTAACACATATATTCGTAATTTTCCAAAACCAAATAACTATTGAACAGAGAAGCTTAGAAACTTCAATAAATTTGACCAAAAACTGTGAAAAATTAAACGCTTATTTTGCTTCACAGTAAATTAATATGAGTTATAACATTTAAGAAAATATATCATCATTGGTAAAATATAACATGTCCGGGTTTGTGGGCCGTGATCGAATATTAACATTTGACATTTCGTCCTCAGCTGTGGATGTATGTAGATGTTGTCGCTTCGGCCATACAGACAAATCAGCCACTGCAGACCATGCCCTCGTCTCAGATAAACACGACATATTATTTGGAAAAAAAAACAAAAAAAAAAAAAACAGAAGTCCTCGCAACTGCTAAACATTACTACCCCAAAATGGTCAGAGAATCTATAGAAATATACATGTCAATAATTTTAATAGAGAAAACGGATATAAGCAAAACCAGACCTGGATTCGTCTACCGGCCAGCGCAACAGCCAATCAGAACACAGCAATCCAATTACTCCCCTCCCACTACTCCAACAGTATAAATTGCCGTTCACTGCTCCATAACGAGATTAGGCATCGGACATAAAATTCAACGAAGGTTTACCATTCCATCGGAGCGCCCTCGTTAGGTGTCTTGGGGATTACAATCCCAGAAACCGCCGCTTCAGACGATACCGGATTCCCCGCATGGCTTGCGGGCATCCACGGTAACGCAGGAGCACCTCCGAAAACTGCTACGGCCAAGCTCCTTACAATCCTTCAAGAGTTGCTTGAACTTCCTGCCAACCACATTTTCACCCGCCATCCTGCAAAACCCACATTACCGTTAGTATGTGGTTAAATACTAGCAAGGATGAGAACACGTCTGAAACACCGTCGGGCTGCCCTCAGCCTGCCAACTGCTTGTGTCGTGTCATGAATTTGCAGTCGCTATCCGTTCGGGCATAGCTTCATTTCTGAGGATGTCCCCCACAGCTGAGGATGAAACCTTTAATTTTAATAATGTTAATATTCGATCAAGGCCTAAAAGCCAGGACATGTTATGTTTTAACAATGATTACACCGGCCGTGAAGGCCTACGAGTATATTAAATATATCATTTTTCGCATTTGGCATACAGTAATACAATTAACTGAAGCTCTAGATTTGTGAGCGCATGCTCATTAATAGGCACCCCCAACTTTTAACCTTACTTTCTGGCCAACATTTTCCATACTGAAAATATTCTACACGACGCAATTTTTCACTAATTTGTTTCAAAAATATTATACTGATTCACAAATATTAAAGGAAATATGTTCCATTCACATGACTTTCTCTATATCACTGCAAAAAATTATTCTATTTACTTCATCTAATGGAGCAGAAATTAGCAGAAATAGTCTTATTACTTGCTTCCTTGTTTGTAGAAGCGAAATAAAGGGGTACCATAGGTTAAAGTGGTAGTCAAAAGCTGGTTGCTCTGCGACTGAAGTTCCTTTGTTTGTATGGACACGAGTTCACAAAGTCCTGTATGAGAAAAGTATAAGTCTTTATAGCTGAAAAAAAAAGGAATATCTCAAAAACAAGCAACTTCACGAAAAAAATGTATATAACATAAATTGTGAGTTTTAAGGTGCTCTACATTTGTTCTGTGGTAAGTTTTTGTCCATCTCTTACGATTTAGCAGTTATGCAAAATTCCGTAAAATTGACCGAGAATAAAGTAGTCTTCAGAGGCTATTCACAGAAAATTCAAAATATACATTTTAGAGCCATTTTTGGTGGTGTGTAATGCCTTCTCTATACACTATATACATAACACGTATAGAGAAAGTAAAAATGTACGTTATAATTTTAATACCTGGCAAAAATAGCATTATTATTGCGCAGAAAAACCAAAATAAATAACTACAAAATATTTTAAACACTGTGGATTTTCCAAATTTCACATAAGCCTATTCCAACTTAGAATGAAACAATCTAGTTCTAATACGACCAACCTCTTTATAGGGTAATGTCAGATATGTTTACTTAATCTATTGTTGACCAAATAGTAACATCTGCATACAAAAGCACATTTTAGAACATCTTGTTTTCCTAGAGTATTAAAGGAAATGAGCAGACTAGTTTTTCGAAAAAATTGCTAAATATTTTGAAAAATTAAGAGAATTAGAGAGAAAGAAATGTAATAATTTTCAGCACTAATTAGGGGTAACATAAAAAGTCAACGTAACATATATGTTTACTTTCTCCATACGCACTATGTACATAGTGTATAGAGAAAGTATTGCACTCCACCAAAAATTCGATACCGAGGTTTCACCGGAAATATATGTTTTAGGGTCCCCAATATCCAAAAAAGGCATTTTCACAAAAAGGTCCTTGTGTGTGTGTGTCCGTGTGTCTGTGAACACGATAACTCTAAAACTAAAAGTAGCTAAAATACCAAACTTGGTATTTAAGTTCAGTATCCTCCAGGGATGCGACACGAAGTTTTTGAGAAAAATCCCCCCACCCCAAACTACCCTTTACATGGAACTTTTTTCGAAAATGTTGATTTTCTTAAAAATGGCTCTAACGATTTTGATTAAAATTTCGTATATTAAAGATATTTACCTGACAAATAAAATGTATATCTGAATTTTCTGGGATTAGCTTCTAAAGACCTGTTTATTCTGGATGAATTTTGCTTAATTTGGCATAACTAATAAACCGTAAGAGATAGACAAAAACTTGCTATACAAAAAATGTAGGCCTTGTTAAAATACACAATTTACGTCATATACAGTTTTTTCGTGGAGCTTATCGTTTTTGAGAAATTCATTGTCATTAGTTTCAGTTGTGTAGTACTTATACTTTTCTCAGACGGGAGTGTCCGTTTTTCTTTTGTTCTACTCCTGGCCAAGAAAAGAAGCGATTTGTAATGACAATCGCATAACGACAGCTTTTAAAACATTTGACTATCGATTTAGCCTAGTGTATTCCCTTATTTTCTTCCTACTTATGAGGAACTAAGTAATAAGAACATTGTGATGAATACCTCGATTAACAAGGTGCAGAAAGAAGAATAATCTTATGTAAAAAGTCTGTAGAACGGCTAGAGAAAGTCATGTGAGTGTAACACATCAGATTTTTATAAATAAAATTGCTGTAAATTTGGATTTTTATCTGTGGATATTTTAAAAAATACATATCTATTTTTTATTAGAACAATGAATTTATACAGTAAAATTATTATTCAAAGAACCATGTAAATTATAATTTCAATACATGGAAAAATAGCATTATTATTGCGTATAAATGTCTATAAAATATCACAAACACTACGGATTTTCCAAATTTCACATAGGCTAATTCCTAACAGCTCATTTTTGAACATCTTGTTTCCCTCAGAACAAAATCATATCTCAGATTCAAACGGTAAGTTATTTTCGCATGTTCAATAGACACACGATTAATATGGAATGCATGTTCAATAGATCCATGATTAATATGGAATGCGTACATTGCGCATTTAGTCTAAAAAACTGGGAGAAAATCAGATGTGTTGCAATCACATGACTTTCTCTACATCTCTGTAACAAATTGTTAAAAGCTTATTCTACTATCTACTTCATGCTAATCGAGTTATGCATTGGCAGAAATGGTGTTAAGTTACTTCCTTTAGTACAAGCGAAATAAGGGAATACAGCTGGCTAAAGTGATAGTAAAATCATTTAAAAGCTGCCCGGTATGTGATTGAAATTCGTTTCTTTGCTTGGCCAGGAGTTGACAAATTCTCATTTGAGAAAAGCTGTAAGTTTTAAAACTGAAACTAAAATAATATCTCGGAAATGGTAAAGTCCACGAAAAAATGTACATGATACAAATTGTGTGTTTTAACGAGATCTATATTATTTTGTAGTAAGTTTTTGTCCCTCTCACTGCTTACCAGATGTGCAAAAATCATCCAGAATGAAGATGTCTTTAGAGGCTGTTCCCAAAAAATTCAAAATATCCATTTTAATTGTCATATAAATTTTAGTCAAGATCGTTAGAGCCATTTGTAACAAAATCAAAATATTCGAAATTTTTCCATATAAAGGATAGTATTGACATCTAATCAAAAATTTTGTGTTGGATCCCTAGAAGACACTGAACTTAAATACCAAGTTTGGTATACACTATGTACATAGTACATGTAGAGAAAGCAGTTAATCTAGGATCTAATATCACAATAAGTAATGCAAATTTTTGTAATAAAAAGCACGTTACATTAAATTTGCACAAAATTAAAAATCTGATGTGTTGCACTCACAAGTCTTTCTCTAGCGGCTCTACAAACTTCCTACTAAAGATTATTCTTCTTTCTACACAATGCTAATCGAAATAAACATTAGCAGAATGTTCTTATTACTTAGTTCTGATACGTAAAAGGTACTAAAATAGTGCACTAGGCTAATATGATAGTCAAATGCTTTAAAAACTGTCGTTATGCGATTGACATTGCAAATCGCTTATTTGCTTGAACAGGAGTGGAACAAAAGAAAAACGGACCTTTCCTGAATTTGAAAAGTTAAATACTTCACAATTGAAACCAATAACAAGGAATATCTCGGAAACGGTTACCTCTACAACAAAAACGTAAAGGACACAAATTGTGAGTTTTGCCGCGATGTACATTTTTTGAGCAGTGAGCCTTTATCTATCTCTTACGGTTTAGCAGTTAAGCAAACTTCGGCAAAATTCATATATGTAGAATAAAGAGGTCTTCAGAGGCTGTTCCCAAAAATTTCAAGTATAAATAGCTTCAATATACGGGATTTTAATTAAAATAATTTGAGCCATTCTTGGGAAAATCAAAAATTTCGAAATGTTTCCATGTAAAGGGTAGTTTGTAGTGGGGGGATTTTTGAAAATCTTCGAGTCGCATCCTTGGAAGATACTAAGCATAAATACCAAGTTTGGTTTTTAACGATCTTTTCATCTTGGGGCTATGCTGTCCACACACGCACACACACTCATGGCCCTGTTTTTAAAAATGCTTTTTTTTTTTGGACTCGGAGAACACCAGGTCATATATTTCCGGTGAAATCTCGACATTGAATTTTTGGGTGCAATAAAATACCTTCTCTATCCCTATGCACAGTATACATATGGGGCTAGAGAAAGTAGAAATACAAAGCACGAGCTTTGCAGTCAGAAAACATCGGTTATTTTCGCAAAATTGAAAATTATTAAATTTGATTACAAATTTATTGCTTGCGTAGATTGCATAATTTGATACATAGTATAGAGTGGTACCATCTGTTTGTTGTTTTTTTAACGGAATAGATGAAATAACTTCATTCTGAAGAATATATATATATCATGTTATACCTATAAACAAATAATGAATTCCTCTCATACGCCACATTTTGAATGCAACTTTTGTGATATGTAACAGAACACGTGAAAATTCAAAGCCGCATAAGTGAGAGGCTTTTCAGATTTCTGTTTTGCGCATCAAATGCCGTATCATCACTGAAATTTGATTATGGAGTTTCCAGCCCTAATGGAGGCTCAGTTAAAAATGCAAGCCACTTCTGTCTCTGCACTTTCCAAACATTTTGACATTTGCAGTGCACTTCAAAACCGGACTGCGTTCGTCGAGTGGTATTTGATCGGATTCCATTTGATTTTCTTTTGTCTATGTTTGAGAGACCTTTGTCATGCATACACAGAACGGTGAAAGTACATAATACGTACTATTGCCCTCAGTTGAACTGAATAAACAAGCTAATATTTTCGGGAAAACCGAATATGTATAGTGGAAACGAATTTGCCTCTAGAAATTATACGATACTTTGACAGCTAAAGGATTAGGAATGCCACCTGCTAAATCCACCACTATGCTCAAAGCGTGCAGCAGTTTGGTTGTAAGTACAGCATTTCGAAACTACAACAAAAAATCTTATGCGTTCCATTCACGTGACTTTCTCTACATCTCAGCAACAAATTATTGTTAAAAAACTTATGCTGCTATTTACTTCATGCTAATCGAGAAAACATTAGCAGAAATAGTCTTATTACTTGCTTCCTTATAAGTAGAAGCGAAATAAGGGGGAACCATACATTAAAGTGATAGTCAAAAGCTGGTTGCTGGTTCCTTTGTTTGTATGAACACGAGTTGACAAATTCCTGTACGAGAAAAGTACAAGTGTTTTAAAGCTGAAACTAAAAACAAGGAAATCTTAAAAACGATCAACTCTACGCAAAAAATTATATGACACAAATTGTGTGTTTTAATGTGCTCTACATTTTCAGTGTGGTAAGTTTCTGTTCCTCTCTTACGGCTTAGCAGCTGTGCAAAATTCCGTAAAATTCATCCAGAGTAAAGCAGTCTTTAGAGGCTATTCCCAGAAAATTCTAGACATACATTTTATTTGTCAGGTAAATCTCTTGATATATGGCATTTTAATGAAAATCGTTAGAGCCATTTTTGAGAAAATAAAAATTTTCGAAAAATGTTCCATGTAAAGGGTAGTTGGGTTGAGAGGATTTTCTTGAAAATCTTCCTGTCGCATCTTTGGAAGATATCAAACCTAATTACCAAGTTTGGTTTTTAGCGGTCTTTTGGTTTTTAGCTATGCTGCCCACAAACGCACGCACGCACACACACACACACACACACACACACACACACGGATATGTTTCTAAAATGATTTTTAGATTCAGGGGATATCAAAACACACATTTCCGGTGAAATCTCGGTATCGTTTTTTGGGTGCATTTTTACAAATAGATCCATATGTAATGTGTGTGTCTGTGGACAGCATAGCTCAAAAACGAAAAGACCGTTAAATACCAAACTTCGTATTTAAGTTTGGTTTCTTACAAGGATGCGACACAAGATTTTCAAGAAAATCCCCCCACCCCAAACTACCCTTTACATGGAGAAAATTTCGAAATTTTTTATTTCACCAAAAATGGCTCTAACGATTTTGATTAAAATATCGTATATTAAAGATATTTACTTGACAAATAAAATGTAGGTCTTCAATTTTCTGGTAATAGCGTCTCAAGACTCCTTTGTTCTCGATACCTTTTTTCGGAATTTTGCAAACTGACAAACCCAAAGAGATAGATAAAAACTTACCTAACAAATAATGAAGAACTAGTTAAAACACACAATTTATGTTACATACATTTTTTTCGTGAAGTGGATCGTTTTTTAGATATTCCTTGTTATTGGTTTAAATTTTAAAAAAAACTTATACTTTTCTGATACAATTTGTCAACCCCTGTCCATACAAACAAAGGAACTTCAGTCACATAGAATTCAGCTTGTGACTAATACTATAGCCTATATTACTCCCTTATTTCCTTTCTACTTGCATGAAAGAAGGCAATAAGACTATTTCTAATATTTTTCTTCTCGGTTAACGTGAAGTAAAAAGAAGCATAAGATTTTTAACAATAATTTGTTGCAGACATATAGAGAAAGTCATGTGAATGGAACACATCAGATTTTTACTTTCTCTGGCCCCGTATGTACAATGTACATAGGGTTAGAGAAGTATTGTATTCCAACAAAAAATTCGATGTCAAGATTTCACCGGAAATACATGTTTTACGACCCCTTGAATCCAAAAAAAAGCATTTTCAGAAACAGGTCCGCGTGTGTGTGTATGTGTGTGAGTGTGTGTATGTGTGTGTCTGTGAACAGCATAGCTCAAAAAGACGGTTGAATACCAAACTTGGTATTTAAGTTTGGTATCTTCCAAGGATGTGCGACACGAAGATTTTCAAGAAAATCGCCCAGACCCTAACTACCCTTTAATTGGAAAACTTTTCGGAAATGTTGTTTTTCTTAAAAATAGCTCTAACGATTTTGATTAAAATGTCACATATTAAAGCCATTTCTATTACAAATAAAATGCATATTTTAAATTTTCTGGGAACAGCTTCTAAAAACCTGTTTATTCTGGATGAATTTTGCTTAATTTGGCATAACTAATAAACCGTAAGAGATAGACAAAAACCTACTGTACAAAAAATGTAGATCTTGTTAAAATACAATTATGTTATATGCATTTTTTCGTGAAACTTACCGCTTTCAAGGTATTCCTTGTCATTAGTTTCAATTGTGAGGTACCTACACTTTTCTCAGACGGAAATGTCCGTTTTCTTTTGTTCTACTCCTGTCCAAGCAAAGAAGCGATTTGCAATGACATCGCTTAACGACTGCTTTTAAAACAATTGACTATCACTTTAGCTAGTGCATTCCCTTAGTTGACTTCTACTTATAAGGAACTAAGTAGTAAAATTCTGTCATGTTTATCTCGATTAGCGTTGTTTTGAAACAAGAATTACCTTTTGTAAGAAGTTTATAGACTAGTTAGAGAAAGTTATGTGAGTAAAACACATCAGATTTTTTTTTTGTCGTGGAGTTGTTTGTTTTTGAGATACTCATTATTGGTATCAGCTTTAAAAAAAGTTGATTATACTTTTCTCATACAGGAATTTGTCAACTACTGTCTATACAAACAAAGGAACTTCAGTCGCATAACAACCAGCTTTTGAATATCGCTTTAACGTACAGTACTCCCTTATTTCGCTTCTACTTACAAGGAAGTAAGTAATAAGACTATTTCTGCTAATTTTTTCTCGAATAGCATGAAGTAAATAGAAGCATACGCTTTTAAATAATAATTTGTTGCAGAAATTTAGAAAAAGTCATGTGAATGGCACAAATAAGATTTTAAATTATGCAATGCATAGGTTTAGTTTACTTGAAAAGCATTTATCCTGCCTGAAATATTGCGATATTTCGAGATTTCGTTCATTTAATTTTGAGGAATAACTACCAAGAAACCTAAATCGTAGACATGGTATATCAAGTTTTTACAAAATCTCTGAAATCATTCAGAAGACAACCATGACTTTTATTTCGGAGATTTTCCCGGGTCACTAGGCAAATCCTTTCCCTTCAATTATCTCTATTTCATCCATCAGGATTGGGCTGCAGTGATAGCGCCCTCTGGAGGTGGTGATTGTGCTTTGGAAATACAGCTCTGGGCAACAGGATGGCGTTGGAAGTCGTGTTTTACTTTCAGGAAGTTCGGTCACTCCAAGGGCACGGGATCCTAGTGCTCTCCGCGTCGAGATGAACTTCTTGGAATATGATAGCGACCTCCTGCTGTGACTCTCCCTCTGTCCGGTTTCAGCCATTCTTTGAATTACTCTCTTCTCGTCCTATCCTCCGGGAGTCTGACGTAGAATAAATCAAATGGTTGCAGTAGGTTTCCCCTCTGACTGACTGACTGACTGACTGACTGACTGACTGACTGATAGATAGGAAGGGATAGGATAAGATAAGATAAGAGCCTTACTAAGCCAGCATACGTCTACATGCCCAGAACATGAACAAAAGATTTCTGAACAATTTGTGATGCGTTACAGTGTATAAAAATCTGATGTGTTCCATTCACATGACTTTCTCTACATCTGTGCAACAAATTAGTTTTAAAAAGCTCATGCTTCTATTTACTTCATGCCAATCGACAAAAAAATTAGCAGAAATAATCTTATTACTTGCTTCCTTGTAGGTAGAAGGGAAATAGCGAAGTAGCATAGGTTAAAGCGATTGTCAAAAGCTGGTTGCTATGTGACTGAAGTTCCTTTGTTTGTATGGACAGGAGTTGATAAATTTCTGTATGAGAAAAGTTAAGTTTTTCGAGCCTGAAAAAAAAACAAAACAAGGAATATCTTAAAAACGATCAACTCCACGAAAAAAATGTATACAACCTAAATTGTGTGTTTTAATGTGTCCTACATTTGTGTGTGGTAAGTTTTTGTCTATCTCTTACGGTTTAGTAGTTATGCAAAATTCCGTAAAATTCACTCAGAATAAAGTAGTCTTCAGAGGCTATTCCCAGAAAGTTCAAAATATACACTTTATTTTTCAAGTAAATGTCTTTAATATACGATATTTTAATCAAAATCTTTAAGAGCCCTTTTTTAGAAAATCAAAATTTTCGAAAAATGTTCGATATAAAGGGTAGTTTTGGGTGGGGGGATTTTTCTCAAAATCTTTGTGTCGCATCCCTAGAAGATACTAAACTTAAATACCAAGTTTGGTATTTTACCGACTTTTCGTTTTTGATTTATCGTGTTCACAGACACACGGACCTGTTTTTGGATACAGGGGACCCTAAAACACATATTTCCGGTGAAATCTCGGTATCGAATTTTTTGGTGGAGTGCAATACCTTCTCTATACACTATGTACATAGTACGTGTAGAGAAAGTAAAAATATGCTTCTCAGTGTGTATTAGTAGGATATTCGGTAGCAAATAGTTTTGGCCTGAATTTTGAATTAATCTTAGAAATCGCCGGAATAAAAATTTCTTATGAAGGACACTACAAAAAATATCTGAAGTGTTCCATTCACATGACTTTCGCAACATCTTTGTAACACATTTTTGTTAAAAAGCTTATTCTTCTGTTCTACTTCAAGCTAATCAACATGCTTTCTGGTACCAGGGTCGGCTGATAAGTTCCGTGCCTCTATGAAAACAGCATTAAATTTTTTTTTTGCTGTATTTCATAACATAATCTCCAGAAAGGCCTAATGCATTTGTCATATAGGTGTTCTAATTTAATTAAACCATCTCTGTGGTGCGATTTATCAAAGTCCTCGAGATAGCTGTTTACCGCATCAATGACCTCTTCTTTGCTGTGAAATCTTCGTTCTCCAAGAATTGTTTTGGGTTTTGGGAACAGGTGGTAGTTACTGGGTGCTAGATCTAGCAAATAGGGTGAATGATAAAGCAATTCGAACTTTAATTTACACATTTTTCTCATTGTAGGGACTGAACAATGGGTCGGAGCATTGTCGTGATGAAACAAGTTCCCCCCCCCAAATGAGGTATTTTCTTTTCATCTCACGTTGCAGTCAGCTTGCGTAGTTGTCACCAGTGCTACTTTTACCCTTTTCCAAGTAATCAATCAAAATAATTCCCTGTGCATCCCAGAAAACACTCGCCATAACCTTGTTAGCTCACAGAATTGGCTTTGCCTTTTTTGGAGTTGGTTCACCTGCTGGAGTGTAGTGATTTATCCAAGTCTCATCCATGGTAATAAGCCATCTCAAAAATTGACTGGGAGTTTTACAGTAGAGCTCCACATTCTTAACAGACAGTTTTTCTTTGCAATTTTTGATCAGGCGTCAACAGACGCGGCACCCATATTGCACAGACCTTGTGAAAGCCCAAAACATTACTTAAAATATTACCTGCACGCTCTTTTGATATGTTTACAGTTTCTGCTGTCTCAAATAACTTTAATCTGCGGTCTTCCAGTACTAAACGATGCATTTTTTCAATTATCTCTGGAGTTGTCACTTCTACAGGGCGTCCAGAGCGAGGCTCATCACTAGTGCTCGTACCTCCTGTGCAACCCACCTTTTAATCATTGAATATGAATTTCAATATTCTGTCTATTTCCTCCCTGAGTTCTTTAGGCGTTAAAGCTTTCAAATGGAAGTATTTAATCACTGCTCGTTTTTCCAAATCCTCCATTTACGTGAAAACTCTAAAGTTGTCTTGTTTAAAATGGTTTCATTCGAAAACTAAACAATGTATTGACCTGTAGCTATGGATACAAGCAAGTCTAGAGTTAACGTATGCGATACTACCATCTAACTGACCTAGTGGCGCCATATCTGTGTGAGGCCCGGATTTATCAGCCGACCCTAGTATAGTTAGATATTTTGATGGGTACTTAAGCATTTCTAGATCACTGAAGAGATGTCGTATAACTTCCTTTGCGGTTTCATCGGTTTTTTGGTTCCTTTAATTCCGACGTGTGATGGAATCCATTTAAGAGTTACTTGTTTTTCGGAGTGAAGAATTTCATAACGTACAGGGTGGGCGAATAGTCCCTACCAGAGGTGGAAACTTGGTACCAATTTCCTAAGAGTAGCCACGCTTGGCAATTCCATGAGTCACTACTTGCGCGAGCAAAGGTCAATACAGAGTAAAAAACAGCTATTTTGGCGGCTGCAGAGGTGGTTTAATTAAATTAGAACACCGATATGACAAATGTATTAATCTTTCTGGAGATTCTGTTGAGAAATAATGCAAAAATAAAATTTTAAATGCTGTTTCCATTGAAAGGCCCGGGACTTAACAAACGACAGCTTGTAGAAGAATGAAATGAAAGTAAACTAAAGGATGCTCACAAAGGCTGTGCCAACAGTTTTGAACCCCTCTGAATTCTGAAACGCCGAGAGCAGGTAGTAACAACTCGCCTATATTGGTCACTGTAAATTCAGTCATTCTTTCATTTCAAATGAGGGATCTGCAGCAATATGTGACAGCTGAAACATACGTGTAGAGTATATTCTTGTGTACCTGCCCGAAGTACACTAAATGGAAACTGGCATCAATGATCATGTAAATGCTCGCAACAGTAAACAGACAATGAACAATCTGATGTGCTCCATTCACATGACTTTCTACAACTCTGCAACAAATTATTGTTAAAAAGCTTATGCTTCCATTTACTTCATGCTTATAGGGAAAAAGTTATCAGAAGTAGTCTAATTCCTGTATGAGAAAAGTATAGGTAATATTTTAAAGCTGAAAAGGAATGTGTCAAAATTTCACGAAAAAAAAATATATAACACAAACTGTGTATTTTAACGTGCTCTACATTTTTTTTTTTTTTTTTTTTTGTGATAAGTTTTTGTCCATCTCTTACTGTTTAGCAGTTATGCAAAATTACGTAAAATTCATCCAGAATAAAGTAGTCTTCAGAGGCTATTCCCAGAAAATTCAAGCTATACATTTTATTTGTCAGGTAAATATCTTTAATATATGATATTTTAATCAAAATCGTTACAGCCATTTTTCAGAAAATCAAAATTTGCGAGAAAAAAAATTTCATGTAATTTCCCAAAATCTTCGTTTCGCATCCGTGGAAGATAGTAAACTTAAACACCAAGTTTAGTATATAGCGATCTTTTCGTTTTTGAGCTATGCTGTCCACAGGCATACACTCAGACACACACGGACCTTTTTCTAAGAATGATTTTTACTTTCTTTAGCCCCATTTGTACAATGTACATAGGGATAGAGACGGTATTGTAATGCACCCAAAAAATCGATACCGAGATTTCACCGGAAATATATGTTTTGGGGTCCCCTGAGTCCAAAAATGCATTTTTAAAAAAAGGTCCGTGTGTGTCTGTGGACATAGCCCCAAAACAAAAAGACCGTTAAATACCAAACTTGGTATTTAGGTTTAGTATCTTCCAAGGATGCGTCACTAAGATTTTCAACTCCCCCCCCCCTCAAAACTACCCTTTACATGGAAAAAATTACGAAAATTTTGATTTTCTTAAAAACGGCTCTAACGATTTTGATTAAAATTCCGTATATTAAAAATATTTATGTCCGAAATAAAATGTATATCTCGAATTTTTTGGGAATAGCCTCTGAAGACCTCTTTCTTCTGGATGAATTTTGCTTAACTGTTAAACCGTAAGAGATAGAAAAAAACTTACTACACAAAAAATGTACCTCATAACAAAACACACCCTTTTTGTCCTTTACGTTTTCGTTGTGGAGGTAACCATTTTCGAGATATTCCTTGTTATTGGTTTCAATTGTGAAGTACTTAAACGTTTCTCATACAGGAAGTGTCTGTTTTTCTTTTGTTCTACTCCGACTAAGCAAAAGAAGTGATTTGCAATGACAATCGCATAACGATAGGTTTTAAAACATTTGACAATCACTTTAGCACAGTGCATTCCGTTATTCCTTTCTACTTATAATGAATTAAGTAATAACATTCTGCTAACATTTATCTTGATTAGCATTGTGTTCAAAGAAGAATAATCTTTTGTAGGAGGTTTGTAGAGCAGCTAGAGAAAGTCATGTGAGTGTAACACATCAGATTTTTTTGGATTTAGGTGTCTCAAAATATATATTCCCGACGAAATCTCGGTATAGAATTGTTAGGTGCAGTGCGATACTTCCTCTATACATTATGTACATTGTACGTGTAGAGAAAGTAAAAATTTGCCACCCCTAAAAGTTACAGCTCGGTTGATGGCTCGCAGTAGCTCATGCGTTACATACAGCATTCTGTCGCATACACACTATGTGATCAAAAGTATCCGGACACCTGGCTGAAAATGACGTACAAGTTCGTGGCGCCCTCCATCGATAATGCTGAAAGTCAATATGGTGTTGGTCCACCCTTAGTCTTAATGACAGTGTTCACTCTCGCAGGCATACTTTCAATCAGCTGCTGGAAGATTTCTTGGGGAATGGCAGCCCATTTTTCACGGAGTGCGGAATTGAGGAGAGGGATCAATGTGAGGCCTGGCACTAAGTCGGCATTCCAAAACATCACAAACGTGTTCTATAGGATTCAAGTCAGGATCTGTGCATGCCAGTCCATTACAGGGATGTAATTGTCGTGTAACCACTCCGCCACATCCTGTGCAGTATGAACAGGAGCTCGATTGTGTTGAAAGATGCAATCGCCATCCTCGAATTGCTCTTCAACAGTGGGTAGCAAGAAGGTGCTTAAAATATCAATGTAGGTCTGTGCTGTGATCATGCCACGCAAAATAATAAGGGGTGCAAGCCCCCTCCAGGAAAAACACCACACCATAACACCACCACCTCCGAATTTCACTGTTGGGACTACACACGCATGGCAGATGACGTTCACCGGGCATTCGCCATTCCCACACCCTGCCATCAGATTGCCACATTGTGTACCG
Organism: Hymenopus coronatus; assembly: GCA_030762935.1. Lineage (NCBI taxonomy): Eukaryota > Metazoa > Arthropoda > Insecta > Mantodea > Hymenopodidae > Hymenopus > Hymenopus coronatus. The sequence goes on along the minus strand of CM060885.1, from coordinate 31,979,962 downwards.
TGATTCGTCACTCCACACAACGTTTTGCCACTGCTCAATCGTGTAATGTTGACGCTGCTTACACCAAGCGAGGCGTCGTTTGGCCATTTTCCTGCGTGATGTGTGGTTCAAGAGCAGCCGCTCCATGGAGTCCAAGGTTTCTCACCTCACACTTAACTGTCAGTACTTGGAGCGGATCCTAATGCAGTTTGGAATTCCTGTGTGATGGTCTGGATAGATGTCTGCCTATTACTGTTTACGACCCTCTTCAAATGTTGGCGGTCAGTCAACAGACGAGGTCGGCCTGTACGCTTTTGTGCTGTACATGACCCTTCACGTTTCCCCTTCACTATCACACCAGAAACAGTGGACCTAGGGATGTTTAGGAGAGTGGAAATCCCGCGTACAGACTTCTGGCACAAGTGACACCCAATCACCTGACCATGTTCGAGGTCCGTGAGTTCCACGGAGCATCCCATTCTGCTGTTTCACGATGTCTAATGACTACTGCTAATGAGTGCCAGGCAGTAGGTGGCAGCACACTGCACCTAAGATGAAAAACGTATGTTTGTGGGAGTGTCCGAATACTTTTGAATCACATAGTGTATAAACAATAATTAGAACAATTGATATTCTCACGCAATTTCGCAGCTGTTACATCACACATGTTGGATAATAAGGCTCTCTAATAAACATATCATTGTAAAACGTTTGAACTGCACACATAATATGAATAGATTTAATATTACAAATCTACTCCGGTTTTAATTTAATTAATTACCTCTCATGTTGGTACTAATGTTTTTCATTTATTAGCCAAATGCAACACTGTGTGTGCCGTAGGAGTGGCACCAGAATGCCAGCTAGCCAATTAACTAATGAATTAATAATAAAGCCTCAAGGATAATATGTGTGGAACTTTAATGTAGCGAATTAATTGAAATTACACTCGACTACTTTTCTACATGTACTATATACATAGTGTATAGAGAAGGTATTGCATTGCACCAAAAATTTGAGATTTCACCGGAAATACATGGTTTGGGTCCCCCTGAATCCAAAAATAGTATTTTCAGAAAAAGTCCGTGTGTCTGTGAGCACGATAACTCAAAAACGAAAACTCGGTAAAATACCAAACTTGACATTTAAGTTTAGTATCTTCCAGAAATGCGACAAGAAGATTTTGAGAAAAATCCCCCACCCCAAACAATCCTTTACATGGAAAAAGTTTCGAAAAGTTTGATTTTTTCAAAAATGGCTCTAACAATTTTGTTAAAATACCGTATATTAAAGATATTTATATGTTAAATAAAAATGTATATCTTGAATTTTCTGTGAATATCCTCTAAAGACCTCTTTATTCTGAGTGAATTTTGCGTAACTGGTAAACCTTAAGAGATAGACAAAAACTTACCACACAAAAAATATAGATCACGTTAAAACACACAATTTATATCATATATGTTTTTATCGTTGAATTGACCATTTCTGGGATATTCCTTGTTATTTGTTTCAGATGTAAAATACTTAAAATTTTCTCACACGGAAAGCTGAAAACTACTGGCCCTGTATAGAAACTGATTTCATCCACATGGCAACCGGTTTTTAAAAGATTTGACTAACGGTTTAGCTCAGTGTATTCCCTTATTTCCCTTCTACTTACAAGGAAGCAAGTAACTAAGGGAATTTCTGCTAATGTTTATCTCGATTGTCATAAAGTAGATAGAATAATATGTTTTTACGAGTAACTTGTTACAGCAACGTAGAGAAAGTCATGTGAATGGAACACATCCGATTTTTGTATTTGTGTTCAAAAGATCAGGAGCATCCGGTTGACGTTTATGACTGCATGGATTCAGTATACAACAATAATAGTAATAATAATAATAATAATAATAATAATAACCAACAAAGCCTATAGAAAAAGAACTAAACAAATGCAAGTATCAAAATACATAAATAAAATTGCAAACTAAAATGCCATTAACAACCGAAACAAAGAAACAACGCGGAAAGCAACATAAAACAATGTAAAGCTTATTGCAATTATAAAAACTATGTAAATTATGGTTATAAATAATAAGAAACATTAGGAGTTCCATCATATACTTAGCCATACTTTGTTAATTTCTTCACTTTTAAATGTAATCCCCAGAACATCGAATTTATAAAATTGCCAAAACCCTGTACTTCCCATGCAAAACTGTCAATGGTGTATGTCTCATCTAATTAAGGAATTCATGGGCTCTAAATTGAGGTATTTTCGTTATTTATCTGGACTGAACGCTCTCTGTCCTTTTCAAATCGGACAATAGGATCCCGAATGAGCATTTCGTTGCTTATTCTGTCGATGGCGAAGATATTAATTAGGTTTTCTTGTTGGCCCACGTTCTGCCAAACAATAACGTCTTGGTATGATCCTCCAAATGTCACAATGAAGTTTCTCACTTTATGTGGCATATGTTTCTTAACGGCTCTTCTTTAGCGAAGTCTTCCAAGACATGCTTCCATTTCTTTACACGCTGGTCTGATAAAGAACGACCAAGAACAGTCGGCCTCCGTGGCCGCGCTCGCTAAAGTGCTTAGCTGTCTGTGTATGTGTAAATATAAAGGAAAAAGTCTAATGGGTTCCATTCACATGAATTTTTCTAAATCTCTGCAACAAATCATTGTTAAAAAGCTTATGCTTTCATTTACTTCATGATAATCGAGAAAAAAATAGCAATAATAGCCTTATTAACCCTTGTATGTAGAAGCGAAATAAGGGAGTACCATAGGTTAAAGTGATAGTCAAAAGCTGGTTGCTATGTGACTGAAGTTCCTTTGTTTGTATGGACAGGAGTGACACATTCCAGAATGAGAAAAGTATAATTTTTTTAAAGCTGAAATCAATAACAAGGAATATCTCAAAAACGATCACTCCACGAAAAAAAAATGTATATTACATAACTTGTGTGTTTAATGGTGATCTACAGTTTTTGTGTGGTAAGTTTTTCTCTATCTCTTACAGTTTACCAGTTATACAAAATTCCGCAAAATTCATCTAGAATATGATGCCTTCAGAAGCTATTTACAGAGAACTCAAGATATACGTTTTTTTGTCATGCAAATATCTTTAATATACCATATTTTAATCAAAATCTTTAGAGCAATTTTTTTAGAAAATCAAAATTTTCGAAAATTGTGCCATGTAAAGGGTAGATGGGTGGGGGGATTTTCTTGAAGATACCAAACTTAAATACCAAGTTTAGTATTTAATGGTCCTTTCGTTTTTGAGTTATGCAGTACACAGACACGCGGACCTTTTTCTAAAAATACTTTTTTCGGACTCAGGGGGACCCCAAAACACATATTTCTGGTGAAATATTCACATCGACATTTTTGGTGGAATACAATACCTTCTCTATCCGATACGTACATTGCATATGCGGGCTAGAGAAAGTAAAAAGCCATACACCTCTTCTGGAACACAAAGGAAGTGGTATGAAATTATCTATTTTATGAAACTTCACAGAATTGTTGCAAGCTCAATTTTGGAATCCTTTATTAAACATTAGCATAAAGATGTTTTGCTTGTTAGGGTTATTAAGAGAGTATATATACTATATGCTATACTGTATTTCGTTTCCATTTGCATTTCAAAATCGCCAAATTATAAATAACTTCGCTTATCGAACTTCGGCGTTTTATTTCTCTTTCACTAGTTTCCTAATTGAAAACTTTTCCCCTTCTTTTACATATGAAAACGTTTCGTTGTTTTTATTTCTATGTTATTTCATATCTGCTTTTCCTGGAGATCTGTGAGATTCCACTTCTTTCCTGAAAGGCGGTAACTTTAATGCGTCTTAGAAAGAATTTCATTTTTATAAAGATCGCTGTAGCCTTGTTGTGGAATGAAACCTCATTAATTACTTTCTTTACATGCACTGTGTACATAGTGTATAGAGAAGGTGTTGTATTGCACCCAAAAATTCGATACCGAGATTTCACCGGAAATACATATTTTGGGTCCCCCTGAATCCAAAAGAAAAAACATTTTTGGAAAAAGATCCGTGTGTGTGCGTGTGTGTGTGTTTGTGTGTCTGTGGACAGCATAGCTTAAAAACGAAAAGGCCGTTCAATACCAAACTTGGTATTTAAGTTTGGTATCTTCCAAGGATGCGAAACGAAGATTTTCAAGAAAATCTCCCCACCCCAAATATCCTTTACATGGAACTTTTTTCGCAGATGTTGATGTTCTCCAAAACACGGCTCTAACGGTTTTGATTAAAATATCGTATATTAAAGATATTTACCTCGCAAATAAACTGTATATCTTGAATTTTCTGGGAATAGCCTCTGAAGGCTACTTTATTCTGGATGAATTCTATGGAATTTTGCATAACTACTAAACCGTAAGAAGTAGACAAAAACTTACCACACGATAAATGTAGAGCAAGATAAAATACACAATTTATGTTATATACATTTTTGTCGTGCAGTTGATCATTTTTTAGATATTCCTTACTTTTGGTTTCAGCTTTAAAAACTTATAATTTTCTCATACAGAAATTTGTTAACTCCGGTCCATACAAAGGAACATCGGTCACATAGCAACCAGCTTTTGACTATCACTTTAACGTATGGTACTCCCTTATTTCGGTTCTACTTACAAGGAAGCAAGTAATAAGAATATTTCAGTATTAACAACAATACAATGTTTTATATCAGCTTTAATATAACCTAGACTTTTTGGTAACACATTCGTACTACTATTCTACTCATATCATTTGTCATCAATGAACTGGTCTGTAACTTGTAAACAAGAATAAAGGAGGTATTCTATCTTATGCTCAGATTGTTGATATATGCAGGTTTTAAATATTGTTGATTTAAGGAAGTAAGTTTAATGACAACAATATCTTAGTTTATGCATATTTTAAACTTCCTGGGAGTGATTTGTGCACTACTGCAAAAATGTTTGTAAAAGTTTAAGCTGAACGAAAGCTTATCTTGAGACTTAATCACCGACACGCAAATCAAATTCTCTTCCTTCCCAATAAGGTCAGGCACTCCATTTCCTATAGCAGACGGCTGGGGGTCGGTCGACCTTGCTTTTATCGATATTCCATGTTTACAAATAGAAATCGTGCTGTCACCGGCCATGGTACTGTTTTAGGACATCATTTCCTTAGGTATTCGGTCAGTTCAGTGTTCCTACATGTATAGATATTTCATATCTTTAAAGCTTTCTTTAACCTTCTTTACACATACTATGAAAATAGTGTATAGAGAAGGTATTGTATTCCACCCAAAAATTCGATATCGAGATTCCCCGGAAATATGTGTTTTAGGGTCCTCTGAGCATTTTCAGAAAAAGGTCGGTGTTTGTCCGTATGTCCCTGTGTCAATGTGTCCGTGAACATGATAACTTTAAAACGGAAAATCGGTAAAATACCATTTGGTATTTAAGTTTAGCATCTTCCAGGGATGTCCCAGGAAGCTTTTGAGAAAAACCTGTCATTTTTGAGCCACTGACACACACACCGACCTTTTTCTAAAAATGCTTTTTTTGGATTCACGGGAACCCAAAGCATATATTTCCTGTGAAATCTCGGTTTTGAATTCTTGGGTGCATTACAATACCTTCTTTACACACTATGTACCTGCACGTGTAGAGAAACTAAAATAGACCAACTGTTTGTGTGAAATCTAGTGATTTGCTTCTGGCCTCTAACACGATCTGCCTGCATACTGAAGAATAGAAAATAGAATCAATTCAACTACATTGTTATTACTTCTGTATGTACTAAATACTGGAGAAAAATGTAAACGGTTACTGTAGCGGAAATTATAAAAACTAAATTTTTACTTTCTCTATACTCACTATGTACATAGTGAATAGAGAATGTATTGCACTCCACCAAAAAATTCGATACCCAGATTTCACCGGAAATCTATGTTTTAAGCTCCCCTGTATCCAAAAAAAGTATTTTCAGAAAAAGGTCCTGGTGTGTGTGTCCGTGTGCCTGTGAACACGATAACTCAAAAGCGAAAAGTCAGTAAAGTACCAAACTTGGTATTTAAGTTTAGTATCTTCCAGGGCTGCGACACGAAGATTTTGAGAAAAATTCCCCACCCCAAACTACCCTTTACATGGAACTTGTTTCGAAAATTTTGACTCTCTCAAAAATGGCTCTAACGATTTTGATTAAAATATCTTATATTAAAGTTATTTACCTGACACATAAAAATGTATATTTTGAATTTTCTGGGAATAGCCTTTTGAAGACTACTTTATTCTGGATGAATTTTTCAGAACTACTAAACCGTAAGAGATGGACAAAAACTTAACCCGCAAAAAATGTAGAGCACGTTAAAACACACAATTTATGTTATATACATTTTTTTCGTGGATTTGATCGTTTTTGAGATATTCCTTTTTCTTTGTTTCAGCTTTGAAAAACTTATACTTTTCTCATACAGGAATTTGTCAACTCCTGTCCATACAAACAAAGGAACATCAGTCACATAGTAACCAGCTTTTGGCTTTCACTTTAACCTACGGTACTCCCTTATTTCACTTCTACTTACAATAAAGCAAGAAATAAGACTATTTCGCTAATTTTTCTCGATTAGCATGAAATAAATAAAGGATAAGCTTATTAACAATAATAATTTACAGAGATGTAGAGAAAGTCATGTGAATGGAACACATCAGATTTTTTGTTTATTTTATTTCCATATCCTCCTACCCATGTAGGCTGCCAACAACAAAGAATACAAATTCAACTTAAATATTTATAAAAACAAGTACAAAATATGGAAAACATTAACCATAAGTAAAAAAATCTGATGTGTTCCATTCACATGACTTTCTCTACATCATTTGCAACAAATTATTGCTAAAACCTTATGTTTCTATTCACTTCATGCTAATTGAGAAAAATTAGCAGAAATAGTCATATTACTTGCTTCCTTGTATGTAGAAACTAAATAAGGGAGTACCATAGGTTAAAGTGATAGTCGAAAGCTGGTTGCCATGTGACTGAAGTTCCTTCGTTTGTATGGACAGGAGTTGATAATTCCTATATGAAAAAAATAAAAGCTTTTTAAAGCTGAAACTAACAACAAGGAATACCTAAAAAGCGATCAACTCCATGAAAAAAATGTGTGGCATAAATTGTGTGTTTTATCGTGATCTACATTTTTTGTGTGGTAATTATTTGTCTGTCTCTTACGGTTTATCAATTATACAAAATTCAATAAAAATAATCCAGAATAAATAGGTCATTAGAGGCTATTCCCAGAAAATTCAAGATATACATTTTGTTTGGTATGCAAATATCTTAGATATAATATATTTTAATCAAAATCGTTAGAGCCATTTTTGAGAAAATTAAATTTTCGAATTTTTTTCCATGTAGAGGGTAGTTTGCAGTGGAGGGATTTTTTCTTTAAATCTTCATATCACATCCTTAGAAGATACTAAACTTAACGGTGTTTTCGTTTTTGAGTTATGCTGTCCACAGACACACACACACACACACACACACACACGCACGCACAGATACCTACGGACCTTTTGCCAGAAATTCTTTTTTTGGATTCAGTGAAATCTCGAATCGAATTTTTGGGTGGAATACAATACCTTCTCTATACACTGTGTACATAGTACGTGTAGAGAAAGTAAAAAGGAAATAATAGCACGGTGGCAATTAAACAGGTTATCAGTATCTAAGTAAAGTAGTAAACATTTAGTAAAGTCAAACAAGCAAAACGATTAAGAACAAGAATTAGGATGTGTCGAATGAGGACTCTTAAGCTCTCAGAAATCTAGACTAATGTTGAAGCAAAATTTAAGCTTTGCTTGTAGGAAAGTTAAATGTATAAACAATCAACTATTAAAACGTTAAAGGTCTATGGGAACACTTTTGATAATTTCATGAAAAATAACCTGTTCAGGAAATGCAAAATGCAGCGGATTGAGTTTTGTTGCAGCCCATTAACCATATTACAATAGTATTTTTAAGACTCTATTAAGCAACTTTATGTATATAGAAGCTGCAAGTGAGATAACACAATTGAAAAATGCATAGAAGAAAACGTTCGTACACTAATGCGTACGTTTTTGGGTAATAGTAGTGCTAATAACACATTAGTTACTCTCAGAAAGATGTAAGTCACCTAAATGCTTTGTGCTGTTTTGGGCTTCGGAAATCAGTTTAATAGACAGAAAGTCTGTCTCAGTAGCCTGTGCGCTATGATGGTGCATTATATTCTTTATCAGAAACAATTCAATACAGAAATGGAGACTTAGCTATCGGTAATTTCGAGAGTGACAAAGAGGGGTCACTGAGGGGATATTTGGATAGATTTAACCATTTTGCTTCATATTATTCACAACTTAAGGAAATATGGAGGTAGTATGTTAGTGCGTTGTTTTCTTTATATTACGTGCAAAGCGAATGCATAGATCCAGTGTTTTCATTCAGTAACTCTTATACATCCGTAGAGGAAGCACAAGTGCCAACGCTGACACTTCCAACTCTGAAAGAAACCATCGGGATGAAGGATTAATGAAATGTCAAGGAAAATGGCATGGAGGGACAGAAAGTCGAGGATTGAAAGAAATATCCCCAGCATTCGTCTGGCGAACCGTGGAAACCCCGAAAACTACGGGAAGCGAATCCGCGATCTCCCAAATGTGGACTACAGTCGAAATCATTTGGGTTATTCCGCTCGGCTTCGGGCTCGGAGCTTGATATCCTTGAAGGGTGGCAACAAATACAAACTGCTAATGCCTAATCCTGTTTCCGAACCTGACAACATAGCAACACATAACGTGAGGTAGTCTCTTGAGCAGAAAATCAGATACTTAATTACAGCGAAATTAGGGCTTGAAAAATAATCTCAAAATGATCCAAGAGCTCAATAGTTACGAAAGTCAGAGGCATATTAAATTAATTGGTCCATCCGTTTTGGCACCACTCGTATTAATGTCTTCATTGGACAGTGGCATCGCACTGAATAAGCAAGTCCACATAAAACATCAGAAATATTATTAAATGGGATTAGTCTGTGCATTACTTGAGAAAGCTTCTGTGCATTCCCTTTTTTGAAACAATCCTGATCATTGCATATATTAAAAAATTTGATGTGTTCCATTCACATGACTTGCTCTAAAACTCTACAATAAATTATTTTTAAAAATCTTATGTTTCTATTTACTTCATGCTAATCGAGAAAACATTAACAGAAATCGTTTTATTACTTGCTTCCTTGCAAGTAGAAGCGAAATAAGGAAGTACTATAGGTTAAAGCGATAGTCAAAAGCTGGTTGGTATGTGACTGAAGTTCCTTTGTTTGTATGGACAGGAGTTGACAAATTCCTGTATGAGAAAGGTATAAGTATTTTACAGCTGTAAACAATAACAAGGAATATCTCAAAAACAATCAACTCCACGAAAAAAAAGTATATAACATAAATTGTGTGTTTTAACGTGCTCTACATATTTTGTGCAGTAAGTTTTTGTCCATCTCTTACAGTTTAGCAGTTATGCAAATTTCGTAAGATTCATCCAGAATAAAGTAGTCTTCAAAGGACATTCCCAGAAAATTCAAGATATACATTTTATTTGTCATACGATACACATTTGATATACCATATGTTAATCAAAATCGTTAGTCATTTTTGAGAAATCAAAATTTTCTAAGAAAATTCCATGTAAAGTGTAGTTTGGAGTTAGGGTATTTTTCTCAAAATCTACGTGTCGCATCCCTGTAAGATACTAAATATAAATACCAAGTTTGGTACTGTAGCGACTTTTCGTTTTTGAGTTATCATGTTCACACACACACACACACACACACACACACACACACACACACACACACGGACTTTCCTGAAAATGCTTTACTTGGATACAGGGGACTCTAAAACATATTTTGAAATCGCGGTATCGAATTTTTGGGTGGAGTATGAGAAAAGTATAAGTTTTTTAAATCTGAAACAAAAAACAAGGAATATCTCAAAAACGATCAACTCCACGAAAAAAAATATATAACATAAATTATGTGTTTTACTGTACTCTACGGGTTTTTTAGGTAAGTTTTTGTCCATCTCTTACGGTTTTGCAGCTATGCAAACTTCCGCAAAATTCATCCGGTATAAACATGTCTTCAGAAGCTATTCCCTGAAAATTTAAGATATGCATTTTATTTGTCATATAGATCTCTTAAATGTAGAAATTAGATTTTAATCAAAATCGTTAGTCATTTTTGAGAAAATCAAAATTTTTGAAATGTTTTCCATGTAAAGAATAGTTTGGGGGATTTTTCTCAAAAGCTTCGTGTGGCATTCCTAGAAGATACTAAACTTAAATACCAAGTTAGGGAACCCTAAAATGTGTTTTTCTGGGTATCGAATTTTTAGGTGTAATACAATAACTTCTCTATACACTATGTACATAGTACGTGTAGAGAAAGTAAAAATGGCAATGTCCTGATTACTTTTCACTAGAGGAACTGCCAAGGCTAAAAGATGGCTCACGGGTGAGGGGGGACTACTTTTATTCCAACAAGCTTTGTTGTATTGCATTGGGCACACTTTCGGATTGAACTACTGGACGGGATGAGCCACCATAATCTCTGCCCCGCCCACCGTGGTGTATGGTTATCAAGCTGGCTTCATATACCTAAGGTCACTAAACCCGGCGGAGGACGATGACCTTTTTTCCGGCGTAAAAATCCTTAGTATGGTTTCCTTCGGGAGGGAAGTACAGCCGTTGATCTCGTGTCGTACGTTTACGGCACGTAAAAGAACCTCAAGTCTGATAAAAGATGTCTCTAAGCAAAATTAAGCGGTCTTTCACGCCCAGTATAGAATGGGACGCTGAGTTCCACAGCAGTTCAAGAGAGTCCATAAATAAAACTCCATTTTCTCTGTACCGGCAAGAGTAGTACAGAGATGAAAGGCATGGGATCAGAGAGGTAGATAGATATGCTATCTTTATTCGAGTCAAATTATTAAATTTATTACACAAAAACTTACTGCGTTAACTGTAAATGCATACTTCAGATACAAGTGACAAAAGGAAACAAAAGATGGAGAACAAATAGGCTTTGATCAACTGAAAAATCTGATTCGTTCCATTCACATGTCTTTCTCTACATCGCTGTTACAAATGATTGTTACAAAGCATATCCTTCCATCTTTTTTGTCATAATCGAGATAAACATTAGCAGAAATTACTTAATTACTTGCTTCCTTTAGGTAGAAGGAAAGTAAGGCCAAATCCGTCAAATCTTTTAAAAGCCGGTTGCCATTTGGATGAATTCTGTTTCTATGCAGGGCCAGGAGTTTACAACTTTACGTGTGAAAATTTTTTTAAGTATTTTAAATTTGAAACAAATAAGAAATATCTCAGAATGGTAAATTCAACGAAAAAAAAAACGTATATGACATAGGTGTATTAACCTGATTAACATTTTTTTGTGTGGTTAAAATTTTGTACATCTCTTACGGTTTAGCAGTTATGCAAAATATCGTAAAATTCATCCAAAATAAAGTAGTCTTCAGAGGCCATTTCCAGAAAATTCAAGATATACATATTATTTGTCAGATATATACATATATCTTTAATTTATGATATTTTAATCAAAGTCGTTAGAGTTATTTTTGAGAAAACAAAACGGACTCACACACGGACATTTTCTGAAAATGCTTTTTATTTTGGGATACAGGTGACCTTAAAACATATATTTCCCTTAAAATCTAGGATCGAGTTTTTGAGTTGAGTGCAATACCTTCTCTATAAACTATATACATAGTACACATAGAGAAAGTAAAAAAGGCATGTAAGCTAAAACAGAGATCTAATTGTGATTTATTGAGGATGGCTTGTGTAGTTTTCAGGTAGGAGGTAGATGGCGCTAATTTTATAGGTTCTTAAGTGGTTGCCTTTTCAGGAGACATCCTTGCCCCGATTGTCTGCCTTCATTTAAAGACGGTATAGTGAGGTATTTTGAATGACCAAGGAGAGGCGATTCATGAGCGAATCGTTCATTAGAACCAGTACAAGGAAAGAATCACATGAATAGTGTCTATCTTGGCATGGATCGTCGTTAAAAAAAACGCGAAAAACGTGCTAGTCTCAACATGAATCGTCGTTCAAAAAGAATAGCATGAATCGGAAAGAAAACGTGTCAACCAAAGCAGATGTCGTCGTTCAAAAAGAATCGCGAGAATCGCGCTAGTCTCATCATGAATCGTTGTTCAAAAAGAATCGCGAGAATCGCACTAGTCTAATCATGAATCGTTCAAAAAGAATCGCGAGAATCGTGCTAGTCTCAACCTGAATCACCGTTCAAAAAGAATCGCAAGAATAGTGCAAGTCTCAACCTGAATCACCGTTCAAAAAGAATCGCGAGAATCGTGCTAGTCTCAGCATGAATCCCCGTTCAAAAAGAATCGCGAGAATCGTGCTAGTCTCAAGATAAATCGCCGTTCAAAAAGAATCGCGAGAATCGTGCTAGTCTCAAGATGAATCGCCGTTCAAAAAGAATCGCGAGAATAGTGCTAGTCTCAACATGAATCGTCGTTCAAAAAGAATCGCGAGCATCGTGCTAGTCTCAACATGAATCGTTGTTCAAAAAGAATCGCGAGGATCGTGCTAGTCTCAACATGAATCGTTGTTCAAAAAGAATTACGAGAATCGTGGTAGTCTCAACATGAATTGCCATTCAAAAAGAATCGCGAGAATCGTGCTAGTCTCAACATGAATCGTCGTTCAAAAAGATTTGCGAGAATCCTGTTAGTCTCAACATGAATTGCCGTTCAAAAAGAATCGCGAGAATCGTGCAAGTCTCAACCTGAATCGCCGTTCAAAAAGAATCGCGAGAATCGTGCTAGTCTCAAACTGAATCGCCGTTCAAAAATAATCGCGAGAATCGTGCTAGTCTCAACATGAAACGTCGTTCAAAAAGAATCGCGAGAATCGTGCTAGTCTCAACATGAAACGTCGTTCAAAAAGAATCGCGAGAATAGTGCTAGTCTCAACATGAATCGTCGTTCAAAAAGAATCGCGAGAATCGTACTAGTCTCAACATGAATTGCCGTTCAAACAGAATCGCGAGAATCGTGCTAGTCTCAAATTGAATTGCCGTTCAAAAAGAATCGCGAGAATCGTGCTAGTCTCAACATGAATCGCCGTTCAAAAAGAATCGCGAGAATCGTGCTAGTCTCAACCTGATTCGCTGTTCAAAAAGAATCGCGAGAATCGTGCTAGTCTCAACCTGAATCGCCGTTCAAAAATAATCGCGAGAATCGTGCTAGTCTCAACCTGAATCGCCGTTCAAAAATAATCGCGAGAATCGTGCTAGTCTCAACCTGAATCGCCGTTCAAAAAGAATCGCGAGAATCGTGCTAGTCTCAACCTGAATCGCCGTTCAAAAATAATCGCGAGAATCGTGCTAGTCTCAACATGACCCGTCGTTGAAAAAGAATCGCGAGAATTGTGCTAGTCTCAACATGAATTGCCGTTCAAAAAGAATCGCGAGAATTGTGCTAGTCTCAACATGAATCACCGTTCAAAAAGAATTGCGAGAATCGTGCTAGTCTCAACCTGAATCACCGTTCAAACAGAATCGCGAGAATCCTGCTAGTCTCATCATGAGTCGTCGTTCAGAAAGAATTGCGAGAATCGTGCTAGTCTCAACCTGAATCACCGTTCAAAAAGAATTGCGAGAATCGTGCTAGTCTCAACATGAATTGCCGTTCAAACAGAATCGCGAGAATAGTGCTAGTCTCAACATGAATTGCCGTTCAAACAGAATCGCGAGAATAGTGCTAGTCTCAACCTGAATCACCGTTCAAAAAGAATTGCGAGAATAGTACTAGTCTCAACATGAATTGCCGTTCAAAAAGAACCGCGAGAATCGTGCTAGTCTCAACATGAATTGCCGTTCAAACAGAATCGCGAGAATAGTGCTAGTCTCAACCTGAATCACCGTTCAAAAAGAATCGTGAGAATCGTGCTAGTCTCAACATGAATCGTCGTTCAAAAAGAATCGCGAGAATCGTGCTAGTCTCAACATGAATCACTGTTCAAAAAGAATCGCGAGAATCGTGCTAGTCTCAACCTGAATCACCGTTCAAAAAGAATCGCGAGAATCGTGCTAGTCTCAACCTGAATCACCGTTCAAAAAGAATCGCGAGAATCGTGCTAGTCTCAACATGAAGTGCCGTTCAAAAAGAATCGCGAGAACCGTGCTGGTCTCAACATGAATTGCCGTTCAAAAAGAATCGCGAGAATCGCGCTAGTCTCAACATGAATTGCCGTTCAAACAGAATCGCGAGAATAGTGCTAGTCTCAAAATGAATTGTCGTTCAAAAAGAATTACGAGAATCGTGGTAGTCTCAACCTGAATCACCGTTCAAAAAGAATCGCGAGAATCGTGCTAGTCTCAACATGAATCGTCGTTCAAAATGAACCGCGAGAATCGTGCTAGTCTCAACATCAATCGTCGTTCAAAAGGAATCGCGAGAATCGTGCTAGTCTCAAAATGAATCGTTGTTCAAAAAAATCGCGAGAATCGTGCTTGTCTCAACATGAATCGCCGTTCAAGAAGAATCGCGAGAATCGTCTTAGTCTCAACCTGAATCGCCGTTCAAAAAGAATCGCGAGAATCGTGCTAGTCTCAACATGAAGTGCCGTTCAAAAAGAATCGCGAGAACCGTGCTGGTCTCAACATGAATTGCCGTTCAAAAAGAATCGCGAGAATCGCGCTAGTCTCAACATAAATCGCCGTTCAAAAAGAATCGCGAGAATCCTGCTAGTCTCAACATGAATCGTCGTTCAAAAAGAATCGTGAGAATCGTGCTAGTGTCATCATGAGACGTTGTTCAAAAAGAATCACGAGAATCCTGCTAGTCTCAACATGAATCGTCGTTCAAAATGAATCGCGAGAATCGCGCTAGTCTCAACATGAATCGTCGTTCAAAATGAATCGCGAGAATCGTGCTAGTCTCAACATCAATCGTCGTTCAAAATAAATCGCGAGAATCGTGCTAGACTCAACATGAATCGTCGTTCAAAAGAAATCGCGAGAATCGTGCTAGTCTCAGCATGAATCCCCGTTCAAAAAGAATCGCGGGAATCGTGCTATTCTCAACATGAATCGTCGTTCAAAATGAATCGCGAGAATCGTGCTAATCTCAACATGAATCGCCGTTCAAAAAGAATCGCGAGAATCGTGCTAGTCTCAACATCAATCGTCGTTCAAAATGAATCGCGAGAATCGTGCTAGTCTCAACATCAATCGTCGTTCATAAGAAATCGCGAGAATCGTGCTAGGCTCAGTGAATCGCCGTTCAAAAAGAATCGCGGGAATCGTGCTATTCTCAACATGAATCGCCGTTCAAAAAGAATCGCGAGAATCGTGCTAGTCTCACTGAATCGTCGTTCAAGAAGAATCGCGAGAATCGAAAAGAATAGCACGAGTCCTGTCAACCATTGCTGGTATCGTCGTTCAAAAAGAATCGCAGATTTGAAGAATCGTGATCAGGTATTGGAGTTTGTTTTTCTTTTGCTTTCACCTTTCGAAGTACCAAGCCGAGCTTCGACGAAAACGACCGAGAGCTCACGATGATGTGTACTGGGAGACAATAAATAGTGCTGAGGCCATGAGGCTAAATATAAAAATATAGATATATCAAATATATTAAATAAAATATATAAATTATATATATAGTACAATATACATAAGAAAACGATAACTGCGATCATTGCCGAAGCCCCCTCGAGCGTATTCATATAGGGATGAGTTATTGCACATTTGAAAGGAAGCGTTAGAATTTACAACTTACCTCGAATATTCCTGAAGAAAATAATAATTATTCTGGGTAGTAGCGTTGTTTCATAATGACGTATTTATGAAAATTACATTACTCATTGGCGCGCACCCGAGACGGTGATGAATAATAATTACTCTGCGTATTAACATTACACAAATACCGCCATGCAGTCGAAGTTTAAGTGTCAATTTTATACTTAAACAAACTTTTTATTCATTTTTTTCTCGAATAACGGAGGAAATTTTACCAAATATGTTTGCAATAGATGGGAAAGAGTAGAATGTTTTTTATATAAATTACTGTTTTTATGTTAAAGGAGCTATCATATGACTATCATATGATAGTCAAACACAGAGAAGGCATGGCGACGATTAATGAATCGTGAACGAATCGTATGAATCGATTGCTGAAAACGAATCGCTCGACCCAAGTCTAGGCGGGAAACGTTTACGTTTCTCTATATGCTGCTGGACTGACTTTCGATTCACACCTTTGAATCTTCATACCACACTGCTACAGTCAGTCGGCTGGTCTAACTAGAAGATGGTGACGCCATCTTTGCTTTATATCATAAACTGTCTGAACACCAGCGCTTCTGGGTGACGAACTTGCTATAGTACATGTGTTTTCGTCCATCGGACCTAGTCTGAATATATGGCGCATTATAGCAAATATCTACATGTGTACATGATCTTCCATACCACCTACTGGCACATCATAAAATTCCTTGCATGCCAGTGAACACAGCTCTATTCTTCACCATCCGCTAGTTATTCCGACGAGCATTGTCGGGCTGCAGTTTGTGTGTGTGTGTGGTGACTGATTACATACATGCATACAATCTACTATGTGTTATATTGTACGTAAATGGTGGAGAAAGTAAGAATGTAATGGCCCAAAGCTGCCATAAATAATAGGCTCAGTAAGGAAGCATACCTCAACAGTAAGTCGTAACCAAGTTGGGCGCCCACGGAGCTCTCTCTATGAAGCACCTATCTAATGTGGTCTCGGGTTCGATTCCATCCTTTAGAACCAGGAATTAAGATACTCTCTAGAACTGTGCATACTCCTCTTTGTGTATTAATGTTCTTGGTCCATAGGATCCAATTAGCATTTTGATTATTCCTAATGCCTGGATCATTCTATAATCTACATAGCAACTCCATGATTCAGGAATTATGCATCCCAGAGATTTAAACTAATAATATTCTTGGATAGGTAGAGTCAGACTGAAAAATTCCATGTCATTGCCAGGATTTGAACCACGGATCTCCCGATCTCTAGCCGGTTACTCTACCACTGAGCTACCATGGCAACATGCCGGCATAGCATTGAATTTCTCAAGTGACGCGCATATTTCCCGGCAAATCATACAAGGTGTTCTCAAATTATTTTGAGATGACCACACCAATGGCGACTTACATGTTGTAAATACTTTAAGTACTAGGAATCATAGTTTAAGCCAACTATCATGGACAATTGTGATAATTTTGTTGTCCTATAGGATTCATTCGGCATTTTGATTACCTGCATCATTTTATGATCCAAGTCTACGTAGCAGATCCATGATTCATGACTTATGGATCCCAGATGTTCAAACTGGTTATCTGCCTTAACAGACCCTCTTATCTTAATATATTTTCCTCCACCCTAATTACTAGATACTCTCTTGTGTATATTAACCGTTATCACATCAAATGCTTCCATAGGCTTCTTTATCATAAATGTAACATCCCCTCCACTTTGGGTCACCATCACCTAATCTTCTCAAATAACGAGAGTACCTCCTACTGGTATTCTCATACCACCATATGCTGTATTCCAATGCTCCAATATATGCCCAAAGTGTGCATTAAACAGTGTTAGACATATGCTGAGTTCTGTTGTCTTAAATGGATCAGAGAGCTTCTTGCCTAACTTCTTCCCTAACTGTCCAGGAAAAATCAGAAGAACCCAAAGTCATGTTGGGCAGTTGGCGGCAGTTGGCTTCACACGTTACCGCGGATCCATTTCTCCAACTTAAGAGTCGTTCTTAACCTTAACTGCAATTGAGAAGACTTACATTCTAGTTCTTTCGATGTGAAAGAATTTGCATAAAGAAGTCTTAAGTTCTTCTTTGTGATGAAAGTGTATGAAATGATGAATTCTACAAGTTTGGTAATGAATATTCGTTATCGGAAAGTCAGTGACGCAGCTCCTAGCTATGAATATTCATAAAGTGATGCTAGGCTGATGAAGCAGGAACCTGCCGAGATGTTGACGAAGCAATCGATGAAGAGCGTCCGTGGCAAGGCAGTACTATAGTGTTTACTGTTGCATTATCCTCCGGCAATGTCTGCATCCTCTCTTCTTTCCATCTCAAAGGGTGTGTTTAGCTTCCTTTCTACCCGCGCACCTACAACGCTTTTCTTACAAATTCCCATTCGTTCCGTCTCTTACTTTATTTTCCCAATACACGACCTCTTTTATTTCGCTTTCTTAATGGTTTGGGCTTTACTAAGAATTAAAGATATTCAATCCTAATTAAAATGTTTCCAAATAATTCACTCTCAGTTAAGTTTCATAACTAAACAGAATAGGCTTTACAAGAAATACGCCGTGAAAATTCCTAACTCCTCACTTAAAGCAAAGTTTGTCTGAGATGTAGAATTTCAGGTTTTCAAAGAACATTTTAGGGTAGAAGTTTGAATCAAATACATGTGTCCTAAGAAGTATTTCGGCAAACTCAGGCATATTTGATAAAGAAGTAACAGCTGTTATTCTAGTGAACAGAGGCCGCAGGAAACCATGTCGGCCAGATGACATTCCCAATGCCGTTCCCTTCCTACAGTTTTTCATTGGTTTCATCGAAAGTGCGCATGTTAAAGACTTTGCTTATAAGGAGCATGGCCTTTTGGGTATAGACGCGGGAGTGTGTTTGGTCTGATGATAGGGAGTCAATTTGCTTCGTCATGTGGACACCGAAGGTATGGACGTGCCTATTGTTATTCGCATCTCCTGCATGCATTCATGGGTCTTTAAAGGGTGCCTTGCGTGGTTAAGTTTGTTGATTTCTGCAGTTACGGAGTCCTTTAGCGATCCTCCAAATCCGCCATCCTCGAGGTTCACGTGGGCCCATTGTTTCCTTCCACGTGCGCCCTTTTTACTCGCGTAGGTGGATGCGATCCTCTCGGCGAAAGCGTCTGAAAATCTCTTGATTAGAGAGGTTAGATGTCGATGTTTCTCGGGTTAGTTTTTTTTTTTTTTACCGGGGAGGGGAAAAATGCATTACGCATTCAACCCCAAGCCGAAGTTAAATTTCTGGGAGATATGTGGGACTCTGCGCTCTGGCTGCGGCATACCGAATAAAACAAAAAACAAAACAAACAAAAAACTCCACATGATAACACGTATGTTGCTGCTTAATCGTGCTGTTGAAGCGTAGCGGGGTCCCGCTTAGAACCCGCGTTAGTAAGTGGGAGATGGTATGCTGCCGCACAATGTGTGAAAGGTTAATCCTAGGCTACAGCCATGAAATTGACTGTAGCCTAGGGAAATGAAGATAAAGGTGTGAAGAAAATCTATGGAAAGTTTGGATTGGATTCAGTTATTGCCGCCGCTCGAAGTCCTCGCGGATTCTCTTTCATTTTGCTGCTGTGGCGAGGTCGTGCTCCGTCGGAACCCACTTCCCGCTAGAGGTAGTGAGTGAGTCTTGCAGGAGGAGCGGCTGTGTTGAGTGGTTAGCTCCGGGATCGGAACAGCTTTGCGGAGTAGGCTGCTTGCTGCAATGAGATGCAGTCTAGGCGTGATGATAGATCAGCTGTAGTGGCATGGAGATGGCGGCGATGGTGCAATCTTGCAGCTCTTGATTTATGACGGTGCTACACACCTCTTCAAGGGCAGCAAAATGGGCACCGACGTTCTGGATCTCCGCGTGGAGGTCCTGAATGTTGTCTTAATCGCTGCGTCTATCATGGGTGGCAGGTGGTGTGGCGTCGATGATGGTAGTCTGCGGTGTAGTAGTCGGGGCTGGTGGTGATGAGGTTCTGCTCCTCGGGTAAAGGAGGCACTGAGCCTGCCCAGTGAAGTGTCCGTGCCACGGCGTCGGAGATCGTGCCCCGAACCAGGGCACTGAACCGGGGCGGCGATGTGATCTACATTTTTTGTGTTAGTAAGTTTACCAATTATACAAAATTCAATAGAAAACATCCAAATTAAAGGGTTTTTATAGGCTATTCCCAAAAAGTTCAAGATATACACTTTATTTGGCATGTAAATATATTAAATATACGAGCGATATTACATTTTCGAAATTTTTTCCATGTTTGGAGTGGGAGATTTTCTTGAAAATCTTCGTGCCGCATCTTTGGAAGATACCAAACTTAAATACCAAGTTTGTTATTTAACGGTATTTTCGTTTTTGAGCTATTCTGTCCACAGACACACACACACACATACACGGACCTTTTTGCAAAACTACTTTTTTTTTTTTTGGATTCAAGGGGACCCAAAACATGTATTTCCGGTGAAATACCGTATCGAATTTTTGGGTGGAATACAATACCTTCTGTATACATTATGCACATAGTACGTGTAGAGAAAATAGTAAGTAAAATAATTTTCATTTACTGAACCCAATGACGCAGATAGGTAGTAAACAGTTATCTATCAGATGATTTTTAAAATTTAGCAAAATTTAACAAGAGCGTACATAACCCCGTAACGCACTACACAAGTCAAAGTATTTTATTTAAATTTATTTATATGTAAAAAGCGTCATCTCAGTACAATTTCCCATTGATTATTTTAGTGTGTTTATTTCAGATGTTAAAATACGGAATATCTTCAATGATGTAGAATAATTATGCAGACCAAGGGAATCAATCACTCTTAAGTTTTCGAAAATGTTTAAGAATGTATAAAATCACTATTTCTGAAAACAAAATATGTTCACAGAAATTTATCAATGAATATGAATAGTGGAATATTTATGGTTTTTCGTGTCAAGAAACCACTCCTAATTTTATGCTGGAAATTATCGTTTAGAAGTTTCAGAGTACTAAAGAAGAGTTTTAGTGAACTGTTTCCGACCTTGGGGTTTTGCAACTACAATGTTTTTCTATTGCTGCCATGTGTATATCTAACATGGATGACCTAACTAAATCTTATGTTATTAACACATTCTGGTGTGGGCGTTATTTTGATAGTTCTGCGCTCCTGGCTGGGTATTTTAAGGGTTTTTACTTTCTCTACACATACTATGTACATAGAGTATAGAGAAGCTGTTGCATTCTACCCAATATTCGATACCGAGATTTCACCGGAAATGCATATTTTAGGTTTCCCTGAATCCAAAAAAATCATTTTTAGAAAAAAGTCCGCATGTGTGCCTGTGTGTGCGTGTGTGTCTGTGGACAGCATAACTCAAAAACGAAAAGACCGTTGAATATCAAACTTGGTATTTAAGTTAAATATCTTCCAAGGATGCAACACGAAGATTTTCAAGAAATTTCCCCCACCCCAACTACCCTTTACATGGAAAACATTTCGAAAATGTTGCTTTTATCAAAAATGGCTCTGACGATTTTTATTAAAATATCCTATATTAAAGATCCTGACAAACAAAATGTATATCTTGAATTTTCTGCGAATAGCCTCTGTAGACTACTTTATTCCGAAAGAATTTTACGGAATTTTGCATAACTGCTAAGAGATGCACAAAACTCATCATACAAAAAATGTAGAGCACGTTAAAACACACAACTTATGTTATATACATTTTTTTTCGTGGAGTTGACCGTTTTTTAGATATTCCATTTTGGTTTCAGCTTTAAAAGAGTATACTTTTCTCATACGGGAATCTTTCAACTGCTGTCCATACAAACAAAGGAACTTTAGTCACATAGCAACCAGCCTTTGACTATCACCTTAACCTATGGTACTCCCTTATTTCGCTTTTGCCTACAAGGAAGCAAGTAACAAGACTATTTCTGCTATTTTTTCTCGATTAGCATGAAGTAAATAGAAGCATTTTTCAAATGATGGTAATTTCTGAACTGTTTGAAATACATTAAAATTGCTACTACGTGTACAGAATAAAAAACATGTAGGTTATTATATAATAATAATTATAATAATAATAATAATAATAAAGTTGAAAATGTTGACAACTTATATATAACTTATATATATAACTCCCTGGCGCCACAATTTTGATCAAAACAGATTCAAAGGAAAGAAGTGGAGGAACAAGACGAAGATTGGACAGCAATAGGCCGTTGTAAATTTTTTTGTGTATTTTTCTCTATATGTGTGGTATTTTTATTCTTCACTGCGAGCATAACCCGTCGCACGTCGTGAGCGTTATATGCAAGCATAGCCTGTAGTTAGACCGGAAAGTGATAATAGTTTTCTTTTCACTTTTATTTAGCAATAACAAAATGCAATGCTGGTTATAAAGTTCATAAGAAAGCAAACTACACTTTTTAATACGTGTAATTCCAATGTTACTCTGTGAACATACCTAATGTTAATTGTTTCTTTGTTTCAGCTGACATAACACAGAGGGTCTGCTTAACGGAAGAATGCGTAAGAACCGGTAAGTTTAATCATTAATACTTCTGCATGATCTCTAACTTGTTGGAATAATGCATTTACCAAACGGGAAAAAGGATCTCCAACAAAATTATCTGAAATTTTAGCTTCTACTGTGTTTTTAAGTACTTTTAGATTTTAAATATAATTATATAGAGTTAAATTTTAAAAGCATCTAGCACTAAACAATACCATTTCTGTTCATAGTCAAGAATTATTTCTATATCCATTCTATAAAATGATACGTGCATGATTTTCAGTTATTTTTGCCAAATTATATTGTTTTACTATGGAGAGAGAAAGAAAGGAATATTATTGCTACTATTTTTATCATATTGTATGCATAAATTTGTGAAGCACTATTTCTCATTTGAAGAGTTTGTAAAAGAGCTGTTAGCAATTGTTTGTTTCAAAAATATCTCTGTGAACGATCTTGTATTACTCAAGAACTAAAAACTATATAACTTTTCGCAAGCTGCACATGGTATTCACAACAGATATTTAAAAAGAATAAAAAAATATGAGTAATAGAGATTAATTTTGTATACTGTTACAGATGGGAGCACTAGTTGCTGCTAAGCATGGTTTGTTTATCGCGTTCAGCTACCTTCAGAAACGAAGGCGGTAAT
Organism: Hymenopus coronatus; assembly: GCA_030762935.1. NCBI lineage: Eukaryota > Metazoa > Arthropoda > Insecta > Mantodea > Hymenopodidae > Hymenopus > Hymenopus coronatus. The sequence goes on along the minus strand of CM060885.1, from coordinate 31,956,946 downwards.
AGACATTATGGGGAAAGATAGGGGAGATGCTGAGTCTCGACATTTTTTAGAGGCGGAGAAAGGAGGGCAGTGTGCGCGAACCGAAGCTATGCTTCCTTTGTTGTGTCTTCGTCCTGGATCACTATGACAGGTTGTATAACTGCAACCCTGGAAACTGTCTTCCTGAAGCTTTTCTGCGTGTTGAACGCAGTCGTGTCATCACTGGTTCTAGTTTTATACCCAAGCATCGCGACCTAAAATGTCTATTATCATCCCCTTTTCATCAGTTAGTAGTCTGTTGCTCGTTATGAACCTAACCAGGCTACCAACTGAGGCTTTCGATTGTTCATGGAAAGTGATTGCCCAAAAATAGTTGCTCTTTGATTCGCAAAAGCAGGGCAATCACATAGCAGATGAGTAACATTCTCATCTCCTTCTTACCAGGTTAAGTTGTTGAACAATCCCATTTTTGTGTAGATTAATCTTTAGGGCACAGTGCCCTGTAATGAATCCTGTTGTTCATGCAAGGCTTCTTTTACTAAAATCCCGCAGATATTTTGCCCTGCTGTTGTCCAGGTCTGTAATGAACAGCTTGGAATGTCTGCAACCCTCAATGGAGTTCCAGTAGTTCTTAAGTTTTGCTTGAGTCCAGCACTTGATAGCCTATTTCACTGGTCTGTAAAACACCCCCAGTACAGGCTCTGGGCCCAAAAATGGGATTTCACTAACAATCTTGATTACTTCATCTGCTTTTACATTGCCTATGTGTCCTGGCATCCACATAAGTTGTACATTATTGTGTTCAGCCAGTGTCATTATGGATTCCCGGAATTCTGAGACCAGCTTTGACTTTATTGAAGGTGATTCAAGTGCTTTAAGAGCAGCTTGACTGTCTGAAAGAATAAGAACACTTCTCTTCTTATATCTTCTTTTAATACTTTCCATGGCACTGGCTAGGATTGCATAAACCTCCGCCAGGAAAACTGCAGCTAAGGTACCCTAAATCTGGGTGCTTTTACCGTAAAGCCCAGGCCCGTCCCTGATTTGGTTCTAGAACCGTCGGTACACCAGATTGGGCAGTTATTATTATGAGGTTTCAATCACCGGTTCACTATGATAGGTTGCATAAACTGCATTCCTGGATATTTCCTTCCCCAAATTATCTTCCTGGAGCTTTTCTGCGTGATGAACACAGTAGTGTCATCACTGGTTCGCTATGATGGGCTGCATAGCTGCATTCCTGGATATTTCCTTCCCCAAATTATCTTCCTGGAGATTTTCTGCGTGATGAACACAATCGCGTCGTCACTGGTTCGCTATGATGGGCTGCATAGCTGCATTCCTGGATAGTTCCTTCCGGAGACTGCATTCCTGGAGCTTTTCAGGAGATCGTGAAGGCTATAACTAAATTTAAAGACAAATAAGCTGTATGCGTGGCGATGTCTTCTTGCAAATATCCACTTGGCATTTGCTCAAAATATGGCGTGAATAGCTCATTTTGATACCTCTCTGTATTTATTCTTCGTTAGAAAATATAGATTCTACTATTCTGTATCCATTTATTGCAAAGCAATTTTTGCATCATGCAAGGAAATTCGTGTGTAAAATCGGAACTTGTTGTTTTGCGACGAAACATAGTAATATAAAGAAAACCGTACTTTGTCAAGAGAGGAATATTAAGCGAGGCTCAATTCTCTCATCATTTCGCAAAATGTTAACATAAATTTACTTGAAAAACAAGAGTTATCCAACACATCACGTACACTGTAAGAACTAAATGAAAACATGAGTAAGAAATTCACCCAATTTCGCATAGACATTAAACTCTCCAGTGAAAATGAAAATTTTCTAAGAAGATACCAGATTTGTAACATACCTTATGATATTGTAGCTATAGCTATGAAAACGTAGAGCAGTTTGGATTTATGTTTCGGTGTGAGTCCAAGTTGCGACGTGATGACCATAATATTAAGGAAAACCACTATGAAAAATTCGATGTGTTCCGTTTACATGAATTTCTCTAGCTGTTCTACAAACAAACTATTCTTACAAAAGATTATCTTTTTATCAACATTATGCCAATCCAGATAAAAATTGTCAGAAATGGTCCTATTACTTAATTCCTTAAATAGAAAGGAACTAAGAGAATACACTAAGCTAGAGCTAGTCAAATCTTTTAAAAGACATTGCTATTGGTTGTCATTGAAATTCGGTGTCCTTTCCATATTCAAGAAGTAAAACAAAAAGGATACATACGAAACGGATGAGGACCTCCTGTTTGGGAAAAGTTTAAGTATTTTAAAATTGAAACCTATAACGGAGTATCTCTGAAATATTTTCCTCCACAAAATCCGTATATCATACAAATTGTGTATTTTAACGATACTACATTTTTTGTATAGTAGGCTTTGTCCATTTCTTACGGCTTACCAGCAATAGTCTCTTCAGAGACTATTCCTAGAATATTCGAGATATATGCTCGTACATTTTGTCATATAAATGCCTTTAACATGCCGGATTTTAAATTAAATTGCTAGAACCGTTTTTGAGAAAATCAACATTTTCTATAATTATTCCCTGCAAAGGGAGATGGTGGGGAGATTTTCCTGAAAAACGTCGTGTGGCATTCTTGGAAGACACTAAACCTAAATACCAAGTTTAGTATTTAACCGAACTTTTGATTTTGAGTTATCGTGTTCAGACACACATACACACACCACAAACTCGCACGTACCGTTTTCTAAACATTATTTTTTATTCAGGGTCCCTAAAACATATATTTCTGGTGAAATTTCGGTATCGAATTTTTGGGTGGAATGCAATATCTTCTCTACCTACTATGTACATGGCGTAGCTGGTTAGAGCGTTAGGCAACCATCAATTACAGATGTGGAGGGCACAGGTTCGAATCCTGCTATGGTTAAGCTGTCCAGTTGAGGTCTTTCCTCAACTCTCTGAATAAATGTTGGACAGTCTCCGGTCTCAGGATTCATTTCGCAAACCTATCACTCGTGCTTCATTGTCATCAATTCCATCTGAAATTCAATTGGCAAATGACGCTTAGCTGCCATTTCTGACTATTATGTACATTGTATGTAGGCTAGAGAAAAAAATATACTGAACCTTATATAAAACAAAGTCGATAAATAAATTAATAGACAGATCGATTATTATTTGTCTATTAAATACAATTATTCATGACTTCGCCAATAAACTACATGTCTAATCATACAATTTATCGTCCTATATTTACATTATAAAACTCGTCAACAATATATAGAGGATTAACCATCAATATTGATCTGACCCTTCTCTTGAAGCCCTGAAACGGAAGATGTATAGGTAATGAGTTATAAAGTTTTAGTGAGATGTAACTAGTTACACTTATACTGTGTTTACTTTTAGGTGTATATATATGTTCTTACGTGTTGGGTAATTATGTATATTGTCACAGGTAGTAAAGCTATTAACATTTTTCTTCACACACAAGAGACAAGCCAGAACGTACATCGATGGTAAAGTAGGTAAGATTCTTTGCTCAATATTTGTATCCATAGTAAAATCTCAAATCACCTTTGAGATGAACTAACAAAATGGCGTACTGTAAACAAACTAGATGACAGATGACGATTAAATTCTGCGTGGGTATAAACGCAAACTGTACCAACTTAGCGACAACAATGATTTTGAATCCCCTTTTAAACAGGATTTTTAAATGATCAATTCCCGGTACTTTCGTGACAGAAGGTATACCAGATTGAGTAAAAAGTGGTTTACAATAAATCCTGGGTGAAGTTCCATGTATCAATCTTAAAGCTGTCTTCTGTAAAATAAAAACTCTAATGCTGAGCAAAAGCCCATTATTCAGAGACAATGAATTGTCAATAATAATAATAATAATAGTAATAATAATCCTATGTTGCTGCAACACATGCGTGCCTGGGGCTATCAAACGCACTATAAAAAATAAAATAAAAATTTCTATAAAAACCCTGATACCGAATTTCTAAAACCAGAGCTAATATGCCAGATTCTTAACATTTTATTTATTATTTATTCATTTTTAACATTTTATTTATTTCCATACATCATACACATATATTATTTACAGATATATACAGATTTATTTTATTCTATCAAACGCACTGCCGGCATTACGTCCACCTACGCATGCTAGAGGTGAACGATCATCCAACTGATGTGGGAAGGTGATGTGGCCAGTATCACGCATCCCCAGCCGGAATGTTGGCTATATGACTGCTTCTCACTTACTTGCTGAGTGGGCACTGATCCTATACCTGGGACTTAAAATCTGCACCTCTAGGGTGGGATCAAATTCGGGGAATTTCGTGGCCGGGAACCACAGCACCTTCCTCTAGCCCGCTAGCCATAACACCATACAAGAAACTTATTCCATATAAGTAAAGTCAGATTGAAAAATTCAATGTCATAGCCAGTTTCTAGCCGGTTGCTCTACCACTGAGATACCTATACTATGAGTCCTGGGTCTTAAATACTTACAGCATTGTACGTCCCCTTGGGGTTGTCATTTCAAAATAATTTGAGATCACCTTGTGGTTTACCGGGAAACATGCAAGTCATTTGAGAAATTCAATGCTATGCCGGTATGTCCCCGTGGTAGTTCAGTGGTAGAGCAACAGGATAAAGACTGTGAGATCCGTGGTTCAAATCCTGGTTATGGCATTGAATTTTTCAGTCTGACTTTACCTGTCCAACTCCTGTCCTACACACGGCTTGTGTGAAGAAAAAAAAACGAATTAAATCATTATACATTATAAATTGCGCTGAAAGTTTGAATGTCACAGTTTTAAATATTCTCAAAACTTAACTTCTGCCTTGAACTCTAAGAGTCCATGTGTCTCCCTCAGGTTCCATTTGCAGTGTCGTCCTCCATGGTCTAGGGGTAATATTCTAGCCTCTAGTTCCCAAAATCGTGACTTCAAATCCGGCGGAGGGTGATCGATTTTTTTCAGGCGTAAAAATCCTTAGCATGGCTTCCTTCGGAAGAGAAGTAAAGCCTTATTCCGGTGTCGTAGAACCTCAAGTCTGATAAACAGACCTCTGAGCAAAATTAAGTATTCTTTCACTCCCAAAATAGAATGAGACGCTGAGAGCCACAACAGTTAAAGAGCGTTCATAAATAAAACTCAATTTAATTTTTACTTTCTCTACACGTAATATGTATATAGTGTATAGAGAAGGTATTGGATTTCACCCAAAGATTCAATACCGAGATTTCACCGGAAATAGACATTTTAGGGTTCCCTGTATCCAAAAAAGGTTTTAAAAAAAGGTCCGTGTGTGTGTCCGTGTGTCTGAACACGATAGCTGAAAACAAAAAGTCGGTAAAATACCAAACTTGGTACTATATAATTTTAGCATCTTCCAAGATTGCGACACGAAAATTTTGATGAAAATCCCCCCACCCCAATTTACCCTTTACGTGGAAAAATTTTCGAAAATTTGGGATTTTTCAAAAATGGCTCTAACGATTTTGATTATAACATCGTATAGTAAAGATATTTACACTACAAATAAAATGTATAGCTTGAATTTTTCTGAGAATAATCTTTAAATACCTCTTTATTGTGGATGAATTTTGCTGGATTTTGTATAACTAGTAAACCGTAAGGAATAAACAGACACTTACTCCATAAAACATGTAATCTCGTTGAACATACAATTTATGTCATATATATTTTTTTCATGTAGTTGGCCATTTTGGAGATATCCCTTGTTATAAACAATTAAACTTTTCATGTACGGAAATTTGTCAGCCCCTGGCAATGCGAAGAAACAGATTTCATCCACATGGTAAGAAGCTTTTAAAAGATTTGACTATCGTTTTAGCCTAGTGTATTCCATTATTTCCTTTTTACTTACAAAAAAGTAGGTATTCCTTTGTTTATCTCAATTAGCATGAAGTAGATAGAGGAATAAGCTTTATAACAATAATTTGTTACAGAGATGTAGAGAAATGCATGTGAATGGAACACATCAGATTTTTACAAGTTGCAACGTTTAAAATAAGGTGCCCAAATACTGTTTTCTGCTTTTGCGCTAAGCTATTTATCAAATTAAAACATTAATAAAACCCATTAGCAGTAAACTACTAATGCTTCTTTTTTGTGTTTATTTTCTAATATACGATTCATGTACAAAATAAAAATCTGATGTATCTCATTCACATGACTTTCTCTACATCGCTATAACAAATTATTTCTAAAAAGCATATTCTTTTATCTACTTTACGATAATCGAGGTAAACATTAGCAGAAGTTCTCTTAATTACTTGCTTTCTTGTCAGTAGAAGGTAATTAGGCTAAAATGATAGTCAAATCTTTTAAAAGCAGTCTACGACTTTCCGTGGGAGAAAAGTTTAAGTATTTTAAATCTGAAAACAATAACAAGGAATATCTCAAAAATGATCAATTCCAGGAAAAAACGTATATGACATAACTTGTGTGTTTTAACGTGATCTATATTTTTGTGTAGTAAGTTTTTGTTTATCTCTTACCATTTACCAGTTACGCAAAATTCAGCAACATTCATTCACCATATCAATATGTTTAATATGCGGTATTTTAATCAAAATAGTTAGAGCCATTTTAGAGAAAATCAAAATTTTCTAAACTTTTTCCAAGTAAAGAGTAGTTTTGGGTGGGGGGATTTTTCTCAAACTGTTCGTGTCTCATCCCTGGAAGATAATAAACTTATATGCCAAGTTTGGTTTTTTACTGACTTTTCATTTTTCAGTTATCGTGTTCACTGACACATACATACACACACGCAGAAAAGGCTGTTTTGGGGGACCCTCAAACGTGTATTTTCGGCGAAATCTCTGTATCGAATGTTTAGGTGGAATGCAATACCTTCTCTGTACACTATGTATATAGTACATGTAGAGAAAATAATAATTACAAGCGCTAATGCTATTTTCATGGCACTTGCAGAAAACAAATTTAGTTTTAACTGAGGCGACGAGCTTAACACCTTTTTGCCTCTCTGCGTTTAGTTTCCTTCAAGTTATAAAGCTCTCTCCATAGCTCTCTCATTCTCTCATTCTGCTGCTAGATCAGGCGCCTGAAACGTGTTTCTTCCGTCTTTTCCTAGTAGTGCAATGAATGGCCAACAGGCGGCAGGTGCGTCTTCACTCTTAACGTTTCTCGGTACATGGCCTCACTTGGAAATCTTAGGCAAGAAGTTCCCACCTTCATTTCTTTTAGATCTTCGAATATTATTTATCAGCCTCGTTTTCATTTTCCGTCATAAATTGCGGATCCCATGGGCGCTTTTTGCCCTTCTAAATTACTTACGTCCCCTCAACAATTTTACTCAGAATATATTTCTCTTTAAAAAAGAAACAAATATTTAAATATCTGAAATGGATTGAAAAGGAATAACTTCATTTCAATTGCCAGAGTTGAACTTTTAAACAAACGCAATGATGACACTATCTAGTTGTTTGCTCTGTTGTAAACAAATAAAATATACATATAATAATATTTATTTATTCTATAAAATAGTCCAGTTGATTTTCCACAAATGTTCTTGAAAATAATGTTATTAAATCTATTCTTGTTTTATTCAACACATTCTGGATATAGTGAACCAACAAAAATATTCCTAAAACTGAATAAAACATTTCTTTAAAATTTGTGATATGATTAATTGTTTTAACTCTAGTCTAGGAGCAAAGATTAAAAAAACTAGCCCAAATTAACTTCAAATCATACACAAGTATCATTGTATAAACAATAATATCTATGAAAATGTTATGGCGTATTAAATATTTAATAATTTGGATTCTCACAAATCTTTAGATGTAAATATTGAATATTTTTAATTTTGAATGTTGTGAAATTTGCACAGAACTTTAACTAGCAGGCAACATTCGTAAATATAAGAAAAAATTATCATATATGTTACCTTCACACGTCTTTCTCTACCCTATATTGTTTTAGTGGGTCTATTTTTACTTTCTCTACACGTATTATGTTCATAGGGTATAGAGAAGGCAGTGTAATGCACAGAAAAATTTGATGGTGACATTTCACGGAAATATGTATTGGGTCCCCCTGAAACAATAAAAGCATTTTTAGAAAAAGATCGGTGTGTGCGGGCGTATGTGTGTGTCTGTGAACAACATAGCTGAAAAACGAAAAGAGCAAACCTGTTATTTAGGTTTAGTATCTTCCAAGAATGCGACACGAAGATTTTCAAGAAAATCCCCCCAACCCAAACTACCTTTACATGGGAAAATGTGATTTTGTCAAAAATGGCTCTAACGATTTTGATTAAACTTAAACATATTAGGAATATTTACATCACAAATAAAATGTATATCTTGAATTTTCTGGGAATAGCTTCTGTAGAACTCTTTATTCTGGATACATTTTGGCGAATTTTTCTTAACTACTTAAGCGTAAGAGATAGACAAAAATCTTACTACACAAAAAATGTTGATCTCGTCAAAACACACAACTTATGTCCTTTACGTTTCTCAGATATTTCTTGTTATTAGTTTTAATTGTGAAGTAGTTGCACTTTTCTGACAGGAAGTGTCCGTTTTTCTTTTGTTCTACTCCTGGCGAAGCAAAGAAGTGATTTGCAATGGCAATCGCATAACGATAGCTTTTAAAAAAATTGACTGTCACTTTAGCTTAGTGCATTCCCTTAGTTCCCTTCTACTTATAAGGAGCTAAATAAAACAAAACATTCTGCTAGTGTTTATCTCGATTATCATTGTGTAGAGAGAAGAATACTCTTTTGTACGAGGTTTATAGATCAGCTAGAGAAAGACACGTGGGTATACCATATTAGATTTTTCTACCTACTTTATTTTAATCAAGATAAATCTTTGTAGAAACAGCTGCATTACATATTTCTTATAGATACAAAGGCAACAGTGGTAGTGAAATGCTCAATAACTAGACACTTTATACTTACAAGCAGGCCCGAGTTTAGGATCTCTGACGCCCCTGGAAAAAAAAACATTTTCTGCCCCCCCCCCCAAATTGTAATACATATATTACTTACATTTTCATAACATAGAGAATGGTTTCACTAGTTTGGATACTTAAGTATGAGTGGCAAACACCATAAGTGAGTTTATTAAAATTTAAGTAGAAACATCTTAATGGAAAGAACTTATACTAAAGAGGCATCACCCCATATTAGATGTCAAAATTTATACTGTTTAAATAACAAAAGGCTTCCTCCTTGCCCTGTCATTTTCAAACAAGTTCACGAGTTAGTCATAGTCCATTTTCACTGTTAAGTCAGATTCAATTGCAAGAACACCAAGATAACTAAGACGATCTTTTAAATAAGTATTTATGCGTCTTAGAGCAGAAAATGATCTCTCGTTGAGCAGTTGGAAGCAGGAGTGCTCAAGTATATTTGTAGAGATATGTTTAAGTTTGGGCAAATACTCTCTAGACAGTTACCTTTTAATATCTTGCACAGCTGTGTAAGAGAGTGCGACATGTTTTCATTCTTTTCTTTGTAGCTTTTGAAGTGTAAGCATTCAAGTACAAATGGTGAATCTTCAAGATCTGAACTGTAGACTTTCTGAAGTCTGGATGATGCTTCCTGAATTTCAAGTGGACTAAGCATCTTCAGATTTGTCAAAAACATAAATGGTTCACTGAAATTCTTTGTAGGAAGAAACTCTGTTGTTCAGTTCTTCAATCAATTTATCCAGAATCAAAAGGAAAGACATGTGTAAGTCATCTGAATCATCATTTCCTTCACAGTCTGAATCAGATTCACCAAAGAATCTTTTCTTTTTCTTAATGAGTTTTTAATTGTAGTAATGTTGCAAAGAGATTCACATTTCTTCTGTCCTAGATTCCTAAAAACTTCATATCCCATTTTCATTTCTTCCAAGAAACCAGCCAAAGAACTATACAAATTACAAACAGTGGCTACATCCATGTCTGCTGTTTGTAACTGCTTACTTACAACACTGAACCTTTCAAGAATGGAATTACCAACTACAGTCATAAAAGCTGTGTCAAGACTTCATAACTTCTTCAATATGCCTTTAGTTTCAGATTTGACCAAAGACTTCTCACTTTCATTCCCAATTATTGACAACAGTGCTCTAACGATTTCCTCGCCATCTTTGTTCAAGCTTGCAGAAGCTTCTTATCTAGAAGACCATCGGGCTATGCAGACGGGCTTGAAACTCAAGATCTGTTTACTGAAAAATGTGTTTAAGTGATTCAATCGATGACTAGAAGCACTGGCAAAATTAAATATTTCTTGCAAATTGTCCAAAAAAAAAAAAAAAAATTTATGTGTTCCATTCATATGACTTTCTCTACTTCTGTGTAAAAAATATTGTTGATAAGCTTATTCTTCTATTTACTTCGTGCTAATCGAGAAAAAATTATCAGAAATAGTCTCATTATTTGCTTCCTTGTAGGTAGAAGCGAAATATGGGAGTACAATAGGTTAAGGTGAAGTTAAAAACTGGTTACTAGGTTACTGAAGTTCCTTTGCTTGTGTGGACACGAGTTGACAAATTCCTGTATGAGAATACAAGATTTTAAACCTGATACCAAAAACAAGAAATATCTCAAAAACGATCAACTCCTCGAAAAAAAATTATATAACATAATTGTATATATAAATATATATATATAAATATATATATATATATATATATAAATATATATATATATAGTGTGGTAAGTTTTTGTCCATTTCTTACGGTTTAGCAGTTAGGCAAAATGTCCCCCCACCCCCAGCTATCCTTCACATGGAAAACTTTTCGAAAATTTTGTTTTTTTAAAAAATGGCTCTAACGATTTTGATTAAAATGTCATATATTAAAGATATGTACTTGACAAATAATATGTATATCTTGAATTTTCTGGGAATAGCCAAGTAAAGGGTAGTTTGTGGTGGGGGGAATTTCTTGAAAATCTTCATGTCGCATCCTTAGAAGATACTGCACCCAAATACTAAGTTTGGTATTTAACTGACTTTAGTTTTTTGTGTTATGCTGTCCACAGGCACATACGGACATTTTTCTAACTCAGGGGACCCCAAAGCATATATTTCCGGTGAAATTTCTATATCCAATTTTTGGGTGGAATACAATATCTTCTCTGTCCCTACGGGGCTAGAGAAATTAAAGATAAATATGTTGTTTGTTAACGACGCTGTCAGTTTCCAGAATCATATTAGTGCCACCAGTGAGCCAAAAGTTTGCGCCCAAGAGTTTTTTTTTACATTCCAGTAAGTCTACTAATGTAGGCGCTCTTAAACCCCATCGGCTTGGGTCTCGTTTGGACCCGACGCAACGAGAGCAGTTGGCAGGCAGAGAGCAGCCCGATGGTGTGTTAGACGTGTTCCTATTCTTGCAAGAATTTAATCTTGTTCTGACGGGAATGTGCGGCTTGCAGGATGGGTGAAAATGTGGCTGACAGGAGGTAGCAAGTTTGCTTCTCAACGGTTGCCAGTCATGGTGCAACGGCACTTGGGTACCGCTGGTGTAATTAATTTACAAAATATTTATTTTGGGGTTGACATTTTGAGTCCAAGCAATTCTTGAAGGATTGTAAGGAACTTAGCCGTAGTAGCTGTTGGAGGTGCTCCTTAGTTACTGGGGATGCCCGAACGCCATGCGGGGAAGCCGGTATCGCCTGAAGCGGCGGTTTCTGGGATTGTAATCCCCAAGAAACTTAGCGAGGGTGCTCCGATGGAATCTTCGTTGAATTTTATTTCCCGACGCCTTATCTCGTCCTCCAGATATAGAAGGTCAGACACTTCGTGCAGGAGTCTCGTAGGAAATCCTAAAGGCACAGAATAGATGGCCCGAAGGCAACAGCAGACTGGGGTGTGTCACCATGCCCCAGAACTCGCAGGCGGAGATTAGCATGGGATTAGCCCTCAAAAGGCGCAATTTAAGGGGAACCGGCATCGGGTACAAGGAGGCTGCAGCCCCAGTACTCCGACACCTCAGTTCCCTGATGTGCTCCCCAAAAGTGACGCCCTTATCAAGCTTCACCCCCCAAGTAGGTGATGGTGTTCGTCCATTCAATCCTTTGTCTGAGGTATGTGAATGGAGGAAATTTGCGGGAAAGCGGCGCATAGTAAAGAGGATAACATGGCTTTTCTCCGGTTTGATAGATAACCGCCAACGCCCGCATCACTCTTAGGGGAGGCGGAGGTGTGTCTGGAGGGGTTGAAGGCTCTGTTTTGTTGGTATAGAATAACAGCACGTTATAGAGCTATGTTGTCGTGCTGCTCGGTTGGAAGGTCGGCCAAGTAGACGCTGAATAGCGTGGGGGATGGTACAGAGCCTTCAGGGACTCCGCCTCTTTTAGGCCTTAGTGTAGATTTGTGTCCTGCTACTGAAACTACAAATGATCGGTGTTTTAGGTATGCATGTGTAAAATGTATAATGTGTGACGGGAACTCCAAACGAACGAGTTTTAGGAGCAGACCCGCATGGCAGGTCGTAGAGAAGGCCTTCTCCATGTCCAACGACATCTTTGGACCCGCAACATTTGAATCAGGAAGCCAGCGCCTAACCTATTGGGTTACGCAGATTGTCACTACACTTTGGTTACAGGAACATGGGAAATAGAAGGAGCCCAATCGATGGTCAGTTCTTTAGTGAGAGTCATAATTATTTATATAAAATTCAATACCGATATTTCAGTAGAAATTCATGTTTTGGGCTCCTTTGAATCCAAAAAAAAGTATTTTCAGAAAAAGGTCATGTGTGTGTTTGTGTGTATGTCTGTGGACAGCATAGCTCAAAAACGATGTAGCATGATTTTCTCTATCTGTTGCAACTTATCATTGTACAAAAATCATCCACAATAAAGAGGGCTTTAAAGGCTATTACCAGAAACTTAAGGATACACATTTCATTTGCGATTAAAATATCTTAAAAATCTGATGTGTTCCACTCACGTGACTTTCTCTACATCACTGTAACACATTATTGTTAAAAAGCATATTCTGCTATATGATAATAGAGATAAACATTAGCAGAAATTTTCTTATTTAATTGCTTTCTGTAAGTAGCATGAAATTAAGGGAGTACACTAGCCTAAAGTGAGTCAAATCCTTTAAAAGCTGGTTGCCATGTGGTTGAAATCCGCTTCTATGCATGGCCAGGACAAAAGTGTGAAAAAAGTTTAAGTATTCTAATTCGGAAACAAATAACTTGAAATATCTCAGAAATGGGCAATTCTTCGAAAAAAACGTATTTGATATAAATCATGTATTTTAACAAGATGTACATTATTTATGTAGTAAGTTCTTGTCTATCTGTTACGGTATACGAATTATGCAAAATTCAGCAAAGTTCCTCCAGAATAAAGATGTATTTAGAGGCTATTCCCAGAAAATTCAAGATATACATTTTATTTGACAGGTAAATATCTTTAATATGCGGTAATTTAATCAAAATCGTTAGAGCCGTTTTTGAAAAAATCAAAATTTTCGAAATTTTTTCCATGTAAAGATTATTTTGCGGTAGGGACATTTTTCTATAAAGCTTCTTGTCGTATCCCTGGAAGATACCAAGCTTAAGTACCAAGTTTGGTATTTCACCGACACACACACATATACGGACCTTTTTCTAAAAAAAATTTTGGACCCAAGGGACACTAAAATGTATATTTCCGGTGAAATCTCGGTATCAAATTTTTGGGTGGAATGCAATAACTTCTCTGTACAATATGTACATAATACGTGCAGAGGAAGTAAAAATATGGCATTGTAATCAAAACCGTTACAGCAATTATCTGAAAATCAAAAATTGACAAAAGCGTTCAATATAAAGGTTAGTTTATGTTGGGTGGTGAGGTGATGGGGGGGAGGGGGAGGTTTCTTTAATATATACTGTAGTTTCAACGTCCTTTAAACTGGTTAGTCATATCGGACTGTGAATGACATTGGTGAAATTGCTAAAATGATCGCGGGATCCATGTAGCTTAAAGTTATTCGTCTTCTCAGGATAAGGGAAAATCCCGAAAAAAACTTGGTAACTCACCGTAAGAGACATTTGAACATACGATCTTTTGAATATGAGGCTACCACCACACTAACCAGATGGGCTGGAGGGTTCTTGAGGGTCTTCATGTCGAACCATTGAAAGATACTGAACATAAATAGAGTGTCTGGCAGTCAACCGAATTTTAATTTTCGAGGCACGCTGTTCACAAACTTATAATCGCACACATACAGAGAGAGAGAGAACCATTTTCTAAAAACGCTCATTTCTTGAATTAAGGAAGTTTCAAAATGTGCATTTGCGATAAAATATCGGTATCGAATTTTTTGGTGGAATCCGATACATCCTTTGCTATCTCTACGCAGAGACAAAGTAAAAATTCTGATGTGTTCCATTCACATGACTTTCTCTAAATCTATACAACAAACATTTGTTAAAAAAACTTGTGCTTCTATTTACTTCATGCTAATCCAGAAAAAAAAATTAGCAGAAATATCCTTATTATTTGCTTCCTAGTAAGTAGAAGCGAAATAAGGGAGTAACATAGGTTAAAGTGATAGTCATATCTTTTAAAAGCTGGTTGCTATATGACTGAAGTTCCTTAGTTTGTATGAACAAGAATTGACAACTTCCGTATGAGAAAAATATAAGTTTTTAAAGCTAAAACAAAAACAATGAATATCTCAAAAAACGATCAACTCTACCAAAAATTGTATGTACCATAAATTGTGTGTTTTAGCGTCTCTACATTTTCTGTGTTATAGGTTTTTGTCCATCTCTTACGGTTTAGCAGTTATGTAAAATTTCGTAGAATTCATCCAGAATAAAGCAGTCTTTAGAGGCTATTCCCAGAAAATTCAAGCTATATACATTTTATGTATATATATATATATATGTATGTATATATATATATATATATATATTTAATGTGATATTTTAATCAAAATCGTAAACGCCATTTTTGAGAAAATCAAAATTTTCGAAAAAAATTCCATGTAAAGTTTAGTTTGGGGTATATTTTTCCCAAAATCTTCGTGTCGTATCCCTGGAAGATACTAAACTTAAATACCAAATTTGGTATTTAACGCTCTTTTCGTTTTTGAGATATGCTGTCCATAGTCACACAGACATCCACTCACGGACCTTTTTCTGAAAATGCTTTTTACTTTCTCTACGCGTTCTATATATATATATATATATATATATATATATATATATATATATATAGTGTATAAAAAGAGATTGTAATGAACCAAAAAATTCGATATTGTGATTTCACCGGAAATATATGTTTTGGGTACCCCGAACCCAAAAAAAAAAAAAAAAAAAAAAAAGTATTTTTAGAAACATTTCCGTTTTTGTGTGTCTGTCTGTGTGTCTATCTGTGTGCATGAGTTTGTGTTTTTGGGCAGAATAGTTCAAAAACGGAAAGTCCGTTGGTATTTAAGTTTGATATCTTCAAAGGATACGAAACAAAGATTTTGAAGAAAATCCCCCCGACCCAACTACCTTTAATATTGAGCTTTTTTCGAAAATGTGAATTCTGTCAATAGGCTCTAAAGACTGTTTTATTCTGGATGAATGTTACGGAATTTTGCGTAACTGCTAAACTGTAAAACACAAAAAAATGTAGAGCACATTAACATACACAATTTGACATTTTTTCATGGATTTGATCATTTTTGAGTTATTCCTTGTTTGAGGTTTCAGCTTTAAAAAGCGTATATATTTTTCTCATGCAGCAATTTGTGAGTTCCTGTACATACAAAGAAACTTCAGTAATATAGCTTTTAGAAGATATGACTATCACTTTAACCTACGGTACTCCCTTATTTCACTTCTACTTACAACGAAGATAAGACTATTTATGTTAAGTTGTCTCTATTGAAATAGAAACATAAGCTTTTAAACAATAATGTGCTGCAGAGAAAGTCATATGAATGGAACACATCAAATTTTTTTGGATACAGGAGATATTAAAACATATATTTCCGGTGAAATCTCGGTATCGAATTCTTGGGTGTACGTGTAGAGAAAGTAAAAATTGTTAGAGAAGTTATAGGATGATTGTTAGCCATAACTTGAATAGGCTTAATCGAAACGCAGACAAAGTGGGATTGAAATGTTAACGAGGGACAGCTCCGCGTGTAATCAAGGCAATTCATTGCTAATTTTATGAAGATGTGGCACAACCTGACAGCCATCAGCAGCAGATGTTGATGACAGAGTACTTTTGTGTGGTGGGAGGACAAACACTCCTTGTATCTCTCATTATTATGATAAGAGCTGCTTCCCCTATTGTTGCTAAATTAGGGCATCCGGTTCCGCGTGACAGAGGCAGTCAAAACGTACAGGGCACCTGTCCCAGCCACCTGAAGCTGCCGAATTGTGAATTCTCTTTGTCAATATAACAAGACTGCGAAGAATTCATAATGCTCATCTGCAACTAACAGGTTGCGAGGTGGTCGCCCTCCGTGGTATTGTGGTTACCATGTTCCCCCGACGGCGGACGATGGATTTTTTCGGGCGTAAAAATCCTTAGCATGAATGGCTGCCTTTGGAAGGGAAGTAAATCGGGGGTCCCATGTCGCAGATCTACGGCACGTAAAACAACCTCAAGCCTGAAAGAATGTTCCTCTGAGCAAATTTATGAAGTCGTTAACGTCCAACATAGGATGGGACGCTAATAACCACAGCAGTTAAAGAAAATGTAAATCTAAATGGCGTGTTATTTATGGACGCTCTTTAACTGCTGTGATTCTCAGCGTCCCGTTCTATACTGTGCGTGAAAGATCGCTTAATTTTGCTCAGAGGCCGCTCTACCAGGCTTGAGGTTCTTTTACGTGCCGTAAATCTACGACACGGGACCAACGGCTTTACTTTCCTTCCGAAAGAAGTCATGCTAAGGATTTTTACACCCGAAAAAATCCATCGTCCATAACCCCAGCAGTTGATGCGCCCTAAAACTGCTACTCTACTACTACTACTGCAATGGGTTATTAACCCATGACCTTGGGTATATGCAGTTAAAGAACATCCATAAATAAAGCTCAATTTATTTTTAAATTTTCGGTGATAGCACGGCTACTTACCAAGCGGGAGACCTAGGCTCGATTCCCAGTAACGGCGTGGGGATTTTTCCCCCGCTCGGAGACCTGGTACGGGGTACACTCAGCCTCGTGAGGTCCATGGGGGCCAGTTGAGGAGCTACTTGATGGAGAAGTAGCGGCTTTTTATTACATCAAAGGCTAAATTTTGTAGAGAATGTTTTGAAATGAGAGATATTGAGAGACTCTTAATGAATTAGTAAATGCATCTTACCTTGAGAACCATGATCTCTGTAACAGGATGTCCATCACTTGCCAGGAGTTTCCATAGAAACCTCAATGTCGAATTTTTGGATGGAATGTAGTGCTTATTCATCATCAGAAACTTCACGCTATATGTATTTTGGCCTGTTCCGGTTTTTCATTCTACCACCTTCTTGGTCTTTCTTGGGATCCATTCCCTACAGGTGCACATTTCCAGGCTCTTTTGCGTATTCGAATCTTTTCCAACCTATTTAAATGTTGTATCCATTTTGTTCTGTTTTTTTAACTGAATTAGGATGGGGTAATTTGTAATTCTTTACGTATATCTTCACTTCTAATATGATATTTTAATGAGCATCTTTTTACTGCTCTTAAAAGTTTCATTTGCAATGCATTTATTCTGCTTTCATCCTTTGTAATCGAATCTAACATTCACTGCCATTAACACTGATGCACAGCCCTTGTTTTATATAATTTTAATTCAGTGTCTCTTCTTAATTTCTTCTGATTGTCCCACACATACATGTATATATTAATATACATTACCATCTAATATAGTAGGACCGTCTCCTTAGTGCGGTGATAGCGCGGCTGCTTACCAAGTGGGAGACCTGAGTTCGGTTCCCAGTACCGGAGTGGGAATTTTTCCCCAGCTGGGAAACCTGGTCCGGATTGCACTCAGCATCGGCCCTGGGGAGGGGCCCAATTGAGGAACTACTTGATGGAGAAGTAGCGGCTCCAGGTCATGAGGACCGGCCAGGGGTGTTTGAGGCCCTGACTACGTCTCACCCTCCAGTACTGCACCCCATCCATGATGTCTGTTATGGACCGAGATGGGGGATGCAGCGGACGGGCGGTGGGCCAAGGTTCCATGTGAGCTGTCGTGCCATGGAGTTGTTGTCTGCAACAGAGCCGAATTATGTATCAGTTTGCTTGACATTTAGGCGATAAAATGCTCAAAACATTAGTACCCATTTGGATACTGTCAGCAGAACAGGAGAATAATTAGTATAGATTGGAATTCTCAAAAGTATTAAGTGAGATTTTCTTCAGAAAACTGCATTAAAACAAGGTCATTTTCCTCTCAAAAGCGGTGTGTTCACCTTCGAGTTGGAACTGGTGACGATAGATGGCACTGGTATTCCCTCCAGCAGCCATAACCTCTCGTAGTCCGGGATAACATATTCAACACAAAATGTTGTTAAGTTTATATATTATTTTAATGCTTTGTTTAAAGTAATATTAAAGGATTTTAAAAAAGTAAATTAAAACATTAAACCGCCTTTAAGTTTAATATTTGAGATAGGGGGAGAAAAAACATCATCATATCATGGGCTGAATTATAGGGTTTACAAAACACTCGGAATTTGGTCAGAAAATGGCTCTCAGACCTTGATTCAACAAACTCTTCTTGATTTAAGAGCTAGTGCATGCAACAGCTTCATTTTACTATTCATTGTTGATCCATAATTCTTCGAAAAAGACAATAAAGGAATAAGGAGGTCTACGTCATTCTTAAACTGAAGAAATATGATTCAAACATAACCTTCAAGCGAGATGTGCAAAATAAATAATTACGCAGATGTTTGGCGATCGTATCATCATCACGCACTTCCCAACAATGTGGCTTGTGTTCCCCAGATCTCAACTTTGGCTTGTGGGGTTATCTTAAAGAATGAGATTTCCTGACAAACCCAGTGAACTAAAAGGTGTCATCTTTGAATAAATCACCTAGACATTGTCTCAAGAATCCTGGCGTGCTGCGGACTATCGATCATATAACCAATTCCTTTAAACAAACAATAATACCACCAACATTTTACTTTCTCTAGCCTGCATGTACAATGTGCATAGAGACTAGAGAAGGTATTATATTCCACCCAAAAATTCACTGTCAAGATTTCACCGGAAATATGTTTTGTGATCCCCTAAATTCGAAAGAAGCATTTTTAAAAAAATCTGATGTGTTCCATTCACATGATTTTCTCTATATCTCTGCAACAAATTATTTTTAAAAAGCATATGGTTCTATTTACTTCATGCTAATCGAGAATAAATTAGCAGAAATAGTCTTATTACTTGTTTAATTGTGAGTGGAAGGGAAATAAGGGAGTATCATAGGTTAAAGTGATAGTCAAAAGTTGGTTGTCATGTGACTGAAGTTTCTTTGTTTGTATGGACAGGAGTTGACAATTTTCTGTATGAGAAAGGTATACATTTTTCAAAGATGAAACCGAAAATAAGGAATATCTCAAAAACGATCAATTGCACGAAAAAAGATGAATATAACACAAATTGTGTGTTTCAACGTGCTCTTCAATTTTTGTGTGGTAAGTTTTGGTCCTTCTCTTAGAGTTTAGTAGTTATGCAAAATTCCGTAAAATTCTTCCAGAACAAAGTAGCCATCAGAGGTTATTCCCAGAAAATTCAAGATATACATTTTATTTGCCATGTAAATATCTTAAATATGAGAGATTTTAATCAAAATCGTTAGCCATTTTTGAGAAAATAAAATTTTTCAAAAAAAGTTTCATGTAAAGGATAGTTTGAAGTGGAGGGGGGGGGGGGTTCCTGAAAATTTTCACGTCGCATCCCAGCATTATACCAAACTTAAATACCAAGTTTGGTATTTAACGATCTTTTCGTTTTTTAACTATGCTGTCCACAGACACACGCGGACCTTTTTCCAAAAATGAAAATGTTTGGATTCAAGGGGACCCAAAACATGTATTTCCGGTGAAATCTCGGTATCGCATTTTTGGGTGGAATACAATACCTTCTCTATACACTATGTTAATTGTAAGTGTAGAGAAAGCAAAAAGGTCCGTGTGTGAGTGTCTGTGGAGAGCGTAACTCAAAAACGAAAAGACCGTTAAATATCAAACGTGGTATTTAGGTTTAATGTCGTCTAAGAATGCGACACGAAGATTTTCAAGAATATCTCCCCACCACAAATTAACCTTTACATGAAAAAAAATTTGAAAATTATTTTCTAAAAAATGGCTCTAACGATTTTAATTAAAATCCCGTATATTAAAGATATTTACATCCAAAATAAAATGTTTATCTTGAATTTTCTGACAATAACCTCTGAACACATCTTTATTGTGGATGAATTTTGCTTAACTGGTAAACGGAAAGAGATAGGCAATTACGTACTACATAAAAAGTGTAGATCTCGTGAAAACACACACTTTCATTCCTTTGCGTTTCTGTCGTGGAGGTAACTATTTCCGAGATATTTCTTATTATTGGTTTCAATTGTAAAGTACTTATACATTTCTCAATCAGGACGTTTTTCTTTTGTTCCGCTCTTTGCCAAGCAAAGGCGGCCGCTATGTGGAAAACAAATTGTTAAAATTATTTGTTTTGCACGGCCTAGAATAAAACAGAAGAGAGATGAAAGAAAGATGACTTTCCGTTTGAGAAAAGTTGAAATAGTCTAAAATTGAATAATAACAAGCAATATATCTAATACAGTTAACTCTACAAAGAAAAATGTACACGACTAAATTGTGTGTTTTAACGAGATCTACATTTTCTTGTAAGTTTTTGTGTATCTGTTATGGTTTTGCTGTTATGCAAATGGCTATTTCCTGAAAATTCAAGATACACATTTTATTTTTCATCTTTAATATGTGGCAGTTTAGTCAAAATTGTTAGATCTATTTTTCAACTAATCAAAATTTTCAAAACATTTTCCGTGCAAAGAGTAGCTTGGTGTGGGAGGGATTTTTTTGAAAGTCTGTTTTCGCATC
Organism: Hymenopus coronatus; assembly: GCA_030762935.1. Lineage (NCBI taxonomy): Eukaryota > Metazoa > Arthropoda > Insecta > Mantodea > Hymenopodidae > Hymenopus > Hymenopus coronatus. Next base: position 31,935,893 of record CM060885.1, on the reverse strand, counting down.
CATGACAAATATTAAACTTAAATACCAAATTTAATATTTAAAGTCTTTTCGTATTGAGTTTACTGTCCCAAAAACAAAACAAACAAAAAACCACATACATAGGCACATTGACCTTTTTCTAAAAACTACTTTTTTGGATTTATGAACCGCAAAACATGTATTTCCGGTGGCATGTCAGGTGGAATGATATATCTTTTCTACCTGCTGTGTACATTATACATAAGTGTTAAAGGAAGTAAAAATAGTTTTGAAAGTGCAGTGACGTAACACCTTTAATTACTTTTCATAATTTTAGATTTATATACTAATTTATATGTTTTAGCTACATGCTATTTACATACGCTTAATATGGTTAACAATCCGCTAGTAATCCTTTGGTTTGATAATTTAATATTTAAGAGCAAATACATATTTTAAAAGTGCGACTGTCGCTTTAGCCTGGTGTATTCCTTTATTTCTCTCCTACTTAAAGGAAGCAAGCATAATATAATTTATGCTCAATTATCATTATGTAGATAGAAGAGTAATACATTTTAAGAATAGTCATGTGAATGGAAGATATCACAGATTTTTAGATACTATTTTTTATGTTTATCCATCTCATTTTAGAAATTTTAGAAATATGAGCTTTTGTAAATTTTTAAATTGATTATATAAAAAACCTTATGTGTTCCATTCACATGATTTTCTCTACATCTCTGTGACAAATTACTGTTGAAAAGCTCAAGCTTCTATTACTTCATGCTAATGAGATAAATATTCGCAGAAATGCTTCCTTGTAAGCAGAAAAGAAATAAAGAAATACACTAAGCTAAAACGACATTAAAAGCTGGTTACCAGGTGGATGAAATCCGTTTCTATGTATTGCTAGGATTTTGCAAATCCTCGTTAGTGAAAATTTTTAAATATTTTAAAACTGAAAGAAATAACAAGCAATATTTCAAAAATAGCCAGCTCCACGAAAAAAAAAAGTATAGGACATAAATTGTATGCTTTATCGTGATCTACATTTTTTGGGTAGTAAGTCTTTGTCTATATCTTACGGTTTGCTAATTATGCAAAATCCAACAAAATTCATCCAGAATAAAGAGGTTTTCACAGCTATTCCCAGAAAATTCAAGATATACGTTTTAATTGCCTTGTAAATGCATTACATATACGGTACTTTAATCAAAATCGTTAGTCATTTTTAAGAAAAAAATTAAAATTTTCGAATTTTTTACCATTTAAGGGTAGTTTGGAGTGAATTTTCCTCAAAATCTTCGTGCCGCATCCCTGGAAGATAATAAACTTATATATAGGTTTTGGTATTTTATCAACTTTTCACACACACACACACACACACACACACACACACACACGCGCGCGCGGAACTTTTGCTAAAAATGTTTTTCTTTATACAACGCCTATTTCCGGTGTAATCTCGGTATCGAATTTTTGGTTGGAATCTAATACCTTCTCTATACGCTATGTTCATACTACGTGACTTGTGATACGTTGGTTAAATCCCAAAACATTAATTTCGCTGTGTATCATGCTTCATTTACTTTACTGGCTAAAGATTGTGCGCCTGAGTGACAGGCTTACCAAAGTGCACAAGTGTCAATTATATTGCATAAAGCCAAGGCTACATTTACTCGTCCTTCGCAGTTGTTAAGCACAGTTGAAATATTAAGAAACCTAAAATACATACTATTTTACTGAATATTTCAAATTTGTTACTTTTTTTTAAATAAGATTTTTTCGTTATTTCCAAATACAAGTAACTTTTGTTTTCTCATTCCTAGCAATGTAATTAAGGCTTTAGTTCTTTACTACAAACTTTTTAATTGCATTATTGAGGCTAGATTTCAAGAAATATTAATTAATAACAATTTGGACCTCCTCAAAGTAATAAACGGCTTATATCTTTTCATAAATTTTTATAATAATATTTATTCCTTTTTAAAAGGTATAATTCGGCCTGTTTTAATATCCACTGCACACTAGCTGGAGCTATTTTTTTCTTTCTTTAGGCCCTATGTACAATGTACATAGAAATAGAGAAGTATTGTATTCCACCCAAAAATTCGAAGTCAACATTTAACCAAAAATATATGTTTTGGAGTCCCCTGAGTCCGAAAAAGGCATTTTTAGAAACAGATGCGTATATGTGTGTCTGTGGACAACATAACTCATAAACGAAATGGCCGTTAAATACTAAACTTGGTATTAAGTTTAGTATCTTGCAAGGTTGCGACACGAATATTTTCAAGAACCCTCCCCCGCACTACAAACTGCCCGTTACATGGAAATATTTTCGAAAATTTTGTTTTTTTTAAAAATGGCTCTAACGATTATAAACATATTTACGTCCCAAATAAAAAGTATATCTTGAATTTTTTGGGAATAGCCTCTAAAGACTTCTTTATTCTGGTTGATTTTTATTGAATCTTGCATAACTGGTAAATCATAAAAGCCACAAAATCTTAATACACATAAAATGTAGATCACGATAAAACAAAATTTATGTCATATACATTTTTTTTTTCCTGGAGTTCGCTGTTTTTGAGGTATTCTTTGTTATTGGTTTCGGTTTTAAAATACTTAAACTTTTCTCATACGGGATCTTGTCAACGCTTGGCCACGCAAAGAAACGGATTGCAATCCCATAGCAATCATATTCTATTATATCCCTTCTACTTATCAGGAACCAATTAATAGACCATTTCTGCTAATGTTTTAGCATTAAATAGATTGAAGAAAAAGCTTATTAACAATCATTTATTACGGAAATGTAGTGAAAGTCATGTGAATGGAACACATCAGATTCTTTTACGTTCACTAGCTCGTATGTACATGCCATGAACATAGTAGTTAGAGAACGTAGGTATTGTATTCCGCCCTAAAATTCGATGTCGAGCTTTATGCGGAAATACCTGTTTTGAGGTCCGCCGAGACCGAAAAAAGTATTTTTAGGAAAAGATCCGTGTGTGACTATGGAAAGCATAGCTCAAAAACGAAAAGACCACTAAATACAAAACTTGGTATTTATGCTTAGTACCTTTCAAGGATGTGACATTGAGATGTTCAAGAAAATGCGTTCTCCCCAAACTACCCTTTACATGGAAAAATTATGAAAATTGTATTTTTCTCAAAAATGACTCTAACGCTTTTGATTAAAATACTGTATATTAAAGACATTTACATCAGGAAGAGCATATAATCTTGAATTTTCTGGGAATAGCCTCTGAAGACACCTCTATTCAGGAAGAATTTTGCGAAACTTTGCCTAATTGATAAACTATAAGAGAGAAAAGCTTGCTACACAAAAAATTTAGATCGTTGAATCTAGTTTGTCATACTTTTTAATTTCTCTACACGTACTATGTACATATTGTATATAGAATGTATTGAATTCCACCCAAAAATTTGATACCGATATTTCACCGTAAATACATGTTTTGGGTCCCCCTGAATCCAAAAGAAGCATTTTTGGGAAAAGGTCCGTGGCTGCGTGTGTGTCTCTCTCTCTGTGTCTGTGGACAGCATAGCTCAAAAACGAAAAGAACGTTAAATACCAAACTCGGTACCTAATTATTAAGGTTTACAACATTTTTTACATTTTTTTATTTCTCTACTACATCTAAAAAGTAATGGAAGTATTACACTCTAATCTACACATAAAATTCTAAGTAGAGTTTCACCCGAAATATAGGTTTTGGGGTGCACTGAACCCAAAAGTTATTTTATGATAAAGTCCGTGTGTGTGTCTGTGTATTAGCACTATAATTGAAAATGACAAGACAAACACATACCGATCTTTGCATTTAAGTTCAGTGTATTTCTATGATGGTTCACGAAGATTTTCAGGAAAACATTTCTATCCTAGATTAAAGGATTATAGTTCGAAATTTTCAATTTTCTCAAACGACATATTCTAAATATATTGATATGACAAGTAAAATGTATATCCTGAATTTGTTACGAATACTCTGTACGGCATATTCGTTTGAAAGAAATTTTATATAATATTGTCTAAGAGGTAAATAATATTAACGATAGACGAAAACGCAAACAAAATATAGATATCTTTAAAACACACATATTATAACAGGTAACTTTTACTGTGACATTAGCCATTTCCGAGATGTTTGTTGTTGATGGTACGACCCTTTTTACTTTCTCTACAAGTACTATCCACATAGTGTATTGAGAATCTATTGTATTTCACCGGAAATACGTGTTTTGGCTCCCCCTGAATCCAAAACGTGCATTCTTGGAAAAAAGGTTCGTGTGAGTGCGGGTGTGTGTGTGTGTGTGTGTGTGTGTGTGTGTGTGTGTGTGTGTGTGTCTTTGGACAGCTTAGCTCAGAAACGAAAAGACCGTTAAATACCAAACTTGGTATTTAAGTTGGGTATCTTCCAAGGATGCGACACGAAGATTTTCAAGAAAATCCCCCCACACCAAACTACCCTTTACATGGAAACAGCTGAATAAAAGTCAGTAAACTCTTTTACTTACATTATTTTAAGTTAATACTGATAACAAATTGGATTAACAATAGGTAATTACTTACAGTTCAGGCTTTATCAAGTACTGATAAGTTATTACTTTTAATTGTTCAGTAATTACTAGTTTTCCCCGCAAATACTTAAATTTTGTTTGTATAATATTCAATGATTACTTGTTGAGTTTGCTGTAGAGTTAACTTGCAAAAGTAGCTGGAAATAACTGTGGCAGAAGTTTACCCACACACCAGGTAAAGAGCTACATTAAGAGAAGGGATATTAGTCACAGTGATTCAAATAAACTTCTGAGGTTTCAAAGAGAAAGTGTAAACTTTCTAACAAACTATATTCTTGACGATATGGATGAAACAAGGGGTGGAGCATTAAGTTCACATCAGAAACTGAGCCATTTTTACGCTATTTATTGACTCAGTTGCATTCCACGGTGTGCAAGACCATAGACTTCGTGGCAAACAGAATTGAGCCAAAGGCAGGTGACTGAATAGTTTCCAACTTCAAATTTTAAATTCAAAAAGCGAAAGAAAATGGTGTTCTCCCTTTAGATTTCCTGGTGCTCATGACAGATTGTTACAACATAGCGCTACGTGATCCTCCATGGCAAGGCGTATCCAACTATTCATTTGTTTATTCAGTTTATACTGAAAATTTTCCAAGGTATTACTTATCAGTAAAACTAAACTGTTATTCAATAAAATATAACTACTTTTACTGATCAGTCTTAACTGTCATTGTCAAGTAATTACTTAAAAGAGTTTACTGATTTTTATTCAAATGACCTAATGACTCTAACGGTTTTGATTAAAATCTCTTAAAAATCTCTTATATTTAAGACATTTATATGCGAAATAAAATAAATATCTTGTATTTTCTTTATTCTGGATTTTTTTTTTGAGTTTGGCATAACTGGTAAATCGTAAGAAGTACACAAAAAGTGTAGATCACATACAGCACACAATTTGTCATATACATTTTTTTCGTGGAGTTGGCCTTGTTATTGATTTCAGTTCTAAAGTATTTAAACTTTTCTCATACGGGAACTTGCCAACGCTTGACCATGCAAAGAAACGGATTTCAATCCCATAGCAACCACATTTTAAAACAGTTGATTGTGGGTTTAGACTAGTGAATTCCCTTATTTACCTTCTATTTATAAAGGAACTAAGTAATAAGAGCGTTCTACTAACGTTTTAGCATTAAAAGGATAGAAGAATAAGATATGTTAGACCAGCTTATAACTTCCATTTGACTATCGGTATTCCCCTTGCATTTATAACGAAATGTGTAAAGTACTTACTTCTTTGAATGTTTGTCGCGTTTAAAAGGAAGTAGATACAAAGATAGGCATTCATATGAATAGATTGTATACCCATGAATAAATAATAGAGGGTAGGGTAAAACATGTGATTGGTATTCATCAGAAATCTCATTATACTGGATTTACTTCCTTTAACCTGGTAGGTGATATGTGAGGATGAATCAATGAAATGGGTGAAACGATGCTCATGCGAGCGCAGAGTCTCGAGAGCTTAGGTATATTCGTATAAATTCACAAAATAATTAGAATTAAGATAAAAAAATCTTATGTGTTCCATTCACGTGACTTTCTCTATATCTCTGCAACAAATTATTGTTAAAAAGCTTATGCTTCTATTTACTTCATACTAATCGAGAAACAATCAGCAGAAATAGTCTTATTACTTGCTTCCTTGTAAGTAGAATTAAAATAAGGGCGTAGCATAGATTAAAGTGATAGTCAGAAGTTCGTTGCTATGTGACTGAAGTTCCTTTTTTGTATGGATTGGAATTGCTAAATTCCTGTATAAGAAAAGTATATTTTTTAAAGCCGAAACCAAAAAACAAGGAGTATCTCAAAAACGATCAACTCCAAGAAAAAAAATAAAATATATATATATATATATATATATATATATATATATATATATATATATATATATATAAGATAAATTGTGGGTTTTAAAGTGCTCTACATTTTTTGTGTTGTAAGTTTTTATCCATCTCTTACGGTTTAGCAGTTATGCAAAATTCCGTAAAATTCATCCAGAATAAAGTAGTCTTCAGAGGCTATTCCCAGAAAATTCAAGATATACATTTTATTTTTCGTGTAAATATCTTTTACATACGAAATTTTAATGAAAATCATTGGAGCTATGTTCCATGTAAAGGGTAAAGGGTAGTTTGGCGTGGGGGGGGATATTTCTCAAAATCTTCGTGTCACATCCCTGGAAGATACCAAACTTAAATACCAACTTTGGTATTTTACCATTTTTCGTTTTTGAGCTATCGTGTTCATAGGACACACGGACACAAACACGGACCTTTTTCTGAAAATGTTTTCTGCGCACACGGGACCCTAAAATATACATTTCCGGTGAAATGTAGGTATCGAATTTTTGGATAGAGTGCAACACCTTCTCTATATATTATATATATAGTATGTATAGGGAAAGTAATGAATATAAAAAAAAATTGTGTTCCATTCACATGCCTTACTCTAATCTCTGTAATAAGTTATTATTATTAAGGAGCTTATTCTTCTATTTACTTCATGCTAATGGAGAAAAAAATTATCAGAAAGGGTCTTATTACTTGCTTCCTTGTTAGTAGAAGGGAAATAAGGGAGTGCCAAAGGTTAAATAGTCAAATCATTTAAAAGCTGGTTTCTATGTGATTCAAATACCTTTGTTTGTATGGAAAGGAGTTGACTAATTCGCGTATGAGTATTTTAAAGGTGAAATTGATAACAAGGAATATGTATAAGATTATCAAATCCACAAAAAAATGTATAAAATATGAACTCTACATTTTTGTGTGTTAAGTTTTTGTCTATCTCTTACAGTTTACTAGTGATACAAAATTCCGCAATAATCATCCAGAGACTATTCGCAGAAAATTGAAGAGAAACATTTTGTCATGCAAATATCTTAAATATAAAAGATTTTAATCAAAAATTTTAGAGTTTTTTCAGAAAATCAAAACTTTTGAACTTTTTCCATGTACAGAGTAGTTGGGGGGGGGGATTTTCTTGAAAATCTTCGTGTCGCATACTTGGAAGATACTGAACTTAAATATTCAGTTTGGTATTGAACGGACTTTTCGTTCTTGAGATATGACGTTCACAGAAACACACATCCGCACATACACACAAAGACACACACCGGCACTTTTTTTAAAAATCCACCTTTTTTTTTTTTTCTATTCAGGGAGTCCCAAACATTTATTTCCGGTGAAATCTCGGTATCGTATTTTGGGTGCATTACAATACCTTCTCCATTTACTATATACATAGTGCGTGCAGAGAAAGTAATAATTGGTAAAATAATAAACAACCCCGAGAGAAAAACTCCTCTGACATTATCCGAGTAACTCACACTATCGGAGATAGATTGATCGGAAGACAGAGATGGGCTCAAGAATATTAATATCCCGTTTATTCATTAGTAGAAGAATTTATTTGTAGGATGATATTTACATTTTGTTATTAAAATGTTTTGTTGTTAATTATAAAATATAACTAATCCAATTTTTATAATGCAATTATGATGAAAAATGTGTAGAAGGTCTCATGAATTTATAATTTCTTCTATGACCTGGAGGTCATAAGCGGAAGTATGATGTGTTCCACTCTCATGACGTTCCCTACCTCGCTGTAACAAATTGTTGTAAAAAAGCATATTTTTATATCCATTTTATGATAATCTAGATAAATATTAGCATACATTTTATCAATTACTTGCTTCCTTATAAGTAGAAGGAAAATAAGGGTATACACCAAACTAAAACGGATGTTAAATCTCTTAAAAGCTGGTTGTCGTGCGGTTGAAACTTACGCAGGGGGAGTTTACAACTTAACAACTTTCCGTGTGAGAAAAGTTTTAACTATCTTAAATCTGAAGCAAATAGCAAGGAATGTCTCAGATACAGTCAATTCCACGAAAAAAACGAATATGACATAAATTGTCTGTTTTAACGGGATCTTAATTTTTTGTAGCAAGTTTCAGTCTATCACTTACGGTTTACCAGTTACGAAAAATTCAGCAAAATTTATTCAGAGTAAGGTGTTTTAGAGGCTCTTCCCAGAAATCAACATATATCTTTAATATATGGTATTTTAATCAAAACGTTAGTGCCATTTTTGAGAAAATACAAAATTTCGAATTTTTTTTCATATAAAGAGTATTTTGGGGTGGGGGAAATTTTCACAAAATCTGCGTGTCGCATCTCTGGAAGATATTAAACTTAAATTATTTTACCAACTTTTCGTTTTTGAGTTATCGTGTTCACAAAACACACACGGACCTTTTTCCAAAGCTGCTTTTTTTGATACAGGAATCTCTAAAGCGTGAGTTTCCGGTGAAATCTCGGTATAGAATTTTTGTGTGGAATTCAATACCTTCTCTGTACACTATGTACATAGTACGTGTAGAGAAAGTAAAAAAGTCTTATTTGGTACACTTCCATAACCGAGTCTTCAGCAAACTTACCTGATAAAACTTATTATTCTTCTATGACAGGTAGAAATGCTTATATTAAATATTTATGTGTAGTTGCAATGGGATTAAGGAAGTACAGTGGGCTTAAACTCTGGTCAAATCTTTAAAAAGTTGGTAGCTTTGTGAGGGTTTTGATATTTCGTTCTCTTTCTTTGATCAGCAGAAAGAGAAAAGGACTAATAACTTACCATTTGAGAAAAGTATAAGCATGGAACAACTGAAAACTTAGTACGGAATATAATGGAAATTGTTAACACCACATAAACGCATTTGACATAAATGTGTGTATTAACGAGATCTACAAATGAATTTGTAGAAAAAGGTCCGTGTGTGTGTGTCTGTGAACACGATAACTCAAAACGAAAACTTGGAATACCAAACTTGGCATATAAGTTTAGTATTTTCCAAGTATGCGACACAAAGGTTTTGAGAAAAATCCCCCGACCCCAAACTACCCTTTACATGGAAAAAACTTAGAAAAATTTTATTTTATCAAAAAGGCTCTAACGATTTTGATTAAAATACCGACATTAAAGGCGTTTATAGGACAAATAAAATGTATATCTTCAATTTTCTGGGAACAGCCTGTGAAGACATCTTTATTCTGGATGAATTCTGTGGATTTTTTACACAACTGGTAAACCGCAAGAGATAGATAAAAACTTACTTAACAGAAGATGTAGAGCTTCTTAAAACACACAAAAAATGTAAATGCACCTTGTTATTGGTTTCAGTTTAAAAAAAAAATTCTTTTTCTCATACAGGAATTTGTCAACTCCTGTGTATACAAAGGATCTTCAGTCACAGAGCAATCATCTTTTGTTTATCATTTTACCCTATAGTCAGTCTTATTTCTTTTCTACTTACATGGAAGCATGTGCTAATTTTTTTCTCTGTTAATAATAAGTAAATTGAAGATTAAGCTCTTTAACAGTAATTCATTGCAGAGATGAGAGAGAAAGTCATGTGAATGAAACATAAGATTTTTATATAGTAAGTTTTTGTCTATCTCTTACGGTTTACCATTTATACAAAAGTCATCGAGAATGAAAAGGACTTCAGAGGCAATCCCAGAAAACTCAAGATATACATCTATATTTCTTTTGACATAAAAATATTTAAGCTTGTGGTAGTTTAATCAACATCGTTGCAGCCATTTTTGAGAAAATTAACATTTACGAAAAGTCTTCCATGTAAAGGTTAGTTGGAGATGGGGGATTTTCTTGAAGATTTTTATATCATATGCTTGGGTGATGCACAATTTTTAATACTAGTTTGATGAATAACGAACTTTTCGTTTCTTAATTACATTGCTCACACGGATTCAAACACGCAGTGACCTTTTTTACTTTTCTCTATACGCATGTACATAGTGTATAGAGAAGGTATTGCACTCCACCCAAAAACCCCATACCGAGCTTTCAACGGAAATATATGTTTTAGAGTCCCCTGTTTCCAAAAAAAGCATTTTCAGAAAACGGTCCGTGTGTGTGTGTGTGTGTGTGTGTGTCCGCGTGTCTGTGAACACGATAACTCAAAAACGAAAAGTCGCTAAAACACCAAACTTGGTATTTAAGTTTAGTATCTTCCAGGGGTGCGACACAAAGATTTTGAGAAGGAAACCCCCGCCCCAAACTACCCTTTAAATGAACTTTTTTTTCGAACATTTTGATTTTCTTAAAAATGGCTCTAACGATTTTAATTAAAATATCGTATATTAAAGATCTTTACCTGACAAATAAAATAGCCTCTGAATAGCCTCTGGGAATAGCCTCTGAAAACTACTTTATTCTAGATAAATGTTACGGAATTTTGCATAATTCCTAAACCGTAAGAGATGTACAAAAACTTACCACACAAAAAATGTACAAAAGCTTCCGCACAAAAAATGTACAGCACGTTAAAATACACAATTTAAGTTAAATGCATTTTTTTTTTTTGTGGAGTTGATCGTTTTTGACATTTTCCTTGTTTTTTGATTTCAGCTTTGAACAACTTATACTTTCGTCATACAGGAATTTGTCAACTCCCATCCATACAAACAAAGGAACTTCAGTCACATAGCAACCAACTTTTGATTATCAGTTTAGCCTAAACTACTCCCATATTTCCCTTCTACTTACAAAGAAGCAAGTAACAAGACTATTTCTGCTATTTTTTTCTCGATTAAAATGAAGTAAATAGAAGCATAAGCTTTTTAACAATAATTTTTTGTATAAAGAAGGTATTGTATTGCACCCAAAAATTCGATACTATATTTCACCGAAATACATGTTTTGGAGCCCCTGAAAAATGGACCCCTTAGAAAAGATCCGTGTGTGTCTGTGTGTTTGTGTGTGTGTGTGTTTGTGTGTATGTGTGTGTCTGTGGACAGCACAGCTTAAAAACGAAAAGATCTTTAAATACCAAACTTGGTATTTTGGTATCTTGCAAGTTTGCGACACGAAGACAGAAAAAAAATCCCCTCCCAACGCAAACTAACCTTTACATGGAAAAAATTTAGAACATTTTGATTTTCTCAAAAATAGTGCTAATCTCTTATATTTAAGATATTTACGTGACAAATAAAATGTGTATCTTCTATTTTCTGGGAATAGCCTCTGAAGACATGCTTATTCTGGATGAATTTTGCAGAATTTTGCATAACTAATAAACTGTAAGCGATAAACAAAAGCTTAATACACAAAAAATGTAGATCTCGAAAAAACACTCAATTTATGTAATATTAATTTTTTCTTGAAGTTGGCCGTTTCCGGGATATTCCTTGCTATTAATTTCACTTTTAAAATACTTAAAAAAAAGTCATACTTAAACCTGTCAACGCTTGGCCACGCAAAGAAACATAGTTCAATCCCATAGCAACCACATTTTAAAACATTTGACTGTCGGTTTTACTTATTGTATTCCCTTATTTCTCTCCTACTTACAAGGAACTAAGGAATAAGACCGTTTCTGCTAATATTTATCTCGATTAGCATGAAGTAGATAGAAGAATAAGTCTACTAACAATAATTTGTTGCAGCTATGTAGAGAAAGTCATGTGAATGAAACATATCCTATCTTTTTTTTATTATTGGGAACTCGACATATATTTCCGGTAAAATACGAAACTTAACAACATTTTTGGGGGGAATATAATGCATCTCTTACTATACCTTGTAGAGAAAAAAATAAAGGTAGCCTTAAAAGTAACAAAGAAATTTTTATTGTTGTGTGTCTCATGTTTAATAACATTTAGCTTATTTATCTATTTGGAATAATTCCCAATTTTCCCGAAATTAACTCACATTTATGGATATACAATATTTCAGTCAGATTTATCCTGTGTCGTAACTTTATGAGAACTCTGGTTTTCCCGCATCGTACTAACAATATACACAAACTTGTTTTCAAATATTTGATTAGATGTTTTTATCTATATGTTTTGCATAGTGTTCTTACGAGACAAACCAGCAATTAGCTATCCGTTAGCAGGTACGAAATATATTTTAAGCCACTGCTGTTTAAATGAATATATAATTAACAAGGAATACGAGGTATATCGCATGGTTTGTATAAATAGAAACAGGAAAAGTAGTTATTTATTTCGCTTATATTATCTCCAAGATAAGGGAAGATAGAATCTCGAGTGCAACGTTTCATTAGTCATTGAGTTCCAGTATAACTTAACTGGTGATGCCATCTGGTGAAGCCCCAAGATTATACAAACAAGTTTACATGAAATGTTGTTTAAAAATAGCTATATTACATGAACCTTTAAACCACACTTCTTTATGATATTAAAACCTGTACATATTAATTAAGAAGATTTTGAATTAACACGTCACCAGGAAAGCTTCAGTTCTTATTTCTGTACATATTGTTTACTTTATGTACTGAGGGGGAAGTACTGTATTCCACCCAAAAATTCGATGTCGATGTTCCGAGACCCTCGAAAACGTTTTTAGAAAAAGGCTCGTGTGTGTCCATGTATGTGTGAAGATAACTAAAAAATTGTATGTATTACACTTACATGACTTTCTCTAGCTGCTCTGCACACAAACTTACAAAAGATGCTTCTTCTTTCTACATAATGCTAATCGAGATAAACATTAGCAGAATATTCTTATTACTTAGTTCCTTATAAGTAGAAGCGAACTACAGGAATGCGCTATACTAAAGTATTAGTCAAATGTTTTAAAAACTGTTATGTGATGGTCATTGCAAATCGCTTCTTTGCTTGGCCAGGAGTATAACAAAAGAAAAACGGACACTTCCAATCTGAGAAAAGTATAAGTACTTTTCAATTGAAACTAATAAACAGGAATAGCCCAAAAACGGTAAACTCCACGAAAAAAAAGTATATGATATAAATTGTGTATTTTAACGATATCTACATTTTTGTAGTAAGTTTTTGTCTATCTTTTACGGTTTACTGGTTATGCAAAATTCAGCAAATTGCATCCAGAATAAACAGGTCTTCAGAAGCTATTCCCAGAAAATTCAAGATATATATTTTATTTGTAATGAAAATGTGGTATTTTAATCGAAATCTTTAGAGCCATTTTTAAGAAAAACAAAAGTTTCGAGAAATGTTCCATGTAAAGGGTAGTTTGGGGAGGGGGGATTTTCTTGAAAATGTTCGTGTCGCATCCTTGGAAAATACCAAACTTAAAAACCTAGTTTGGTATTTAGCCGTCTTTTCTTTTTTGAGTTACGCTGTCCACACACACACACACACACACACACACACACACACACAGACACACACACACTCTTACACGGACCTTTTTCTGAAAATGCATTTTTTTTTATTCAGGAGGCCCTAAAACATGTATTTTCGTGAAATTTCGGTATCGAATTTTGGGTGCTTTACAATACCTTCTTTATACACTATGTACATAGTACGTAAAGAAAGTAAAAATGAAAAGTCAGTTAAATATCAAGTTGATACTTCAATTCCACATCTTTCAAGGATGTGATGCGAATATTGTGAAGAAAATCTCCCATCCCCAGCCACCCTTTGCATGGAAAAAGTTTTGAAATTCTTCTTTTCTCAAAAATAGCTTTTCTAAATAAGTTTGATTAAAATATATGTTTAAGGTATTTACTTGATGACAAATAAAACGTATGTTTAGAGTTTTCTTGCATTAACCTACAAAACTTTTAAATCTCATTAAAACTTCAAATTTTGTCACATACGCTTTTATCTTTTATTGTCTCTCTCTCTCTCTCTCTCTCTCTCTCTCTCTCTCTCTGTCTGTTTTTTTTTTTTTTTTTTTTTTTTTTTACACTGATTAAATTTTAAACTTCATAAAAGTTGACTTTATTCGCTTCTCTTGCTCGTGGTTAATCGTGTTGCATGAGATAATTCTCGAAACGTATTGTTGAGTAAACCAATGTTTTGAAACACTCTAAAAATCGAATTTTGGGGAAATGTGATTATTTTGGGAGCATTAACCTTTGTTTTTTTTTAATTAAATACCCCTCATATACCAATCGAACACACCCCTGACATACAGATCTAATCAAAGACAGGAATTTCAACGGCATCACATGGAAACCTGCTCTTAAAGAATCTGACTAACTTATTATTTTTTATGTGCAAGGAGATGTGAAATAAAAGCATGTGTGCAGTATCCGGATTAATATGAAGGAAATAAAAGAATAAGCATATTTACTTTCTCTGGCATGTAAATACACATACACAGGTAGATAACATATGGTATTTTAACCAAACATTGAATACCGAGATTTCATATGTTTTTGAGATCCCCTGAATTTAAAAAAACGTTTAAAAATGTATGTGTGTCTATGAACAGCATTGATCAAAAATGAAAAGTCGACAATATGCAAACTTGATATTCTAGTTCAGCATTTTCCAAGAATGGGGCACGAAGTTTTTTAAGAAAATCCCACCCCCCAAAACCATTTTTTCAATGGACAGGTTTCGAACATTTTGAATTTCTCAAAAATATCTAACGGTTATCTATCGTGAATATGCAAGATGTAGTAGGTAATATGTCACCCGTGAACAGGTAGACAGGTAAAGAGTAAAACAAAAAATCTAAATACAGTAAATTCTTTTGAGAATAAAGTGGAAATTGTTTAATATTAAATCTATTTTAAATGAAGGTTCTATGAAACTGAAACAATTTTTCAAAAATTTCTTAGAGGAGATTCAAAGATAAAAATTTGCTGCACGTTTAAATATATTTTGAATTAAAAAGGCATTGCAGTTTTACTGTTATATTAAAGTTTAAAAATTAGTCTCACTTGAATCTATATCGTTAACCTCAACGATTACACAACATACATTCACTTTAAGAATGACAGAATTGCACTTCAGTTGTTTGTTTATTGCGCTTATGGCTTGTTTTCGAAACAGCGGAGTATCAGTTACAAAATGGCTCACTTGAATAACGCTGAGAATCTTGAAGTGCTGCTGTCATTTACGGTGAAACACAGAGCAGTGGCAAGAATTTGTCAAGAAAGATTTCCAAATAGATGAGTACCACAGCAAGGTATTTGCCTAAGAGCACTAGAGACAGGGAGCATACATATCTTCTTGTACAGAAGGAGGTGGCCAAAGAATGTTGCCCAATAAGGGAACAGAAGAAGAAGAAAAAGAAATAAAAAATCTTGTGTTACACTCACATGACTTTCTCTAGCTACTCTACAAACAAACTTCTTACAAAAGATGATTCTTCTTCGAACACCACGCTAATCGAGATAATTATCAGCAGAATTGTTTTACTTAGTTCCTTATAAGTAGACTGGAACTAAGGGAATGCACTAGGCTTAAGTGCTAGTCAAATGTTTTAAAAGCTATCGTTATGCGATTGTCATTGCAAATCGCTTCTTTGCTTGACTAGGAGTAGAACAAAAGAGAAACGAACACTCCCGTCGGAGAAAAGTGTAAGTACTTCACAACTTAAACTAATGACAAGGAATACCTCGAAAACGGTAAACTCTATGAAAAAAAAAGTAAATGAGATAACTTGTGTATTTTATCAAGATCTTCATTTTTGTGTAGTAAGGCTTTATCTATCTCTTATGGTTTAGTAGTTATGTCAAATTAAGCAAAATTCATCCAGAATAAACAGGAGTTTAGAAGCTATTCCCAGAAAATTCAAGATATACATTTTATTTGTGATAGAAGTGGCTTTAGTATGTGGCATTTTAATCAAAATCGTTAGCCATTTTTAAGAAGAACAAAATTTCCGAAAATTTTTCCACGTAAAGGGTAGTTAGGGGTGGGAGGGTTTTCTTGAAAAACTTCGTGTCGCATCCTTGGAAGATACCAAATTTAAATACCAAGTTTGGTATTCGACCGTTTTTTCGTTTTTGAGCTATGCTGTCCACAGACACAGACACACACACATACACACACATACACACACACACACACACACACACACACACACACACACGGACCTGTTTCTTAAAATGCTTTTTTTGGACTTAGGGAGTCCTAAAACATGTATTTCCGGTGAAATCTCGACATCGAACTTTTTGGGTGAAATACAATACTTCTCTATCCCTTTGTACATTGTACTTACGGGGCTAGAGAAAGTAAAAAGCTGATGTGTTACACTCACATAACTTTCTCTAGCTATTCCACAAACATTTTACAAAAGATAATTCTTCTTTCAATACCACGCTATTCGAGATAAACATTAGCAGAGATTTGTTACTTAGTTCCTTATAAGTAGACTGGAATTAAGGAATGCACTAGGCTAAAGTCATAGTAAAATGTTTTAAAAGCTATCGTTATGCGATTGTCATTGCAAATCGCCTCTTTGCTTGGCCAGGTGTAGAACAAAAGAAAAACGAACTCTCCCGTCTTTGAAAAGTATAAGTACTTCATAACTGAAACTAATAATAAGGAATACCTCTAAAACGGTAAGTTCCACGAAAATAATGTATATGACGCAACTTGTGTGTTTTAACGAGATCTACATTTTTTGTATAGTAGGTTTTTTCTATCTCTTACGGTTTAACAGTTGTTCTAAATTAAGCAAAAGTCATCCAGAATAAACAGGTCTTTAGATGCTACTCCCAGAAAATTCAAGATATACATTTTATTTGTGATAGACATGCGTTTAATATGTGATGTTTTAATCAAAATCCGTAAAGTTAGTTTCAAGAAAAACAATTTTTCGAAAATTTTTCCATGTAAAGGTAGTTAGGGGTGGGGGGATTTCCTTGAAAATCTTCGTGTTACATCCTTGGAAGATACCAAACTTAATACCAAGTTTGGTATTTAACCGTCTTTACGTTTTAGAGCTATGCTGTCCACAGACACACAGACAGACACACACACACACACACACACACACACACACACACACACACACACACACGGACCTGTTTTTGAAGATGCCTTTTTTGGACTCGGGGGGGGGGTCCTAAAACATGTATTTAGGGTGAAATCTCGACATCGAATTTTTGGGTGGAATGCAATACTTCTCTATCCCTATGTACATTGTACATACGGGGCTAGAGAAAGTAAAAAAATCTGATGTGTTCCATTCACATGACTTTCTCTAATCTCTGCAACAAACTGTAATTAAAAAGCTTATGCTTCTATTTACTTCATGCTAATCGAGAAAAATTAGTAGAAATAGCCTTATTATTTGCTTCCTTGTAAATAGAAGCGATATGAGGGAGTATCATAGGTTAAAATGATAGCCAAAAGCTGGTTGCTATGTAACTGAAGTTCCTTTGTTTGTATGGACAGGAGCTAGCAAATTTCTGTATGAGAAAAGTATAAGTTTTCAAAGCTGAAACGAAAAACCAGGAATAGCTTAAAAATTATCAACTCCACAAAGGAAATGTATATGACATAAATGTGTGTTTTACCGTGAGCTACATTTTCTGTAGTAAGTTTTTGTTCATCTTTTATGGTTCAGCAGTTATGCACAATTTCGTAAAATTCATCCAGAATAAAGTAGTCTTCAGAGGCTATTCCCAGAAAATTCAAGATATTCATTTTATTTGTCAGGTAAATATCTTTAATATACGATATTTTAATCAGAATCGTTAGAGCCATTTTTGAGAAAATCAAAATTTTCGAAAACTTTTCCAAGTAAAGAGTAGTTGGGTGTAGGGGTATTTTCTTGAAAATCTTCGTGTCGTATCTTTTGAAAATACTAATCTTAAATACCAAGTTTGATATTTATCGATCTTTTCGTTTTGGGGCTATGCTGTCCACAGACACACACACATCGACCTTTTTCTAAAAAGTTGTTATTTGGATTCAGGGGGATGCAAAACTCGTATTTCTGTTGAAATCTCGGTATCGAATTTTTGGGTGAAATGCAATACCTTCTCTATACACTATGTACCTGGTACGTGTAGAGAAACTAAAAGGAAATCCTTATCATGTTGGAAGAAGATCTTGAAGCAGCAATTGGTGCTTGCTGACTGTTTTTAGATGTTCAAAAGATGTTCTCATTTGATTTTCTGTTCTTGATTAATCAGGTATTCACGGAGTTTTGTAATCCCATAGAAAGAAAGCATATTTGTAACTTAGGTTTCTCAAACTTTATTTATCTTTATAAATAAGTAGTCCAATTAATAATTTGCATGATATTGTAGATGCTTCTTCAGTTCCACATTCCGTTAGCTATTTAGGTTAGGTTAAAATGTTAAAATCATGTGTGGTCTTCTATTTATTTGCACTCGCCATAGCAGCAGAAGCTGAAGAAGTTAACCTGTTTAATTTAAAGAAGTCTGTTAAGTTTGCTGTGTCACAATACTGTGCAAAATGAAGTAGGAAGTATCTCAAGGAAAGATTTAAGGAAAAAAGTGTATTAAGGAAAAACCCTCAAACAACGTGCTCTTTCATAGATTAAAAGGATAATCATACGTCACTCCTACATTACATAGCATACAATTAATATATTGCAATTTTTCGATATATGTATACAGACGTGCATAGAATGTGGCCCATGATAAAATGGAGCAGTTTATGTAGGTACTGTCAAAAGTAGCCCCATACGGGGCTAGCTTGACCACCCCTCTTCAACAATAACACTAGCCACTGCATTGTCAATGGCCACTAAACTTATCCATTCCCGAGATTTTGCCAAACTGCAAAAGTATAACATTACAAATTAGTGTAGTAACTACTGGAGTAATGTAAAGTCAACGCTTCATTGAATTTGGTCATAAAATTAAACGTGATATAATAGAAGCTCAGAAATAATTAATCTGATAAAAGCTCTCATATATGTAAATGTTATAATTGGCTACTGCAAATCTATAAAAACGGGTCATATGTACTAGAAAACAAACAGTTAAGCAGTTTTTGTTTAGCAAATGTAGCGAAAACTTTTCATAGAGGCGTTAACCGAACCACCCCTTATGAATATGATACGGACGGAGGAAACTCCGCAACGAATCAATGAGGTTACTATATATGTGTCTCAAAGAGAAAACCGGGTTAGAGGAATGAGGTGCGAGGCTGCACCGGGAGACCGGAACCAGGAGCAACGGCACAGCAATGGCAGGGTCCCTATAGTTTTCCAGTTTTAAGCACCGCGACTATCGGAATCCCGAAGCAGGTGTTCAGAGTCCAGGGGCGGTTCTCATCCCAGCAACCTGCTGAAGTCGGAGAACGGAGAGAGTTACAATGAGCAGCCTTTTCCCCTACCATCCCGACACTTCCAACCAAACCAAGAAACCAAAGAGATGAAGGATAAATGAAATGTTAATAGTAACTATATGGAGAGGCAGGGAATTCGGGAGATGGAAGAAACATACTTAGGATTCAACTGGTACCCTGGAGAAACTCACAAAAAGAACCCATGGGTCATGTAGCTGAACCACGGGGATCGAACCCGCAATCTTCTGAATGCGGCTCACAGACAAAACTACCTCTTTATTTCACATCAATTGTAAAGTTATTTATTAGTTCCTTTTTAAGGATTGTATTTGTTTTCCAGGCCAGTCACAACAGAAATGATACCGGCTGGGTTAAGTTAAAGTTTGAATTCCACAGACAAACAGGTAGCTGTCGGATACCCTGACCTGGATCTTCGGTATTTAAGAGATTCTAGGTGCCGAACTGTGACAGAATCAGCAATTACCCCCCCCCAATTAAAAAGAATAAAAAAAATCCGATGTGTTCCATTCATATGACTTTTTCTACATTTCTGCAATAAATTATTGTTAAAAAACTTATGCTTGTATTTATTTCTCGCTTATCGAGAAAAAATTAGCAGAAATAGTCTTATTACTTGCTTCCTTGTAAGTAGACGGGAGGCACTAGGCAAATCTTTCAAAAGCTGGTTGCTATGTGATTGAAGTACCTTTATATGGACAGGAGTTGCCAAATTCCAATATGAGAAAAGTATAGGTTTTTATAAAGCTGAAACAAATAATAAGGAATATCTAAAAAACGATCAAGTCCACGAAAAAAGTGCATATAACATAAATTGTGTGTTTTAACGTGCTCTATATTTTTTCTGGTGTACGTTTTTGTCTATCTCTTACGGTTTACCAGTTATACAAAATTCAGCAAAATTCATTTACAATAATGAGGTCATCAGAGGCTATTCCGAGAAAATTGAAGATATACATTTTATTTTTGTTAGAATGGGAGGTATTGGGATATCTTAATCTTCGTACAAGTCCGAATAAAGTTGGGTTTGTAGGAATTTTACAACCTTTTAGTGATACCATAAAATTATTTTGTAAAGAAGATATGAATCCTTTAATATCCAATTATTTATTGTATCATGCTTGTCATATGTTTTATTTATTTTTATCTTTAATGTTATGGACATTAATGCTTTATGTGAAAGAATTATAAACTTTTTATTTTTTACTTTCTATATACGCACTATGTACATAGTGCACAGAGAAGGTATTGCATTCCAGCGAAAAATTCAATACCGAGATTTCACCGAAAATATGTTTTAGGGTTCCCTTTATCTAAAAAAAGCATTTTCGGAAAAATATCCGTGTGTGTGTGTGTGTGTGTGTGTGTGTGTGTGTGTGTCTGTGAACACGATAATTCAAAAACGAAAAGTCGGTAAAATACCAAACTTGGTAATTAAGTTTAGTATCTTCCAGGGATGCGACACGAAGATTTTGAGAAAAAAAAAACCCACCCCCAACTACCCTTTACATGGAACTTTTTTGAAAATTTTGATTTCCTCAAAAGTGACTCTAACAATTTTGATTAAAATTTTGTATATCAAAGATATTTGCCTGACAAATAAAATGCATATCTTGAATTTTCTGGGAATAGCCTCTGTAGAGCACTTTATTCTGGATGAATTTTACGGAATTTTGAATAACTGCTAAACCGTAAGGGATGGACAAAAACTTACTGTAGGAAAAGTGTAGAGCACGTTAAAACACACAGTTTATGTTGTATACATTTCTTGGTGGATTTGATCGTTTTTGAGACATTCCTTCTTTTTGGTTCCTGCTTTGAAAAACATAATTTACCCTTCAGGACTTTGTCATCTGCTGTCCATACTGACAAAGAAACTTCAGTGACATAGCAACCAGCTTTTGACTATCACTTTAACCTATGGAACTCTCTTATTTTGCTTCTACTTACAAGGAAACAAGTAATCAAAGACTATTTCTGCTATTTTTTTCTGAGTAGCATGAAGTAAATAGAAGCAAGAGCTTTTTAAGAATAATTTGTTGCAGAGATGTAGAGAAAGTCATGTGAATGGTACACATCAGATTTTTTTATTTATTTGTTGTTTATTTGTACAAGCATAGGGCTTTATACAGTAATATTAGCTGGTTGATCTCAAATTCTAATTATGCATTATTGGCAGGAGTAAGTAAATGTCATAAATATAAAGATTTCGTTCAAAACCGTTAGAGCCATTTTTGAGAAAATCAAAATTTTCGAAATTTTTTCCGTGTTAAGGTAAGTTAAGGGTTGGGGATTGTTTTACAAATCTTCGTGTCGCATCCTTGTTTGGTATTTAACAGGCTGTCCATAGACACGCGCGCGCGCACACACACACACGCACATACCAACGGTTCTTTTTCTAAAAATGCTTTTCCTTTTTGGATTCAGGGGGACCTAAAGCATGTATTTCCGGTGAAATCTCGGTAAGGAATTTTTGGGTGGATTACAATAGCCTCTCTATACAAATGTACATAGTACGTAGAGAGAAAGTAAAAAAGACTGAAGCACTATTGGGTTGATGGTATAGCAGAGCTGGGGAATGTTTGGGATCGTGGAAGTTTGAAGGGCTCATTCTCTAGTGGGAGCGCTGGCTTTAGTCACACTTTAATCCCTTTAACGCCACTGACAACCTTAATATGGTGGTCATCAACACGTCGTTAAGGACAAAGGTCCTCTGCTGATGGGACGAGGGAATGTGGAAAAAGTGGATTAGAGAGATGCTGCGATTGGTGGCACCTAACGAGCCTTGTTATTGCCTCACCCTAGTGATTAGCGAGATTCGACGCTGTTTAATTAAATAGTAACTCTGCCTTGCCAGTTCTCAAGCGTAACGATCCTGCAAATCCTTATGTGTTACACTTACATGACTTTCTCTAGCTACTCTACAAACAAACTTCTTACAAAAAAGTTTTCTTCTTTCTCCACAATTCTAATCGAGATAAACATTGGCAGAATGTTCTTATTAATTACAAGAACATTTCTTATAAGTAGAAGGGAACTAAAGAAATAGTCAAATGTTTCAAAAGCTGTCATGCGAATGTTATTGCAAATCCCTTCTTTGCTTGGCCAGGATTAGAACAAAAGAAATAGGGATACTTCCTGTCTGAGGTAAAGTATAAGTACTTTACAATTGAAATCAATAATAAGGAATATCTCGGAAACGGTTAGCTCCACAACAAAAATGTAAAGGACATAAATTGTGTGTTTTGGCGAGAGCTACCTTATTGTACAGTAAGTCTTTTCTTTTATCTCTTATGGTTTAGTAGTTAAACAAGATTCGGCAAAATTTATCCAGAATAAAGAGGTCTTCAGAGGCTATTCTCAGAAAATTCAAGATACACATTTTATTTGGGATATAAATAATTTTGAGAAAATCAAATTTTTTTCCATGTAAACGGTAGTTCTTGGTGTGGGGATTTGCTTGAATATCTTCGTGTCGCATCCTTGGAAGACACTAAACCTAAATACCAAGTTTGGTACTTACCGGTCTTTACGTTTTTGAGCTATGCTGTCCATAGACACACAGATACACACACATACACACGGACCTTTTTTTAAAAATGCTTTTTTTGGATTCAGGGGAGTGTAGAGAAAGTAAAATTGCGATGTGTTACTCTCACATGACTTTCTCTATTTGCTGTACAAACTTCTTACAAAAGATTATTCTTCTTTCTACACAATGGTAATCGAGATAAACATTAGCAGAATATTCTTATTACTTAGTTCCTTATAAGCAAAAGGCAACTAAGGGAATGCACTAGGCCAAAGTGATAGTCAAATGTTTTAAAAGCTGTCGTTATGCGATTGCCATTGCAAATCGTTTCTTTCCTTGACCAGGAGTAGAACAAATGAAATACGGACAAGTTCTGTATGAGGAAAAGTATTAGTAATTTACAATTGAAACCATTAACATGGAATATCTCCAAACGGTTAGCTCCATAAAAAGCTCTGTATAGCATAAATTGTGTTTTAACAAACTCAACATTTTTTGCTAAGTAAGGTTTTGTCTATCTCTTGGTTTTAGCAGCTAAGCAAGATTCGGCAAAATTCATCCAGAATAAAGAAGCCTTTAGAGGCTATTCGCAGAAAATTAAGGATATACATTTTAATTGAGAGGTAAATAACTTTAATATTCTGTACTTTGTACAACATTTTAGAGCCATTTTTGAGAAAATCAAAATTTTCGAAAATTTTTCCAAGTAAAGGGTAGTTGGGAGTGGGGGGATTTTCTTGAAAACCTTCGTGTCGCATCCTAGGAAAATACTAAACTTAAATTCGAAGTTTGGTGTTTTACCAACTGTTAGTTTTTTAACTGTCGTGTCCATAGACACACAAACATACTGACACAACATACCTTTTTCTAAAAACCTAAGTACTATGTACTAAGTAGGGAAAGCAAAAATACTACGCATATTCCTGTGTATTTTCTACGTTATAGAATATTTTTCCTATTTCCGGATTAATTGTATCTTCAAGTTTTTCATCTCTGTGAAATATTTTCTAAATTCCGTGGCACAACAGCCCGAAGTCGGGACAAAACTTACCACCCGCTGCGTCCCCATCTCTGTCCATTACAGGCGTCATGGGTGCGGTGCAGCACTGGAGGTTGGGACGCGGTTAGCAACCCCCCCCCACCCCGCGGCACCTCACGGAAACACAAGAGAGTACCACATTTTAATTATTTACATAGCGATACCTTTTAAAAGATTTCACTTTCGCTTTTACCTAGTGATTCCCTTATTTCTCTACTGCTTATAAGGAAGAAAACTTATAAAGAATAAAGTAATATGAACATTTCTATTAATGTTTTCATCGGTTATCATGACATAGATAAATTAATAATATTTTATAAGAATAACTTGTGGACCAACCAGAAAAAGTCATGTGAATGTAACACCCCAGATTTTTCTTTCTCTACATGTACTATGTACATAGTGTACAGAGAAGGTATTGTATTGCACCCAAAAATTCGATACCGAGATTTCACAGGAAATACATGTTTTGGGTCCCCTGCATCCAAAAAAAAATCTGGAAAAAGGTCCGTGTGTGTGCGTGCGTGTGCATTGATATTTATGTTTGGTATCTTCAAAGGATTCGACACAAAGAGTTTCAAGAAAATACCACCACCCCCAACTATTCCTTACATGGAACTTTTTTCGAAGATTTTGAGTTTCTAAAAATGGCTCTAAGAATTTTGATTAAAATATCATATACTAAAGATCTTTACCTGACAAATAAGATGTATATCTTGACGTTTTTGGAAAAAATCTCTAAAGGCTGCTTTATTCTGGATGAAGTTTACGGAATTTTGCATAACTGCTAAAATTTACCACACAAAAAGTGTACAGCACATAAAACTCACAATTTATGGTATATGCATTTTTTTCATGGAGATATACCTTGTTTTTTGTTCCAGCTTTGAAAAGCACTTTTCTCATACAGGAATTTGGCAGCTCCTGTCCATACAAACAAAGGAACATCAATAACGTATCAACCAGCTTTTGACTATCAAATTAACCTATGGCACCCCCTTATTTCGCTTCTACTTACTAGGAAGCAAGTGATAAGGTTATTCCTGCTAATTTTTTCTCGACTAGCATAAAGTAAATAGAAGCATTAGGTTTTTTACAATAAGTTGTTGCAGAGATGTAGAGAAAGTCATGTGAATGGAACACAGATTTTTTTCATAACGCTTTTTCAATTTAGGTACTTCATTTATGAAATACCTAGTTTCTTACTACGATTGTTCTACTTTTATTCATAATACAAAAGTTGTTCAGTAACCTGTCTGTGATAGTTCTTCCACCAATTTGATACTATTCTGCATATAGCTCCGCAGCCTCGCAACCTTGCTCAATAAGAACTACAATTTCCTGTTTGTTGACTATGTCCTTTGTTCCTTTCAGATTACACATAGAATAAAGAGGACAATATCTGCAAGGCAATTTCATCCAACCTTCCGCATAATTTTTGTCTTAGCCACCAACTTTTCTTTCACTTCTTACCAATGATCGCTTTTCATTACTTAAGGTTTGAGTACAAGAATTTCTGCACGAACCAATAGGAGACGAACACAACTAGCTAGTATCTTTCAGGCATTCAGATGAATTGCACAATTGGGTAGGTGTGAAATTCAACTGAAAAAGGGATTCTGCCAACAATAAATAAACACACACATTTTGTTTTTGGCCTCATCACTATATCATACTTCGCAGTCTTTTCTCTGTCTTAAATTTGAGATAGAGTAAGAAACACATTTAAAAACATCTTGTGTGTTCCATTCACATGACGTTCTCTACATTTCCGCAACAAATTGTTAAAAAGCTTATGCTTCTATTCACTTCGTTCTAATCAAGAAAAAATTAGCAGAAATAGTCTTATTGCTTGTTTCCTTGTAAGTAGAAGCGTAACAAGGGAGTACCATAGGTTAAAGTGATAATCAAAAACTGGTTGCTATGTGACTGAAGTTCCTTTGTTTGTATGGACACGAGTTGACAAATTCCTGTATGAGAGAAGTATAAAGTTTTTCAAAGCTGAAACCAAAAACCAGGATTATCTCAAAAATTTTCAACTCCACGAAAATAATGCATATAACATAAATTGTGTGTTTTAACGCGCTCCACATTTTTGTGTGGTAAGTATTTGTCCATCTCTTATGGTTTAGCAGTTATGCAAAATTCCGAAAATATCATGCAGAATAAAGTAGTCTTAAGAGGCTATTCCCAGAAAATTCAAGACATATTTTATTTGGCCTGTAAATATCTTAAATATAAGAGATTTTAATCAATTCGTTAGAGCCATTTTTGAGACAATGATAATTTTCGAAAAAAGGTCCATGTAAGGGGTAGTTGGGGTGAGGGGATTTTCTTGTAAATCTTCGTGTCGCATGCTTGGAAGATACCAAACTTAAAACCCAGGTTTGGTATTTAATGGTCTTTTTGTTTTTGAGCTATGCTGTCCACAGACACACAAACACACACACATATAATGGACCCTTTTCTGAAAATGCCCTACTTTTGGATACAGGGAACCCTAAAACATATTTTCGGTGAAATATCCGTATCAAATTTTTGGGTGGGTGCGATATCTTCTCTATACAATGTGCACATAGTATGTGTAGAGAAAGTAAAAACCAATAGTATAACATCTTATGCATGTGTTTCAGATAATGATATAACATATTTGTTAGTGTACTAGTGTCAAATACAAAGACTATATTTCACGATTTTGAGCAACATGCACCAGAGGAAGCTATCATCTATGTATGTAAATTGTTATAATCAATGCAGACTTTAAGAGTAACACGCCGTACTTCTGTTTCAGCGGCATCACTGTTAGCGGCGATGGACCGAACGGCGAATCCCTGCACCGATTTCTTCCAGTTCGCCTGCGGTACCTGGAACAAGAAACATGTCATCCCTGAGGACCGTAGCAGCATCAGTACATTCGAAGTGCTCGCCGACCAACTTCAAGTTATCCTTAAAGGTAAGTTAGTACCAATCTATCTACATCCTCAGGTTATATTGAAAACCTAGGTCGCAGGTTCTAACCCGGCAGAGGACGTTGGATTTTGTCGGGTGTAAAAATCATTAGCATGGCTTCCTTCGGAAGGGAAGTAAAGCCGTTGTTCCCGTATCTTAGATTTACGGCACGTAAAAGAACCTCAAGCCTGATAGTGAGGGCTCTGAGCAAAATTAAGCAGTCTTTCACGCCTAATTTAGAATGGGACGCTGAGAACCACAGCAGTTAAAGAGCGTCCATAAATAACACGCCATTTACATTGAAAAAATTATCCTTCATTGAATTCTAAAACGTATTTGTAGTTACCTCATCGTACACGGTGGTCAACACTCATATTAGTATTGCATTCCACCCAAAAATTCGGTACCGAGAGTTCACCGGAAATAAACGTTTCAGGGTCCTCTGCATCCAAAAAAATATTCTTAATAAAGGAGTTTGTGTGTATGTGTGTATGCGTGCCTGTGTGTCCGTGTGCTCGTGAACACGATAACTCAAAAACTTCAATTTAGTATCTTCCAGAGATGCGACACGAAGATTTTGATACGACCTTAAACTACCTTTTACTTGGATTTGCTCAAAAATGGCTCTAACGATTTGCATTAAAATATATTACTGATGTTTATATATCAAGTAAAATGTACACACAATTTGTCATATACGTTTTTTGCGTGGAACTGGCCATTTCTGAGATATTCCTTGTTATTTGTTTCAAATGTAAAATACTTAAACTTTTCTCACACGGAAGGTTGTAAACTCCTGGCTCTGCATAGAAACTGATTTCATCCACATGGCAACAAGCTTTTAAAAGATTTTGAATCGCTTTAGCCTAGTGTATTTCCTTATTTTCCTTCTACTTACAAGGAAGCACCTAAGTATTTAAGACAATTTATGCTTATATTTATCCCGATTATCATAAAGTAGTTAGAAGAATATAAATAATTTGATACACCGATATAGAGAAAGTCATATGGGGCACATCGGATATTTTTAATAGCTCTTCATAATCAAATATTTACTTCAAACTAAATGAACTATGTTTATTTTATTCATTTTATTTAAACATATCTTTAAAAAGATCGTCGTTGGTTTGAAAGTGCTGCCCTTCCAGCCACGTCTTCAGTTCAGGGAAAAGGTGAAATTCACTGGGTGCCAGGTCAGGGCTGTACGGCGGATGATCGAAAATGTCCCATTGAAATTGTTCAAGGAGCCGATGGGTTGTACCAGCAGTGTGTGGACCAACAAAATTCCTAAGACAGCATTCCTCTTGGTTTGTTTTGAATGGCTCTCCACAAACGTAAAGTACGAAGAGCTTCAAAGCAACGTCAATGCTTATTTGAAATCATGGCGGCAACATTTTTTGAAGCGGCTATTGCAAAACTTGTACTCAGGCGCGATAAATGTCTCAATCTTTTCGGTGATTATTTTTAAAAGTAACCATAAGTGTACAAAACTTTAAAATAATTGTTTTCTATGAGCTTGTCTTTTATTTATAGCCTATTGGTGGTTGAAAAAAAAAAACGGCCCTCGTATTTTCTGAAACTAGAAATAATTGAGTGTCTAAACAAGTGCTATTTTTTACCATTTCAGAGTACTTTTGCCCCTAAGTTCTGGCGTGTTTTATAAACCATTATAGTTTTTATCATTTAAATGTATCACGATGATCCACGTCATTAGTTGGAGGAGAAAAGCTTGCAGGCAGCAAACACTATACATACATACAAGCATTCCTTTCACTGTAAGGTCGAATAGCGCAGGCGCAGCACTGGAGAGCTTTCTGGCATGGCAAGTGGTTCCATGAAAAAGGCGGCTATGCATTGAGCGAGCTTCGGTGAAAAGCGCGCCATTACGCCCTCTCGGAAAAACCTCCTTGATCAAAGGGATCTTCACACAGAGCTGCGCGGTTAATATCCTTCTAGGCGTTATGTTGATACTCAGCGCCGGGGATTTCACAATAGTTCCCTGATTAAAACATCTGTGAATACAACTCCCAATTCTCTTTCACGCTTAAGCTGAATTTGAATAGCACAGTGAAATTAAACCTAAAAAAGTCTGGTGCACTCCATTCTCAAGGCTTTCTCTACATCTCTGCAACAAATTATTTTAAAAAAAGGTCATTCTTCTATTTACTTCATTCTAATCTAGAAAAAAGTAGCAGAAATAGTCTTAGTACTTGTTTCCTTGTAAGTGGAAGCGAAATAAGGGAGTACCATAGATTAGAGTGATAGTCAAAACCTGGTTGCTATGTGACTTTGTATGGACAGGAGTTGACAAATTCCTGTAAGAGAAAAGTATAAGTATTCTAAAGCTGAAATAAATAACAATAAATATCTAAAAAAAAAACTGTCAACTCCACGAAAAAAATATGTATAACATAAATTGTGTGTTTTACGAGATCTAGATTTTGTGGCAAGTAAGTTTTCGTCTATCTCTTACGGTTTATCAGTTATGCAAAATTCCACAAAATTCATTCCAGAATAAACATGTATTCAGAAGCTATTCCCAGAAAATTGAAAGTATACATTTTATTTGTCATGTAAATATCTTAAATATAAGATATTTTAAACAAAATCGTTAGTCATTTTTTAGAAAATCAAAATTTGTGAAAAAGTTCTATGTAAAGGGTAGTTGGGGGTGGGGAAATTTTCTTGAAAATCTTCGTATCGCATCCTTGAAAGATACCAAACTTAAATACCGAGCTTGGTATTTACCGGCCTTTTCGTTTTTGAGCTATACTGCCCACAGACACATACACACAGACAAGCCAAAAGACAGACATACACAAACGGACATTTATCTAAAAATGTTTTTATTGGAATCAGGGGATCTCAAAACATGTTATTTCCGGTGACATCTCGGTATCGAAATTTTGGATGCAATACAATACCTTCCCTATACACTATGTAGTAGGTACATAGTACCTGTAGAGAAAGTAAAACGCTTATGTTTTTCATTCACATGATTTTCTCTACGTGTTCTGCAAACAAACTATTTTTACAAAGGATTATACTTTTATTTACGTAATTTTAATCGAGAAACACATTTAACACAACTCGTTCGTGTTGCTTGCTTCCTTGTAACTAGAAGGGAAATAGGGGATTACACTAGGCTAAAGCGATGGTTAAATCTTTTAAAAGCTGGTCGCTATGAGAAACAGTAAACATTCGGTCCTTTTGCATGGCCAGGAATAAAACAAAAGATGTATGAAGCGAATGCCAGCTTTAAAGATGAAACCAAGAATAAGGAGTATCTCGGAAATGGTTAGTTCTATCTAAAAAGATAATGAGATAAATTGTGGCAATAAAATCTACATTTTCTGTTTAGTAAGCTTTTGTTTATCTCATATACTAGTTATGTATACCAGAATGAAGAGGCACAGGGACGGGTTTTCTACGAGTTCTCTGGTTTCCCCTGCCATCACATTCCACCAGTTCTCAATCTTCATTCCATGTATCGTCACTGTCATCGCCTGCGGTGCCGAGTAGTAAAAGTGGGCGTTAAACCCCATTAAAAAGATTCTGATGTGTTATATTCACATAGCTTTCTCTGCATTGCTGTAACAAATTAATGTTAAACAGCTTATCCTTCTTGGCTAGAAATACAATTTTTGATAATTAAGATAAACATTAGCAGAAATTGTCTAAACTACTTGCCGTCTTTTAAGCACAAGGAATATAAGGGATACACTAGAATAAAACAAAAGTGAAATATTTTAAAAGCTGGTTGCCATGTAGTTGAAATCCGTTTCTATGCAGGCCCAGGATTTTACTACTTTCCGTGTGAGAAAAGTTTAAGGATTTTAATCTGAAAAAAGTAATAAGCAATATCTCCGAAATGGTCAATTCCACGAAAAAAAAACGTGTATGACATATATTGTAGTTCTAATGTGATCTACAGTTTTTGTGTAGTAAGTTTTTGTCTGTCTCTTTTAGTTTACCAGACAAGCAAAATTCATTCAGAATAAGAAGTCTTTAGAGGCTATTTCCAGAAAATTCAAGATATACATTTTATTTGCCATATAAATATCTTAAAGATACGGTATTTTAATCAAAATCATTAGAGCCGTTTTTGAGAAAATCAAAATTTGGTGCTTAACGGTCTTTTCGTTAATATCGCATTTGAGAAAATCCAACATTTCGAAAAATCTTCTATGTAAAGGGTAGTTTTGGGAGGGGGGTTTCTTGAAAATATTCGTGTTGCAACCTGGGAAATACTAAACTTAAATATAAATTTTTGCCTTTTTCAGCTGTGCTGCCTACAGAAAGACAGACACACACGCACACACATACACACATATACACGGACAGACGACAGACTGGCACACAGAGTCATTTTTTTTTAAAAAGGCTATAGAGGAAAAGGTCCTCAAGTCATGTATATCTGTTGAATTCTCTGGATAGAATTTTTGGTGGAATTGAATACCTTCTCTATCTACTAGGTACATTGTCAGTAAAGAAAGTGAAAATCTATTGCGCATAAAATGCGTGTTTTTAACAGATCTACGTGTCTCAAGATTTACATTTTATTGGCCATCAAAATGTCTTAAATATATTACATTTTGATCAAAATTGTATAATCCATTTAAGAAAACAAAAATGCTTCAACCAAAGAGTAATTTGGGATGGGCGTAAATGATTAATGTCCGATTCCTAAAGTACTTTTAACATGCTAAGTCGTCATTAGGTTTTCATATCAAATTAATTTCAAATCTCCTTGTTATTTTCTAAGAAAAATCTGGTGTGTTAACACTTACATGACTTTTTCTAAGTGCTCTACAAACAAACTTCTTACAAAAGATTATTCTTCTTCCTACACAACGCAAATCAAGAAGAACATTAGTAGAATGTTTTTATTACTTAGTTCTCTATAAGTAGAACGCAACTAAGGGAATGCACTAGGCTAAAGTGCTAGTCAAATATTTTAAAAGCTATGTTTATGCGAGTGACAGTGCAAATTGCTTCTTTGCTTGGCCAGGAGTAGAACAAAAGTAAAACGGACATTTTCTACCTGAGAAAAGTAAGTACTTCACGATTGAAACCAATAAGTTACCTCCACGACAAAAACGTAAAGCACATAATTGTGTGCTTTGACGAGATCTGCATTTTTTTTTGTTTATTACGTTTTTGTCTATCTCTTAAGGTTTAGCAGTTAAGCAAAATTCATTCAGAACAAAAAGGTCTTACGAAGCTATTCCCAAAAAATTCAAGATATAAATTTTATTGGGGATGTAAATATCTTTAATATACGGGGTTTTAATAAAAATCGTTATAACCATTTTTCAGAAAATCCAAATTTTCGAAAATATTTCCATGTAAAGGGTAGTTTGTGGTGAGGGGATTTTCTTGAAAATCTTCGCGTCGCATTCTTGGAAGATAATAAACCTAAATACCAAGTTTGGTATTTAACGGTATTTTAGTTTTTGAGCTATGCTATCCAGAGTGACACAGAACGTATTGTATTGTATTGCACCCAAAAATACATATAGAGATTTTACTGGAAATACAAGTTTTGTGTCTCCCTGAATTAAAAAAAATTGGAAAAAAGTCTGGTATTCAATTTCGGTATATTCCAAGGATGAAACACGAAGATTTACAAAGAAATCCCCTCACCTCAAACTACATGGAAAACATTTCGAAAATTTCGATTTTCTCAAAAAATGGCTCAAAGATTTTAATTAATTTAAAATCTTTTATATTAAGATATTTAATTTTTTGGGAACTAGCCTCCTAAGTTCTGTTTATCCTGGATGATTTTTATTGAATTTTTCATAACTGATAAACCGTAAGAGATAGACAAAAACCTACTACACAAAAACTGTTGATCACTATAAAACACACAATTTGTGTCATATAGATTTTTTTCGTGCAGTTGGCCGTTTTCGAGATATTCCTTGTTATTAATTTCAGTTTTTAAGTACAATCTTTTCTCATACGGGAATTTGTCAACGCTTGGCCACGCAAAGAAATGGATTTCATTCCCATAGCAACCACATTTTAAAAATCATTTGACTGTCGGTTTAGCCAAGTGTATTTCCTTTCTAATCTCGATTAGCATGAAGTAGACAAAGAATAAACTTACTAAG
The DNA here is from genome assembly GCA_030762935.1 of Hymenopus coronatus. Lineage (NCBI taxonomy): Eukaryota > Metazoa > Arthropoda > Insecta > Mantodea > Hymenopodidae > Hymenopus > Hymenopus coronatus. Next base: position 31,902,623 of record CM060885.1, on the reverse strand, counting down.
AATAATTTGTTACAGAGATGTAGAGAAATTCATGTGAATGGAACCCATCAGATTTTTCATGTGACTATATTTTTCTAACGTATATACCAAATGAAGTTTATAATTTGGATATTACGTATTCTGAACCGTATATAGCAACAGTTAACGCAAATAGTAGAACCGTGTTTCTAGCTCAAGGACATTGATTATGGTTATAATCATGAAGAGGACAATACCAAATGCCATCTCGCGCTGTGAAGGAGAAACAGATAGACCTTCAGCTACGGCGAGCGATATCAACACCGAGCATCTTCAAAGATGACATTGTCAGATTCTCGTCAACATTCTATAGCCATATATTTAGGCCGTTTGAGCTTCTGCATCTTTTTACTTTCTCTACACGTATGCGTTCCCTATGCAAAGTGTACAGGGAAGATATTGTAATACACCCAACAATTCAACACCAAGATTTCACCGGAAGTACATGTTTTGGGCTCCTGAATCTAAACAAACCTGGTGTTCCATTCACATGACTTTTTCTACATCTCTGCAATAAATTATTGTTAAAAAGCTTATTATTCTATTTACTTAATGCTAATCGAGATAAAATTAGCAGTAAAAGTCTTTTAACTTGCTTCCTTGTGAGTAAAAGAGAAACGAGGGAATACCATTGGCTAGTCAAACCTTTCAAAAGCTGGTTGCTATGTAATTGAAGCTCCTTTCCTTGTATGGGCAGGAGTAGACAAATTCCCGTATGAGAAAAGTATAAGTATTTTAAAGCTCAAACCAATACTAAGGAATATCTCAAAAACGGTGAAATCCACGAAAAAATGTATGTAACATAGTGTGTGTTTTAAACAGCTCTATATTTTTTGTGAAGTAAGTTTTTGTCTATCTTTTACGGTTTACCAGTTATGCAAAACTCAAAATTCCACGAAAGGAAAAACGCTATTCCCAGAAAATTTAAGAAAGGTATATATTTTATTTGTCATGTAAACAACTTTAATATACGATATTTCAATCAAAATTGTAAGTCATTTTTGAGAAATTCAAAATTTTTGAAAAATTTTCCATATTAAGGATAGTTCGGGGTGGCGGGATTGTTTTTTTTTTTTTTTTAATTTTCGTGGCGCATCCCTGGGAGGTATTAAACTTAAATACCAAGAATGGTATTTTACCGACTTTTCATTTTTGAGTTATGTTCACAGACACACTGAAACACGCGCGCACATTTTTCTGGAAATATTTTTTTGGAGACAGGGGACCCTAAAATTTGTATTTCCGGTGAAATCTCGGTATCGATTTTGTTGGTTGGAATGCAGTTCCTTCTCTACATGTATTATTTACATAGCATATAGAGAAGGTATTGCGGTCCACACAAAAGTGCGAACTCAAATTTCACCGGAAATATACGTTTTTGGATCCCCTTAATCCAAAAAAAAAAAAAGTGTTTCTACAAAAAGGCCCGTATGTGTTATATGCGTGTGTCTGTGAACACAATAACAAACACGAAAAGTCAGTAAAATACCAAACTCTGTATATAAGTCTGCGACACAAGAATTCACACCCACCCCAAACTAACTTTTACATTGAAAAAAAAATTCAAACATTTAGATTTACTCAAAAATATCCCTAAAGATTTTGAATAAAATACCATATATAAAATATACTTACACGAAAAACAAAATATATATCTTGAATTTTCTGGGAATTGCCTCTAAAGATCTCTTTTTTTCTGAATGATTTTAGCTGGATTTTGCATAGCTAGTAAACCGAAAGAGTTAGACAAAAACTTACTATACAAAATATGTAGATCTCCTTGAAACACACAATTGATGTCATATACATTTAAGGACTTGTAGTTTTTAAGTACAATGATCTAATTTTGTCCAAAATGTTTAATAACTAAGGTATATAGAATTATTCTCTTAATTATACAATATTAATAAAATGTATCACTAATTATTTTATTAAAACAATCAACCTATTATTAAAACCAAAGGAAAATTAATAATGACACTTCGAAAATATTCTTATCATTCCAGAAAAGAAAACCGCCGATAGTCAGTGAAATACTAAACTTGGTATTTAAGATTAGTATCTTCCAGGGATGCGACACAAAATGTTGAGAAAAATCCCCCACCCCAAACTACCCTTTACAAGGAATGTTTTTTGAAAAATTTGACTTTCTCAAAAATGGCTCTAACAATTTTGATTAAAATATCGTATATCAAGGACATTTACCTGAAAATAAAATGCATATCTAGAATTTTCTGGGAATATCCTCTCTAGACTACTTGATTCTGGATGAATTTTACGAATTTTGCATAACTGCTAAGCCGTAAGAGATGTATAAAAACTTACCACACAAAAAGTGTAGAGCACGTTAAAACACACAATATATGTCATATAAATAGATAGTCCTTGTTTTTGGTTTCAGCTTTAAAAAATTATACTTTTTTTCATACAGGAATTTGTCAACTCCTGTCCATACAAACAAAGGAGGTTCAGTTACATAGCAACCAGCTTTTGACAATCACTTTAACCTAAGGTACTCCCTTATTTTGCTTCTATTTAGAAGGAAGCAAGTATTAAGACCATTTCTGCTAATTTTTTCTGCACTAGAATGTAGTAAATAGAAACATAAGCTTTTTAAAAATAGAGTAAGTCATGTGAATGGAACACATCAGATATTTTTTTGTGTTTAAATGTTCAATATTTGAATTGCTTGTCGCTTTAGTCCAGTGTGTTCCATTATTTCGCTCCTTACTTAGAAGAACTAAATAGGTAATACAACCATTTCTGCTAATGTTTGTCTTAATTAGCACGAAATAGAAGAATAAGCTACAAATTTAGTATCCATAATTTCTGTAGAATAGTTAGAGATTGAAACAAATCATAGTTTTTCTTTATATATGGAAAAATATAATATATAATGTACTGCAAAGCAAGCTAAGGCAGTTTTCAGCAGTATAAGATGTACTGATGTACTGTCTGTAATTATCGGAGTCTCCATTTTTAATCGCTTTCATAATTAATTTATCTTGTTTTGACGCTCAGGTTTTGCTGGCATTGTGAATGGCAAAGCGAATCTTATGTTCATGGCATACATTTATGTCCTCGCGTTAATGGTAATGCTTCTATGTAAATAGCCTTAACACTCCGTTTAAAACTTGATGAGATCTTGCCACAATGTTTACATCTTCAGCAAAGCTGCTATATGTAGCAATTTACAATAGAGGCATTAATTTTGGGCCCTTTTTTGCTTTCTCTATACGTACTTGTACATAGTGTCTAGAGAAGGTATTGTATTGCACCCAAAAATTCGATACAGAGATTTCAATGGATATATATGTTTTGAAGACTCCCTGAATCCAAAAAAAAAAAGTATTTCTAGAAAAATGTGTGTGTGTGTGTGTGTGTGTGTGTGTGTGTGTGTGTCTGTGGGCAGCATAGCTCAAAAACGAATAGACCGTTGAATACCAAACTTGGTATTTAAGTTTGGTATCTTCCAAGGATGCGACACGCAGATTTTCAACAAAATCCACCTACACCCAACTAACCTTTATATGGAACTTTTTTCGGAATTTTTTATTTTCTCAAAAATAACTCTAACGATTTTGATTAAAATATCGTATATTAAAGACATATACCTGACAAATAAAATGTATATCTTGAATTTTCTGGGAATAGCCTCTGAAGACTACTTTACTCTGGATGAGTTTTACGAAATTTTGCATAACTGGTAATCCGTAAGAGATAGACAAAAACTTACTTTACAAAAAATGTAGATCAGGATAACACACACGATTTGTGTCATATACATTTTTTTCGTGGAATTGATCGTTTTTTAGATATTCCTTGTTTTTAGTTTCAGCTTTGAAAAACAATTTTCTCATACAGGAATTTGTCAACTCCTGTCCATACAAACAAAGGAACTTCAGTCACAAGGCATACAGCTTTTGACTACCACTTAAGCCTAAGGAACTCCCTTATTTCCCTTCTACTTACCAGGAAGCAAGTAATAAGACGATTTCTGCTATTACTTTCTCTAGCCCCATATGTACAATGTACATAGGGATAGATAAGGTATTGTAATGCACCCAAAAATTCTATACCGAGATTTCACCGGAAATATGTTTTCGGGTCCCCCGAGACCGAAAAAAAAGCATTTAAAAAAAAAAAAAAAAGGTCCGTGTGTGTGTGTGTCCGTCTGTCTGTCTGTCTGTCTGTCTGTAGACAGCATAGTCCCAAAACAAAAAGACAATTAAATACCAAACTTGGTATTTAGGCTTAGTTTCTTCCAAGGATGAGACATGAAGATTTTCAAAAAAAATCCCCCCACCAAAACTACCCTTTGCATGAAAAAAATTTCGAAAATTTTGATTTTCTTAAAAATGGCTCTAACGATTTTGATTAAAATCCCGTATATTAAAGCTATTTATGTCCGAAATAAAATGTATATCTCGAATTTTTGGGAATAGCTTCTGAAGACCTCTTTATTCTGGATGAATTTTGCCGAATTGTGCTTAACTGTTAAACCGTAAGAGATAGAAAAGCACTCACTACACAAAAAATGTTCATCACGACAAAACACACGATTTATGTCCTTTACGTTTTTGTTGTAGAGGTAACAGTTTCCGAGATATTCCTAGTTATTGGTTTCAATTGTGAAATACTTAAACTTTTCTCACACAGGAAGTGTCCGTTTTTCTTTTGTTCTACTCCTGGCCAAGCAAAGAAGTGATTTGCAATGACAATCGCATAACGACAGCTTTTAAAACATTTGACAATCACTTTAGCATAGCGCATTTCTTTATTCCCTTCTAATTATAAGGAAGTAAGTAATAAGAACATTCTGCTAATATATCTCGATTATCATTGTGCACAAAGAAGAATAATCTTTTGTAGGAAGTTTGTAGAGCAGCTAGAGAAAGTCATGTGAGTGTAACATATCCGAATTTTTTTTTTTTCGATTGGCATGAAGTAAATAGAAGTATAAGACTTTTAGCAATAATTTGTTACAGAGATATAGAGAAGGTCACGTGAACGGAACACATTAGGTTTTTTAAATTAATTTTCAAATTAAAATATTGCGTTAAACTCTTATCCAGGATTATTCTTATCGGATAAATTATAGTCAGGAAGTGTTAGCACAATACGTTATTAAACATTTTACCACAAACTGGAGCCTATTTGGCCCAGCATTTGAAAATATATTATTTTATAAATATATAGTTACACATATGTCTTACTTTATATCATATCTAGTGTGAAAACTGAAGTTAGTGGTATCGCATTATAAAGATGAGCTCAAAATATAGAGAATCTAATAATTTTATGATGGTGAAATTTCAACACCATGAGCACCACAGCTAATCTTAAACGAGATTTCCCCAATTTTTGATTCCCTATTATATGAGAGTAACAGCTTTTTATATTTCATTTTGGATGTAAAATATAGTAAAAAGTATACTTGGAAAATATCCTGTTTAGTTTTTACTGCATCCAATATGAAATATAATAAATGGTTACTCTTTTATATTAGGGGTTCAAAATTGGGAAAATCATGTATATTTAAGAGTATGGTATTCATAGTATTGCATTTTATAGTCTAAAAATTAATAAATTTCTCTATATTACGAGCTCTTTTACTATAAAGTGTAGCAATAAATACAATAATATGTATATATTTATAAACCAATATACAGGATGTTTCAAAAAGAATATACATGTTACAAAGTATTATTTTGTCCAAACTATCGATCGCTGCGCCTCGGCTCAGCTATTGGAGAAACGAATACATAGTTTAGTTAATATTAACAGCCGCTAGATGACAGTAGTCTTCTATTTTGCTTGCTAACCGTCATATGTTTAAAATGCTACTCCGCAGCAGAAAGCATTTTGTGTTCTCGAGTTTGCGCAGTGCAATTCAATGACTACACTGCAAAGACGTTACAGGTTGAGGAACTACGTTGATCCTGCAAACATTCGCAGATGGTATCGACAGTTTGTAGATACAGGATGTGTATGTAAAGGAAAGAGTCCTGGCCGCCCTTGTGTTCCTGAAGAAAGTGTTGCAAGAATTCAAACTGCTTTCCAACGTAGTCCTTACTTGTCGTGCCAGTCGGGTGTTAAAACTGCCTACACCAACAATTTGGCGTGTTTTGAGACGTCGGTTGGTTATGAAGCCGTACAAGTTACAGCTGTTACAAGCTCTGCGTCCTGATGATAAGCGAAAACGTGTAGCAATTTGTAACGAGATGCTTGATGCTATTGACAATGACAACACTTTCGCACCACGCATCGTGTTTAGTGGAGAAGCGACTTTTCATGTTAGTGGCCAGGTAAACAAACACATTGTTCGAATGTGAGGCCTACAGAACCCACAAGCAGCCATTGAACATATACGAGATTCCCCCAAGATACATGTGTTTTGTGCGATATCCCGAACATCTGTTTACGGCCCATTTTTCTTTGATGGAAACACGGTTAACAGTCAGCAGTATCTCGCTGTGTTACAAAACTGGTTGTTTCTGAGGCTGCACGAAGACAATTTCATCTTTCAACCCCCTCACTGGAGTCGCCGAGTGTGCGCATATCTGAATGAAACTCTACCGAACCGTTGGGTTGGTCATCAAGGAGCTGACGACTTAGCATGTCTCAGCTGGGCTCCACGGTCACCGGATTTGACACCCAGTGGCTACTTCCTGTGGGGTTTCGTTAAAGACAACGTTTACGTGCCACCACTCCCACAGAACCTGGAAGAGTTGAAGAACCGGATCCGTACTGCCATAACATCAGTGACGAAGGATATGTTATCCGAGTATGGGCGGAATTTGAGTATCGATGTGATATTGTTCGTGCCTCTGATGGAGGACATGTTGAACATCTTTAATCTGAACTTGAGGGGTTCGTGCATATATGTGTAAAGTTTCATATTTGTATGTCTTAAAGTTTAATAAACATATGCATTCGAAATGCGTATATTCTTTTTGAAACACCCTATATTTTCAAAGGTTGGGCCAAATTAGCCCGATAACGGCCAAATATTGTATTAAAAGATTCAGTTATGTATGCTGGCTGTCAATATCTAACTGTAGTTTATCAGAAAAGACTAGTCTTGAGTAAGAGTTGAATGCAATATTTTAATTTGAAAGTTAATTTTACACTTTTGTGTACAGATTTAATGCCACTATCGTTTTCGTGCAAAGAATAATTTAATTGCTTGATTATATATTCTAGGACTATATTGATAAAAATCTGATGTTTCATTCACATGACTTTCTCTATATCTCTGCAACAAACTATTGTTAAACAGCTTATGCTTCTATTTACTTCATACTAATCAAGAAAAAATCAGCAGAAATAGTCCTATTGCTTGGTTCCTTGTAAGTAGAAGCGAAATAAGGGAGTGCTACTGTTTAAAGTGATAGTCAAAAGTTGGTTGCTATGTGACTGAAGTTCCTTTGTTTGTATGGACTGGATTTGTTAAATTCCTGTATGACAAAGGTATGTTTTTAAAGCCGAAACCAAAAAGCAAGGAGTATCTCAAAATCGATCAACTCTACGAAAAAAATGTATATAGGATAAAGTAGGTGTTTTAAGGTACTCTACATTTTTTGTGTTGTAAGTCTTTGTTCATATCTTACGGTTTAGCAGTTATGAAAATTCTGTAAAATTCATGCAGAATAAAGTAGTCTTCCGAGGCCATTCCCAGAAATTTCAAGATATGCATTTTATTTGTCGTGTAAACATCTTTAACATACGAATTTTTAATCAAAACGTTAGTCATTTTTCAGAAAATCAAAATTTCGAAAAAAGTTCCATGTAAAGGATAGTTTGAGGTGGGGTAATTTTTCTCAAAATCTTCGTGTCGCATCTCTGGAAGATGTCAAACTTAAATACTAACTTTGGTATTTTACCGACATTTCGTTTTTGAGCTATCGTGTTCTTAGTCACACGGACACACACACAGACATTTTTGTGAAAGTGCTTTTTTTGGATACAGGGGACACTAAAACATATATTTCCGGTGAAATCTCGATATCGAATTTTTGGATGGAGTGCAATCAATACCTTCTCCAAACCCCATGTACATACTACGTACCTACAGAGAAAGTAAAAATCTGATGTGTTCCATTCACATGACTTTCTCTGCATCTCTGCAACAAATTAGTTTTAAAAATCTCATGCTTCTATTTACTTCATGCTAATCGACAAAAAATTAGCAGAAATAGTATTATTACTTGCTTCTTTGTAAGTAGAAGGGAAATAAGCGAGTAGCATAGGTTAAAGTGGTAGTCAAAAGCTGGTTGCTATGTGACTGAAGTTCCTTTGTGTGTATGGACACAAGTTGAAAATTCCTGTATGAGAAAAGTTGTTTTTCGAACCTGAAAACAAAAAAAAAGGAATATCTCAAAAACAATCAACTCCACGAAAACATTGTATACAACATAAATTGTGTGTTTTAACGTGCTCTACATTTTTTCTGTGGTAAGTTTTTGTCCATTCCTTACGGTTTAGCAGTTATGCAAAATTCCGTAAAATTCACTCTGAATAAAGTAGTCTTCCGAGGCTATTCCCAGAAATTTCAAAATTTACATTTTATTTGTCAAGTAAATATGTTTAAAATACGATATTTTAATCAAAATCGTTAGGGCCATTTTTTAGAAAACCAAAATTTACGAAACAAAGTTCTATGTAAAGGGTATTTTGGGGTAGGGTAGTTTTTCTCAAAATCTTCTTGTCGCATCCCTGGAAGATACTAAACTTCAATACCAAGTTTGGTATTTTACCGACTTTTCGTTTTTGAGTTACCGTGTTCACAGACACACGGACACACACAGACCTTTTTCTGAAAATATTTTTTTTTGGATACAGGGGACCCAAAAACATGTATTTCCGGTGAAATCTCGGTATCGAATTTTTTGATGGAGTGCAATACCTTCTCTATACACTATGTAATCAGTAAAATTTAGCAGATATAGTCTTATTAGTTACTTCCGTGTAAGTAGAAGCAAAATAAGGGAGTACCAAAGGTTAAAGGGATACTCAAAAGCTGGTTGCTATGCCACTAAAGTTCCTTTGTTTGTATGGACAGCAGTTGACAACTTCCTATATGAAAAAAGTATGTTTTTCATAGCAGAAACGAAAAACAAGTAATGGCTAAAAAACGATGAACTCCACAAAAATGTATATGGCATAAATTGTATGTTTTAACGTGCTCTACAGTTTTTGTGCAGTAAGTTTTTGTCTATTTCTTAAGGTTTAGCCGTTATTCAAAATTCCGTAAAATTCATCCAAAATGAACTACTCTTCAGAAGCCATTTCCCGAAAATTCAAGATATACATTTTATTTGTCAGGTACATGTCTTAAATATACGATATCTTAATCAAAATCTTTAGAACCATTTTTGAGAAAATCGAAATTTTCTAAAAAAGTTCCATGTAAAGGGTAGTTTCGGGTGGGTTTTTTTTTTTTTCTCAAAATCTTCGTGTCATATCCCTGGAAAATACTAAGCTTAAATACCAAGTTTGGTATTTTACCGACTTTTCTTGTTCGCAGACACACGGACACACCCACGTACACACCGACCTTCATGTGAAAGTGATTTTTTTTTATTTTGGGGACCCTAAAACATATATTTCCGGTGAAATCTCGGTATCGAATTTTTTGGTGGAGTGCAATACCTTCTCTATGCACTATGTGTATAGTGCGTATAGAGAAAGTAAAAATTGGTCCAGAGCATCTATTTATTTCAATCCTTTATTGCCCTAAATTGATTGTATATTATCGGTATTCATTGCAATTTGAGGATTAGAATTTCCATGGTTGATTTCGTTAATCGTATTTGCTTTGGGGGATCTAAAAGTACCATAATTTCATACAATTCCTCTCTGTTCATATTATATGCCTGTTTTAAATCTATAAATAGGTTATGTATGACAACTTTATAATGTAATATTGTTTAGGTGAAGTATTTTAGTGTCGACGACTTACCTTTTGATTAGTGTGTTATGTACGTTCCACGCATCCTGTTCGTTCTGAAGTAAAATAAATAGACCGGCTTTAATCTGGTTGGTCATATCGGACGATGATTGAATTTGGTGAAATGATGCTCTAATGATCTCAGGGTCCATGGAGCTTAAAGTTTCTCGACATTCGTCCTCTCAGGATAAGCGAAAACCCCGAAAAAAACCTGATCCGGATATCTCACCCTAAGCGAGATTGGAACTCACGACCTTTTGAACGTGAGGCAGACACGCTACCACCACACAATCCAGGCAGGCTTTGGTAGCATTATTGACCAAAAGACGCAAGAGAGACCGAGGAAAAAACCCCAGGATTTAGATACTCACATGTTTCTTAAAACAGAGCTCACCATTAAGCTAATTTTATTCTATAAAGGCCAGTTACACACAAAAAAGGCCAGTGCATGAGGAATTCGATCTCCACTAAGCCTGCAGCAAATCAACTGAGATAACTCTCGCATGATGTGTTACACTCGCATGATTTTCTCTAGCTACTCTACAAACAAACTTCTTACAAAAGATGATTCTTCTTCAACACCATGATAATCGAGATAAACATTAGCAGAATGTTATTACTTAGTTCCTTATAAGTAGAGTGGAACTAAGGGAATGCACTAGGCTTAGGTGATAGTCAAATGTTTTAAAAGCTGTCATTATGCGATTGTCATTGCAAATCGCTTCTTTGCTTGACCAGGAGTAGAACAAAAGAGAAACGGAACTCCCGTCGGAGAAAAGTATAAGTACTTCACAACTGAAACTAATGTCAAGGAATACCTCGAAAACAGTAAGCTCTACGAAAAAAGTATATGACATATCTTGTGTATTTTAACAAGATCTACATTTTTTGTGTCGTAAGATTGTATCTATCCCTTGCGGTTTACTAGTTATGTCAAATTAAGCAAAATTCATCCAGAGCAAACAAGTCTTTAGAAGCTATTCCCAGAAAATTCAAGATATACATTTTATTTGTGATAGAAATGGCTTTAATATGTGGTATTTTAACCAAAATCGTTTGAGCCATTTTTAAGAAAAACAAAATTTTCAAACAATTTTCCATGTAAAGGGTAGTTAGGGGTGGGGGGATTGTCATGAAAATCTTCATGTCGCATCCTTGGAAGATACTAAACTTAAATACCACGTTTGGTATTCAACCGTCTTTTCGTTTTTGAGCTATGCTGTACACACACACACACACACACACACACACACACACACACACGCGCGCGCGCGCGCGCGGACCTGTTTCTGAAAATTCACTTTTTGGACTCGGGAGGTCCTAAAACATGAATTTCCGGTGAAATCTCGACATTGAACTTTTGGGTGGAATACAATACCTCTCTATTCCTATGTAAATTGTACATACGGGGCAAGAGAAAGTAAAAAATCTTATGTGTTTCATTCACATGACCTTCTCTACATCTCTGCAACAAATTATTGTTAAAATGCTAATCATGCTATTCGAGAAACAGAAATAGTGTTATTACTTAGCTCCATGCAAGTAGAAGGGAAATAAGGGAGTAGCATAGACTAAAGTATTAGTCAAACGCTGAATGCTATGTGACTGAAGTTCCTTTGTTTGTATGGACAGGAGTTGACAAATTCCCGTATGAGAAAAGTAAGTTTTTTAAACCTGCAACCAATAACAACGAATATCTCGAAAACGATTCACTCCACGCAAAAAATGTATATAATATAAATTGTGCGTTTTAACGAGCTCTACATTTTCTGTTACGTAAGTTTTGTGTATTTCTTACGGTTTGCCAGTTATGCAAAATTCCGTAAAATTCATCCAGAATAAAGTGGTCTACAGAGGATATTGCCAGAAAATTCAAGATATACATTTTTATTTGTCAGGTAAATATCTTTAATATACGATATTTTAATCAAAATCGTTAGAGACATTTTTAGTAAATAAAAATTTTAGATTTGTTTTCATATAAAGGGTAGTGGGGTGAGGGGGGATTTTCTTGAAAATATTCGTGTCGCATCCTTGTAAGACACTGAACTTAAATACCAAGTTTGCTATTTAACGCAATTTCGTTTTTGAGCTATGCTGTCCACAGAAGCACACACACACATATACACACACACACACACATACACGGACCTTTTTCCCAAAATGCTTTTTACTGGATTCAGGGGTACCAAAAATATATATTTCCGGTGAAATCTCGAAATCGAACTTTTGGGTGCAATGCAATACCTTCTCTATGCAATATGTACATAGTACGTGTAGAGAAAGTAATTAAATATTATTGGGGAAAAATATAAATGCTAAATTATATCATCACATCGCTCCCAAAACTTTTTAATATTAATTTAACAGGAAATGACTGGTCTATTCTATACTCTCCTTTTCGGAATCCAGTTTGGTATTTGCGTATTATTTTTTAATATATGGCTTTAGTTTATTACTTTCTCTAGCAGGTATGTATAATTTACACAGAATAATATTGTACTCCACCCAAAACTCGGTACCTAAATTTCACCGGAAATACATCTTTTAAGAATACCTGAATCCAGAAAGACTTTAAATAAAAAAGGTCCGTGTATGTCTGTCTGTCTGTGGACAGCATCACTACAAGATCTGATGTGTTTCATTCACATGAGTTTCTCTACATCTCTGCAGCAAATTATTGTTAAAAAGCTTATGCTTCATTTACTTCATGCTAATCGAGAAAACATTAGCAGAAACAGTCTTATTACTTGCTTCCTTGTAAGTAGAAGCGAAATAAAAGAGTACCATAGGTTAAAGGGATAGTCAAAAGCTGGTTGCTATGTAATTGAAGTTCCTTTGTTTGTATGGACACGAGTTGAAAAATTGCTGCATGAGAAAAGTATACGTTTTTCAAAGCTGAAACAAAAAACAAGGAATATTTTAAAAACGATCTGTTCCACAATAAAAATGCATATAACAAATTTTGTGTTTTAATATGCTCTACATGTTTTGTGTGGTAAGGTTTTGTCCATTTCTTACGGTTTAGCAGTTATGCAAAATTCTGTAAAATTCATGCAGAATAAAATAGACTTCAGAGGCTATTCCAAGAAAATTCAAAATATACATTTTATTTGTCAGGTAAATATCTTTAATATACGAAATTTTAATCAAAATCAATAGAGCCATTTTTGCGAAAATCAAAATTTTCTAAAAAAGTTCCATGTAAAGGTAGTTGGAATTGGGGGAATTTTCTCGAAAATCTTAGCGTCATCCTTGGAAGATACTGAACTTAAATACCAAGTTTGGTATTCAACGGTCTTTTCGTTTTTGAGCTATGCTCTCCACAGACTGACAAACACACACATGGACCTTTGTCCAAAAATGCTTTTTTTTTATATTCAGGGGGACCCAAAACATGTATTTCCGGTGAAATCTCGGTATCGAATTTTTGGTGCATTGCAATACCTTCTCTATACACTACATAGTACGTGTAGAGAAAGTAAAAACGAATCGGCATTGTTTATGGCCAAGCAATGTAGCATAATCATAAAGCTGTTGTTTTAATGTTTGAAGGTAGTATAAACGTACAAATTTCCAGAGGAATATGTGAAGATACATTTAAGGTAGCACGTTTAGTTAATTCGCAGATTGAATATTGGACTAAGATAAATATAAATACTTTATTGAATGCTAATATTAATGGTATATTCTTACACTTGTTCTAGAAATGTTAGTTGGTGTATCAAGAATAACAAACGTCATGATTCTCTGTTATATTTTGCTGCAAGATAAAATATAGACCTACTTCATCTGAAAATGTTTTGTTTTCCTCGAGCATATCCGGTTAAGTAGTAAGAGCAAGGAGTGAATATATGAAAGAAACTTCAAAGGTTTAAATGCCTCTGTATTAGTTTTGAAATTCCTTTCGTTCTTCTTTAATCCTATGGACTTAAATCGATTCGGCTTGAAAATCGGATTTTCAAGCGACAGCTCTGTGTCTCATGGTTTAATTACCTGATTTATTCTCCGGGTACGGGCGATGAATGGAAGGATTTGAAAATCCGCAAGTCTATACTATGCATCAGGTTTATGTGTTTTAGAAAAGCTTGAAAAAGCGCCCAAAACAAAGCCGATATTTTAATCTGGGCTGCTGCCTATCTCTTTTGAGCAGAGGAAATAATAGCAAAAGTCCAATAATTACGATATCACGAGGAAAGAATGCCCCAGGCTCATACTGATTAAGCCATATTCGCACCGAAAGATGAAACAAAGGATTACGTAGAGACCGAATAGATCCAAAACAAGGATAGGGATGCAGCAGTAAAGTAAGCCATGGAAGAAATAAAGAATCAACGAGAAGTAAAAAGTTAAAAAAAAAAAAAAAAAAAAAAAATAAGTGAAAACTAAAACACTGATTTGGATAGGTGTCACTCCTAACATGTTAAAATACCAAATTGAACGAATTGCTATAAATTCTGGTTTTACAAAAACTTCGTTTTATTTCACTTAAATAAAAACCTAATTAAGAGAAAAAACGCACTGTTAAAAGCGAAGATTGTATGACATGGCCATATTTGTAATGCTTCTCCAGCAACAGCATTTATAGGTTATGTATTACTTTGAGGACGAATATCTTTTTGAGGAGCTATAGTAATTTGATAATAATTTATTATCAGTTGTTCCTTGCTTAGATATTGATTTAGTTCAATGAGTTTGAGGTGGTTTTACTGTAGATAATGCACTTATTCTCCACTGATTAATCTAGTTGTACTGACTTAGGATGCGTTTCAATATGGTTGCCATGTCATGTTCAGTAAAACGACCAACCAGTTTGCTGAAGATAAAATGGCATTCATGTTGAGACGCGTTTAAAGTCAGTTCACCCAGACTAATCAGCGGAGAAGTATAGATATCTCATTAAGAATGTCGGGTTTTAAGCAAAACTATATTCAAAATAATTATAATTTTCTAAATAAAGACAATTAGACTATATTTCCTAGCCACCTTGTACGATGTTTGCTAAGCTGTAACGGTACCAGTTTCTGGTTTTTATAGGAAGAATTCGCGATACCCATTTCAACTGCTTCAATGTTATCAAAATTTCTTTCACATAAACGGACAATGGATCTAATATCTATCGGGTATCTGATAGCAAAGATCAGGGCTATATGGTGGATAAAGTACCAGTTGGATTCCTTCACATTCCTTAATTTTGTTTATTGTTCTTTGAACAGCATGAGGTTTCGCATTTTCCTAATGCAAGAGAGCCCTCTTTCTGTTAACTAATGCCGGGTATCTTATCTCAAAACTTGTTGAATTCGTTCCAGTTGTTGAGAATAAAGATCCACGTGGACTGATATCCATTTGAAACAAATTCCCAGTGAATCACACATTCAAAAATCCACCACACACATCATTGTTTTGGGGCTGAACCGATTTTTATTTTTTCTACACGTACTATGTACATAGTGTACAGAGAAGGTATAGTGTTACACCAAAAATTCGCTACCGAGATTTCACCAGAAATGCATATTTTGGGACCCCCTGAATCCGAAAAAGGACTCGGACTTTTGGACTCGGGGACCTCAAAGCATATTTTCAGTAAAATCTCGGTATCGAAATTTGAGGTGGAATACAATAATTTCTCTATACACTATGTACATAGTACGCGTAAAGAAAGTAAATTGCTTTAACATGTATTTGTGGTGTAAATCTGAACTTCGTACCAGGTGGTCCGATTTCCCGTATTTGAGGTGTGCAGTTGTCGCTTCGTGCGTTTAAAGAGTTGCAGAACTCGGCGGGGCTATTTCACTCTCTAGTCGGAAACAGGCCGGAGAGATATTCGTTTTACTCCTCTTGCTTATCAGCGGAGACGGAAAGCGGGTCGCGCTCATTGAGACGGGGGTTGATGAAACGAATTCACTTGACTGGTATTTTATAATTACCTTTTTGTAAGAGAACACATAGATATATATGCGACTCTTTATTGATATGCGGCAAAGTCTTGATGGGGTAATTAGACATCTCGCCTTATACCAAGGTTCAATCCCAGGGGACTGATTGGTATTTGTGACTGACAAAGCGCCGTCTGGACGTCTTTTTTCTGGGTTCTCCGGGTCATTCAATCCACCAATGTTCTATCATTAGCTTGTCTCTCATCCATTTCATATCATCTACTTCCTCACTTAAATAAAAACAAGTAACAAGACCATTTCTGCTATTTTTCTTGATTAGAAGAATGAGTTTTTTTAGCAATAATTTTTAGCAGAGATGTAGAGAAAGTAATGTGAATGGAACACATTTAACTGAAACCACTCCCTGCCTCCACAAAGTCTGGAAATGTGCATGTGAAAATGAGTGAGTGTGTTCAATATATAGTACTAACGTTTATAAACCCTACAGCTCAGCGAGAAAACATTAGCAATTATTTCTAAATCAAATCCCTATGACGATTGAAGATTAACGAGCCTATATAAATGCCATAATTTAAGAAAATGTGTTCTATTCACATGACTTTCTTTATATCTCTGTAACAAATTAACGTTAAAAAGCTTTTTCTTCTATAAACCTCATATTATTCAATGTAAGCATTACCAGAAATACTTGTTTGCTTGTAAGTAGAAGGAAATTAAGCGTATACACTAATGAAGTCCTTTAAAAGCTGGTTGCTATGTGACTGATGTTTCTTTATTTGCATGACCAGGAGTGAACAAATTTCCGTAGGAGTAGGTGATGCCTGCTTAAAAATCTGATGTGTTCCACTCACATAACTTTCTCTATATCACTGCAACAAATTATTCTATTTACTTCATCTAATGGAGCAAAAATTAGAACAAATAGTCATATTACTTGCTTCCTTGTTAGTAGAGGCGAAATAAGAGGGTACCATAGGTTAAAGTGATAGTCACAAGCTGGTTACTCTGCGACTGAAATTCCTTTCTTCGTATGGACACGAGTTCACAAAGTCCTGTATGAGAAAAGTGTAAGTCTTTACAGCTGAAAAAAACAAGGAATATCTCAAAAACTGTCAACTCCACGAAAAAAATATATATGACATAAATTGTGTGTTTTAAGGTGCTCTACATTTGTTGTGTGGTAAGTTTTGTCCATCTCTTACGGTTTAGCAGTTATGCAAAATTCCGTAAAATTGACCGCGATTAAAGTAGTCTTCAGAGGCTATTCCCAGAAAATTCAAACTATACATATTATTTGTCATGTAAATATCTTTAATATACGACATTTTAATCAAAATCTTTAGAGCCACTTTAGAGAAAATCAAAATTTTCGAAAAAATTTCCATGTAAAGGGTAGTTTGGGTGGGGGGATTTTTCTCAAAATGTTCGTGTCGCATTCCTGGAAGATACTAAACTTAAATACCAAGTTTGGTATTTTACCGACTTTTCGTTTTTGAGTTATCGTGTTCACAGACACACGAACACCCACACGGACCTTTTTCTGAAAATACTTTTTTTTGTATACAGGGGACCCTAACATATATTTCCGGTGAAATCTCGGTATCGAATTTTTTGGTGGAGTGCATTACCCTCTGTTTACACTATATACATAGCATGTATAGAGAAAGTAAAAAATCTGATGTGTTACACTCACATGACTCTCTCTAGCACTTCTACAAACTTCTTACATAAGATTATTCTTCTTTTTCACCTTGCTAATCGAGATAATCATAGCAGAATGTTCTTACTACTTAGCTCCTTACGAGTAGAAAGAAACTAAGGGAATACACTAGATTAAACCGATAGTAATCAAATGTTTTAAAAATTTGCCGATCCCGGTGGCCGCGCTCGCTAAAGTATCTCGCTTTGGCGCTTCGTGGTGCACAGGATTGTGGGTTCGAGTCCCGCCTTGGGCATGGGTGATTCTGTGTTTGTAAATGTGTCTATGTTTGTGTATGTGTATCTAAAAGGAAAACGTTAAGAATAATAAGGTCTACTAAGGAAATATAGGAAACTGGAAAAAATGGAGAAAAAAGGAATACAGCGCCGGAGTCCTGACAAGCCTCCGGAACTGTATTTTTTTACAAAAAAAAAAAAAAGCTGTGGTTATTCAACTGTCATTGTAAATCGCTTCGTTGCTTGGCCAGGAGTAGAACAAAAGAAAAACGGACACTTCCTGTATGAGAAAAGTTTAAGTACTCACAACTGAAACCTAAAACAAGGAATATCTTGGAAACGGTTACCTCCACAACAAAAATGTGAAGGACATAAATTGTGTGTTTTGATCAGATCAATTTTCTGTGTACTAAGTTTTTGTCTATCTCTTACCGTTTAGCAGTTAAGCAAAATTTAGCAAAATTCATCCAGAATAAAGAGCTCTTCAGAGGCTATTCCCAGAAAATTCAAGATATACATTTTATTTGGCATGTAAATATCTTTAATACACGGGATTTTAATCAAAATCGTTAGGGATTTCTTACAAAATCAAAATTTTCGAACAATTTTCCATGTAAGGGGTAGTTAGGGGGTGGGGGATTTTCTTGAAAATCTTCGTGTCGCATCCTTGGAAGATACCAAACCTAAATGCCTAGTATTTAACGGTATTTTCGTTTTTGAGCTATGCTGTCCAGAGACATACACATACTGACAGACATACACAGACACATACACACGGACCTTTTTCTGAAAATGCTTTTTTTGGATTCAGGGGGTCCTAAAACATGTATTTCCGGTTAAATCTCGGTATCGAATTTTTGGGTGGTATACAATACTTCCTCTATACACTATGTACATAGTACGTATAGAGAAAGTAAAAATCAAGAAATGTATTCGAAAAAACTAGAGAATATCTTAAAAAACTTAAAGGAAGTCAAAAGTGAAAACTTATTTTTGCAAAAATAAGGAGTTAAAGAAACATCTGGAATACCTTGAACAGTAATCAAGAATTAATGTGCTGGAAATTCATGGAGTACTTCTCAACCGCAAGAGAATACTATCGAATTGTTAAAAATCATTGGAAAATCCCTGATGCCTACATAGAGGATCCTGATGTTGATGCTTGTCATCGTTTGAGCCTAAATCCTTCGCCCCCCAGTTACCCAGTGTAACTGTTGTAAAATTCTGCAGGTAAACCAAAGAGGAAAGATGTCGAAAATACGAAAGGGTGGCATTCGACGCTGAACAAACTTGTGGATAATACAAACATATTTTGAGTGACAGGAGGAGAGCCTGTTCTTTCGATGCAATAACGAAACATGCTCTGCTATATATTCTGAGTGAGTTTGATTGATCTATGTTCATTGTCTTTTCAAAGCTCTGCACAATATTATACTGAATTTTTTGTATCAAGCTTTATACTTTTATTTGTGAAAGTACAAGGTGTTTCTATCTGCTGGTCACATTATGAAATAATTGCGATACTTTATGAATTAGAACGATGCAATGTTAATACACTTCTTTTGGAGCAGATTATAATCTCAACATGTACATGTTTATGTTATAAAACCCTGCCTACTACCCTCTCTATATACCGTGGAATACTATGCGGTTTGTAACCCTGTGCGCCTCGGAACCCAAAACCGAGCTCTAGTGACAAAAGCGATGTCAGAGTAGCCCCAACATCTGGGCTAAATTTACTAAACAAACCTGGCTATGGAGCATGTGGATGAAATCCGTTTCTAAGCATAAGCATAGACTGGAGTTCAGAAATTTCCGTATGTGAAAAATGTAAAAGTATTTTAAAGCCGAAATCAATAATAAGGAATTCCTTAAAAAATGGCCAACTCCACAAAAAAAATCTGATGTGTTCCATTCACATGACTTTCTCTACATCTCTGCAACAAATTATAATTAAAAAGCTTATGCCTCTATTTACTTCATGCTAATTGAGAAAACATTAGCAAAATAGTTTTATTAATTGCTTCATTGTAAGTACAAGTGAAACAAGGGAGTACCATAGGTTAAAGTGATAGTCAAAAGCTGGCTGCTATGTGACTAACGTTCCTTTGCTTGTATAGACAGGAGTTGAAAAATTCCTGTATGTGAAAAGTATGTTCTGCACAGCTGAAACCAAAAACAGGAAATATCTTAAAAACGATCAGCTCCACGAAAAAATGTATATGACATAAATTGTGTGTTTTAATGTGCTCTACATTTTTTGATGGGCAAGTTTTTGTCCATCTCTTACGGTTTAGCAGTTATCCAAAAATCCGTAAAATTCATCCAGAATAAAGTTGTCTTCAGAGGCTATTCCCATAAAATTCAAGATATACTGTCTATTTGTCAACTAAATATCTTAAATATACGAGATTTTAATCAAAATCGTTAGAGCCATTTTTAAGGAAATCAAAATTTTCGAAATTTTTTCCATGTAAAGGGTAGTTTGGGGTGGGGTATTTTCTTGAAAATCTTCGTGTCGCATCTTCGGAGGATACCAAACTTAAATACAAGTTTGGTTTTAATGGTCTTTTCATTTTTGAGCTAAGCTGCCCACATACACACAGACAGACACAAACACACGGACATTTTTCTAAAAATGCTTCTTTTTTTTAAATTCAGGGGGTCTCAAAGCATATATTTCCGGTGAAATCTCGGTATCGAGTTTTTGGGTGCAATACAATACCTTCTGTATACACTATGTGCATATTACGTATAGAGAAAAAATGTGTATGACATAAATTGTGCGATCTATATTTTTTTATCTAACAAGTTTTTGTCTATCGCTTACGGTATACTAGCTATGCAAATTCCATCAAAATCCATCCAGAATAAAGAGGTCTTTAGAAGCTGGTCCCAGAAAATTCGAGATATACGTTTTATTTGTCATGTAAATATATTTTACATACGGTGTTTAAATAAAAACCGTTCCAGCCATTTTTGAGAAAATCAAAATGTTCGAATTTTTTTCCATGTAAAGAGTAGTTTGGGATAGGGGGGGGGAGTTTTCTCAAAATCTTCGTGTGGCAACCTTGGAAGATACTAGACTATATACCAAGTTTGATATTTACCGATTTTTCGTTTTTGAATTATATGTTTACAGACACACGGACACATACACACACGGGCCTTTTTCTGGAAATACTTTTTGGATTCAGCGGACCCTAAAACGTCTATTTCCGTTGAAATCTCCATATGAATTTTTGGGTAGGATGCAATACCTTCTCTATACACTATATACATAGTACGTGTAGAGAAAGTAAAAACGACCGCAGTTGCGCATGCGTATCTGTGAGTGAACAGCAAAAGTAGAAAGCCTTATGTATGAAATACATTCCTCTATCCACTATCGTGTATGTTTATAACTGTTCAATTAATTTTTCTCTAAGAACATCATAAATATTAGCATTTAGGTGCTTAAAACTTGAAATTTTTAATGGCATAAATGCTATAGTAACAATAAGGCAGCTATTTATTGAAGGAAATGTTATGAACTTCTTGTTTGATTCTTTCATGAGAACCTTAATGACCACAAAAATTATACACTAAGTAATTAGGCTGTCTTATCAGCGGTGTTGAAAATCGACATTTCTGCAAACATTTCTTTCATAGAAGCACAGAAAGTTTTGAAAATATTTACTCGAAATATTGTATTAAAGAAATGTTCTAAAAGCAATATGTGGGAAGAAACAGATTAAATAACAATTTCTTTATTTAATAATATTTAACTGTAATAATTAATTTTGTTGTATAAACATATTTTAAAGAGTTAATAGCATGCGAACTTTTAATAATTTGGCCACGTCTGTAGATACAATAAGCGTTTGTGAGAATATGTTGTTGAAGGATGGGTAGAGAATGTCATGTAAATGAGATGCATCAGATTTTGTTTAATTTCTTCTCTTTACGAACTCCAAACTTATAGTGGAAGGTATAGATAATGGACACAAAATCACGATTCTCTGTGAAAATGCTGCTTACAGATACTATCCATTGCGGTTTCTGCACCTATGATAGGATTCAATTACAGGCACGTTCAGGTGGTCTTCGTAAATAAAAATCTGATGTGGCGTTTTTTTTTTTAAACTTTCTCTATACGAACTATGTACATAGTGTATAGAGAAGGTATTGCACTCCACCCAAAAATTCGTTACCGAGATTTCACCGGAAATATATGTTTTAGAGTACCCAAAATCCAAAAAAAGCATTTTCACAAAAAGGTCCGTGTGTGTATGTGTGAGTGTGTGTCCGTGTGTCTGTGAACACGATAACTCAAAAACGAAAAGTCGGTAACATACCAAACTTGGTATTTAAGTTTAGTTTCTTCCAGGGATGGAACACGAAGATTTTGAGAAAAATCCCCCCACACCCAACTACCCCTTACATGGAACTTTTTCGAAATTTTTGATTTTCTCAAAAATGGCTCTAACGATTTTGATTAAAATTTCGTGTATTAAAGCTATTTACCTGACAAATAAAATATATATCTTGAATTTTCTGGGAATAGCCTCTGAAGAGTAGTTTATTCTGGATGAACTTTACTCAATTTGGAATAACTGCTAAACCGTAAGAGATGGACAAAAACTTACTACACAAAAAAGTAGAGCACGTTAAAACACACAATTTATGTTATACCATTTGTTTCGCGGAGTTTGTCGTTTTTGAGACATTCCTTATTTTTGGTTTGTACTATGAAAAACGTATACTTTTCTCTTACAGGAACTTGTCAACTCCTATCCATATAAACAAAGGAACTTCATTGACATAGCAACCAGCTTTTGACTATCGTTCTAACCTATAGCAGTCCCTTATTTTGCTCCTACTTACAAGGTAGCAAATAATAAGACTATTTGTGCTATTTTTTTCTGATTAGCATAAAGTAAATAGATGTATAAGCTTTGTAAGAATAATTTGTTGCAGGGATATAGAGAAAGTCATATGAATGGTACTCATCAGATTTTTTAACTTATGGACGCTCTTTAACTGCTGTGGTTCTCAACGTCCCATTCCACATTAGACGTGAAAGACCGCTTAATTTTGCTCAGAGGCCTTTCTATTAGGCTTAAGGTTCTTTTACGTGCCTTAAATCTAAGATACGGGACCCACGGCTTTACTTCCCTTCCGAAAGAAGCCATGCTAAGGATTTTTACGCCCAAAAAAATCCATCGTCCTCCGCCGGGTTTGAACCCGCAACCTTGGGTATATGAAGTTAGCATGGTAACCATTACACAACGGAGAGCGACAATCTGATGTGACTTTCTCTAGCTACTCTACAAACAAACGTCTTACAAAAGATAATTCTTCTTTCAACACAACGCTAATAGAGATAAACATTAGCAGAATTTTTATACTTAGTTCCTTATAAGTAGACTGGAACTAAGGGAATGCACAAGGCTTACAAATGTTTTAAAATTTGTCGTTATGTGATTGTCATTGCAAATTGCCTCTTTGCTTGGCCAGGTGTAGAACAAAAGAAAAACGAACACTCCCGTCTGTAAAAAGTATAAGTACTTCACAACTGAAACTAATAACAAGGAATAACCCTGAAACGGTAAGTTCCACGAAAATAATGTTTATGACATAACTTCTGTATTCTAACGAGATGTACATTTTTGTATAATAAGTTTTTTTTTTCTATCTCTTACGGTTTACTAGTTATTCTAAATTAAGCAAAATTCACCCAGAATAAACAGGTCTTTAAAAGCGTTTCCCAGAAAATTCAAGATACACATTTTATTTGCGATATAAATGGCTTTAATATGTGATATTTTAATCAAAATCGTTAGAGCTATTTTTAAGAAAAACAAAAATTTCGAAAATGTTTCCGTGTAAACGGTAGTTAGGGGTGAGGGTATTTTCTTGAAAATCTTCGTGTTGCATCCTTGGAAGATACCAAACCGAAATACCAAGTTTGGTGTTCAGCCGTCTTTTCATTTTTGAGCTATGCTACCCACAGACACACACACATGGACCTTTTTTCTGAAAATGCTTCTTTTGTACTCAGGGGGTCCAAAAACATGTATTTCCGGTGAAATCTCGACATCGAATTTTTGGGTGGAATACAATACTTCTCTGTCCCTATGTACATTGTACATACGGGGCTAGAGAAAGTAAAAATCATAAGTTCGCTCCGACTAGAACTAATATCAGACTGCCGGTTCAAAAAAGTAAGACTACGGATAATATGTAGATGGGAAACCTTCCGATAGGACCAGTATACTGGCTCAAAACTTGCCAGTTTACCAAGTCCAAAAGCACCAGCCAGGAGGCATGAGATACATCAACTTTCAGGTGTACAAACTTAAAATCGACAGTATTGGCCATTTAAAGAGGCTTATCAGGAGACGGTGCTTAAACACTTGGAATCCCAGAAAAGGTGTTTCACTCAGGAGTACGTCGCTCGGAATTCTGTACTAAATTCAAGGTGGCCACACGGAATAAAAACGTTGATGAATTGTGTTGCTGTGTCTTAGGGTCCACATTCAATCTAAAAACTATTTTTCATACACAGGAATCAGAATTTACGTTCACCATTTACTAGGAATAGAGAGGTATAGTGCAACCCATGTACTTCACAAGTCTTATGGACGTATACTATTGTAAACAACACAGAAGTAGGTCAATTTGTGTTTAATATATGTTGGCTAGACCTCCAATTTCATTGCTGGCTTCTCAAGTCACCTGCGCGTTAGTGTGTGGTAGGACTTTGGTTTGCATTTTCGATAGACGGGAGGTAGTAACTCATTCGCTCCGTTGAGCGGTGAAAAACAACGTTGTTATTTTATTTGATTAGCGGTTAGCATTTTTGCAATACAAATTCAGTGTCCCAATTCTGATTCAAACATTAATAAATATTTAATAGAGCACAAACAATAAGAAAGTTTTTTTATAATCCACTTCTTTTTCCAAATTTTTATCATAGTAAAAAACAAAAAACAAAAAAAAAACGCACATAACTAAAGTGTAACACGTAGATAGTGCATCAACAATTTTACATTTTTTGCCAAACATCTTCATACTTTTTGTATGCTGTTCAGTGATTCTGGATGAAAATCTTTCTATGGGCTTTAACCTTTTCGCTGATAACATATTTTTAGGCGAGAAACACCTCCTTGCTAGTTAAGACGACACTATCGTGAGCACTGCTAAAAATCCGAAATTTGGTTTTGACGACTAAAATTTGGCCTTAAATGTGTGTATTTCAAGTTGAAAATACAATAATATGCAGTAATAACTAAAAAAAGGTGAGTATAGAAATATGTTTCAAAATTTACAAAACAGGTCTTATACTGGATGCTTCTACCTGCCTCGTCATCATCCAGACATGCCGTACCACCGATTATTTAACCTGAGCCCTCCCCATCCTAAACCACAGGCGAGATAGACCACCCGGTAGGCCTCTCCACACCCCGCATGTTTCCGGCCGTGAAATAGAGACCATTTTTGGCGGCGAGTGAAGCTTACTCGGACCAAATGACTTGCAGTTTATCTTTGCTTTATATATTATTTAATTAGCGTAAACAGTCCGTGAGATTGACTGATAAACTGATATTATTGATTTTGAAATTGCTGCTGGAGAATATGAAATTCTAAGGCTTACAATCGCTCAAATCTACGGTCAAGTTATCTGTAGCACTGAAAGGTTTAAATTGTGGGTATATGCCTTCGCAGGAAAATATATTTATTCTTCTTATAGTGAAATACCTTCTACCATACTCGCCTACACCTTCAAGCAACTTCTGTGTGTGTGTGTGTGTGTTTTTTTTTTTATTTCTGATATGGCTGTCCCTCTTAAACGCTGTACTCTCTTAAAAGCGAGTGACAGATTTCTGCACGTGTTGACAATGAGTGTCTGTCCCATTGGCATTTAATGTATGAACAAGACTTCATTTTCAGATGTCCAATACCCAATGCGTTTTTCCTTCAGAAAAAAGTGTATTTCATGAAAAAAATACATAAATAAAATGTCCCTAATATTAGAATTAAAACTGGTTCAAACAATTAAAAGAAGCTCTAAGTTTCTTGCTGATATTGCAAGAGCTTTTTGTGTTGCAGGTGTTCTGGAGGAGCCAATTAATGAATATGACAACGATGCCACAACCAAGGCGAAGCGATTCTACAGCTCGTGCATCAATATACGTAAGTACTGTATTACTGTGGGATTTGATTCTATCAGATAAATCGGTTTAGAATATGAGGAAACATATATTGTTTATGTTCCCGATGCATATTCAATAAAAGCGAGTATTGTTCGCAGCACGGTTAGATATTATGGTATAATCTCGGTACCAAAAGCAATACATTGTTGACTTACTAACCCCATCAACAATTTCTTCAATCCACACACTTATGCTTTGCATGTTAAAAGGTTAACATAACGCGTAAGTGCAAATTTGTGTTTAAAAGAGGTCTAAACAAACAACAAAGCCGTTACTATTCTTTTTGTTTCTCTGTTGTTATTTTTTTACCCTTATTTTGGGGGGGGGGGGTGTAAGGAGAGAGGCAGATCCAGTAGAAAAGGCGGGAGCAGGTAAGATTATTTGTATTATTATTTTTGTTTACGTTTATTTCATGTCATTTTATTGTGTTGACTGCGCCATTGTCCTGTTTCACGTCTTGGGGAACTTTGTTCTTTTCGTCGGTGGTATTTGTAATTTTGTAGAATGAGTCTTCTTCACAGCCGTGGGAAGCTTAGTGTTGAGGTGATAGTCAACAGAGGGACCAACAATATTAGCTGGTAACCTCAAACCGCGAGATATCACCGATAAATCCGGACTTGATCAACTTGCAGCGTTCTTAGTTTTAAAATTTAAAATTTTCGAGCTGTTTTGCCGTGGTCTGTAGGTTAAAATATGTTTAGTTAAAATATTTGTACCTAACGTTTCGTCCCTGTCTGTGAGGGACATCTTCAGAGGCAATGTGCTCACGTCGCTAAGGCCTCCGGCTGGCACCATTTGGTGAGACAGCTACTAAGCACCAACAAATGCCGACTAAGATATAAGGCGATGCTCCAAAGTATCAATGTCGGAGCAGAGTGCACAGAATTATCAATCCTTTGGTAGGCAACACACTTTTCCATTACTAAACTGGCTTGTGTTTCCATAATATTAGCAATTTTATTTCATAAACACTTCGATACCAATAATTCGCCGGAAATATGTTTTGAGAACCACTGAATCCGAAAAAGTAGGTTTATAAAAATCTCCGTTTATGTGTGAACAGAATAACTCAAAACGAAAAATACATTAGGTACCAAACTTTGCATTTAAGTTCAGCATCTTCCAAGGATGCGACACGAAACTTTTAAAGAAAATGAGCCCATTCTAACTACCCTTTACATGGAAAATGTTTGGAAATGTTCTATTTTCTTACAAATTGCTCTAAGCATTTTGAATAAAATATAATCTGTTTAAGATATTTTAATGAAAAATGCAATGTATACCCTGAATTTTTGGGAGTGGCGTCTGAAGACCTTTTCATTCTGAGCGACTTTTGCAAAACTGATAAACCATAAGAGATAGAAATACTTATCATACTACAAAAAGTGTATATCTCGTTAAAACACGCAATTTATGTCATACATTTTTTGTAGGGATAAACATTTCAAAAACATTTCTTGTTATTGGTTTAGATCTTCCAACACACCATTCTCTGAATTCGAAAGTAACCATTTCTTTTTTTTTTTTTTACTCCTGGTCATGTAAGGAAAATTAATTTCAATATGATCATATTGCAACTAGACTTTAGAAAACTGACTCGTTTTAGCTTAATGTGCTTCCTTATTCGCTTTAATCCAGGAATAAACATATATTAAAACAATTTCCGCTAATGTTTATCTCGATTTGTATGATATAGATGGAAGACTAAGTTGTAAGAATAGCTTGTTGCAAAGTGGGTAGCGAAATTAATGTGAGTGTAAAATATATAATTTTAAAATCAAACAACTCCTGACCATTTTTTTTCAAATTATTTTTATCCTCTACCCCTCACTTAAAGTAGAAAAAGTAAACGGATATTCGATCCAAAAATGTTAGGACTTTGGAGAAACACTTACTTTGATTTTTTAATCAAACAGCTCCTGGCCATTTTCTTTCCAAATTGGGTTTATTCTCCATCCCTCACCTCAAGTAGAGGAAGTATTGGATATTCGGTCCAAGAATGTTTAGAACTTTGTAGAAACACTTCTTTTTTTTTTCTTTTTTTTTATCAAACAGCTCCTGGCCATTTTCTTTCCAAATTGGTTTTATTCTCTATCCCTCACCTAAAATAGAGGAAGTATTAGATATTCGGTCCAAAAATGTTTAGGACTTTGGAGAATCACTTTTAGGCTTCCTGAGTTAAAGCCCATAAAAGATCCCTTTTTACGCCTGTTTACATGTGTGTGTGTGTGTGTAAAACTCAAGATGAATACCGTTTTGAGTTTAAGTAGCGAATCCATTAAGCATTCAGAATTTCTTGCACTTCTCCCAGTTCTTCTTTTCCTTTTCATTCTTTACTTCTTTTAACGTCCGTTGTTGCTACAAATGGCACCATAGGCGATGGACTCTGAAGAGATACATATCAAGAAATAAATTTAGGAAGGAAGAATTTCGGAAATAATCTCGAGCAGAGAGGACGTCCTGCCACGATTTGAACCACGGATCTCTCGTTCATGAGACTGGACAATCTTAATGGCTTCAAGCTTCCGTGTGGATTCAACTGATCTTCGCATGGAACAATTTTCGATTAAAACCTGGAATCAGATTGAAAAAATCTGATGTTCCATTCACATGATTTTCTCTACATCTCTGCAACAAATTATTGTAAAAGCTTATGCTTCTATTTACTTCTTGCTAATCGAGAAAAAAATAAGATAAATAGTTTTATTAGTTGCTTCCTTGTAAGTAGAAGCAAAATGAGGGAGTGCCATAGCTTAAAGTGATAGTCAAAAGCTGGTTACTATGTGATTGAAGTTCTTTTGTTTGTATGAACAGAAGTTGACAAATTCCTGTATGATAAAATTATACGTCTTTTAAAGATGAAACCAATAACGAGGAATATCTCAAAGTCGATCAACTCAACGAAAAAAATGTGTATGACATAAGGTGAGTGTTTTAACGTGCTCTACATTTTTGTGTGGTAAGTTTTTGTCCATCTCTTACGGTTTAGCAGTTATGCAAAATCCATAAAATTGATCCAGAGTAATCTTCAGAGGCTATTACCAGAAAATTCAAGATATACCTACATTGTATTTGTCAGGTAAATATCTTTAATATACGATATTTTAATTAAAGTCTTTAGAGCCATTTTAGAGAAAATCAAAATTTTCGAAAAAAAGTTCCATGTAAAGGGTAGTTGTCAAATCAAAATGTTCGTGGATACTAAACTTAAATACCACGTTTGGTATTTTGCCGACTTTTCGTTTTTGAGTTATCTTGTTCACAGACACACGGGCACATGAACACACGGACATACGGACCCACGGACACATACAGAGGGACCTTTTTCTTAAAATGCTTTTTTTTTTGGATAAAGGTGAAATCTCGGTATCGAAATTTTGGGTGGACTGCAACACTTTCTCTATACACTAGTATATATAGGATATATATATAGTATGTAAAGAGAAAGTAAAAATGTAACCTAACTTTCGAAACACAACTTTGCAGTATTTCTAAACTCTCAAATGAAGGAAATATGAGCGAGCAGCCAAAGCAAAACTTTCCGATCAACAACAAAAAAAAAAAAAAAATCTCTTCTCTAACACTAATATTTACAAAGTTCTTGTTTTACCAATTGAGTGCATTAAAATGTTCTAAAAAGACTACTACGCAGGATTATTTTCAACAATATTTTTAAAGTGTTTACAATGGGTGTATCGCTATGAAAGTTATACCAAAAAGAGCGGGAGACTCCAAATATCCATATGTAATTAAAACACTAAAATGGAAAAACATTATGAAAATCCCATTTCGAATCCCATTAAAATTAAAACAAAAAATACCTATATGGAGTAAAATACAAGTAGTGACAGAGTGGCCTACTGTGTAAATGATAAACGGCCCAGAAGTAAAATGTTCCGTTAAAGAAGGCGGTGGTGGAGTAGGAATGCAGTTATAATAAAATTCAATGTGTTCCTTTAAGAAGGGATTAGAGGTGAAATGTTGCAGTGCTTTAGAAAAGCCTCTGTTAAGCTTCTTTCCGTCCAAGAGCATAACAGTATCGTTTGTCGTTTAAGACGTTAAAGGAAAAGTGTTAACTACAAAGCATGTCTCATAAATGAAAATTATGTAGGCTGTAAAAGTAAATGTTGAGTGTTGGGTTTTCAAGTCTAGTTTTGTAACGTTTCCATAGCGGTTACGTTACGTTCTTCCGGTGCTGCTAACAACATTAGAATAAGCAGACCTGCAGGAAATGCAACGACGTTCTCTATCCTTTAAAATATAACTCCATGGTTTGACAGCTCATAACACCCTTGGCCTACCGCGCGGCCACTGCGTCCGCCATCTCGGTTCATGACAGACGTCATGAATGGGGTGCAGTATTGAAGGGCGAGACGCCTCTAACCCCCCAGCCGGTTAATGTGGTCCTCATGACCTCATTCTCGCTTGGCAAGCAGCAACGCTACCATCGCACTAAGGAGACGACCTCTCTACCCTTTGCTGTTTCATATTATCTTTAGACAGGCGTATTTGCAAATGACATTGAATGAATATAGCTTGTATAGATGGCGCAATTAAAAGTATCCCGTCTCTCCTTTGAATCCAAATGCAATATTTCGACTGCTGTACATATTCATGCTGAATAATGCTACAAAAATGAACAGTTTTATGCAATTATCGATTGCTGATATTCTTCAGTAAGCATTTCAGTTTATTTCATTAGTGAACTTAGGCGTTTCTCATTGCGTTCTGCAATATTACTCTCTCGATAGAAGAAAATAACTGTGAAAACATATGTAAAATCTGATGTGTTCCATTCATATGACTTTCTCTACATCTCTGTAACAAATATTGTTAAAAAGCATATTCTTCTATTTACTTTATAACATTTTAAAGAAAAAAATCTGATGTGCTCCATTCGCTTGACTTTCTCCATCTGTTCAGTTTCTAGGAAATATTCATGTCCCATTTTAAAACATACTGAACTTAAACACCAAGTTTGGTATTTAAACCATTTATCACTTTTGCTTTCAACAGCCACACCTTAAACACACACACACAGACATACACACACCTTCATATAAAACTGTCTCAAAACGTTTATTCCCACTGTAATCTTGGTATCCAATTTATCTGAACGATACTTGTTAGATATACTAAACATTAAATTTGGTTATAATAATGTTTACGAATTATATTTAGTAGAAGTCGCATTATAGTGGAGAAATAAGGATATAAGTGGCAAAAGATCGAACTATGAAAAGATTATGATATCCCTAGCACCTCTTACTATGCATTTATTTGTAAAAACTAAATATACACAATAAATCAAAATATATGAAAATATGAGTATGAAATAATTCAATCTAATTTAGGGCTTATCACTCCAGGCCTGACATATGTCCAATTTCCTGTGGGAATATTGCCAATTAACTAGAAATTAGTCTGCTTCCAGAAATCCCCAAACAAGAGGGGAATTCAGAGGAGGGGAAAGCCCTCAGAGGAAGCGCCAGTTGGAGCATTAAATGAGCAGAAACACCATGATAGTGACGACAAAAAATTTGACAAATATTCTTAATGTATGTTTAAAATCTTACACATAGCATTCGCAATGAGGAACTATAGTTTTTGAAAACTGAAATTATGAAAAATTTCAAAGGAAATAGCCACTAACTATCTTTAAATAAATAATTTATTTTGCTGTTATAGAGCTAATGTGTAACAAAATAACATTCAATGGTCCCGTAACTCCAGTGGGATTAACTCAAATTCTATTTCTCAATTTTTTTCAGCTTTCTGCTCTGTTGAAAATATCTCACATTGAGCAACGCTTATTTTCTTTATAATTTCTGTAACAGAATAGCCAGAAGTTTAACATAAACAACGAGATTTAAACTAATATATGCATTTGTGTAGTCTTGGAATCCAATGACTTGACAAAAATTTCATTCATGAACAGCATATAAGGAAAATATTATTCTGATCTTATGAACTGCGTTAGTAATAAACGAGTCAATAAATGAAATAACTATTAAAAGTTCTTATAGTGATTTAATATATATATATATATATATATATATATATATATATAATTTGAGACATACTCTATTCAACAATACTAAACAAACTACTTATAAACGCCTCCTAAGAAGTATAGTAACAGTAAACATAGCGTGTCTGCCTCACATTCATCAGGTCCCGAGTTGGAATCCCGCTTAGGGTGAGTTACCTTGATAAGGTTTTTTTCAGGATTTTTCCTTATCCTGAGAAGCCACGGAGCCCGATATCATTTGAGCATCATTTCACCAATGTCATTCATCGTCCGATATGGCGAACCAGGTTAAAGGACGTTAAGTTACAAAAAAAAAAAAAACAGTAAACAATGATCATAGATCCATGGTTGTTAGTACTTTTAACATTATTGCAGTCATAAGGATGTGTTATAAAATAAAAGAAGACTAACATAACGAGGACAAAAAATGACAAAGGATACGCAGAGAGAACTAATCTTGAGATCCTTTTGGGGTAATTCAAGAGTCGTTAGGATAAAATATTTTGTTACATTATTTTTTACTTTCTCTGCATGTCTATATACATAGTGTATAGAGAAGGTATTGTATTGCACCCAAACATTCGATACCGAATTTTACCGGAAATACGTGTTTTGAGACTTCCTGAATCCAAAAGCATTTTTGGAATTATGTCCTGTGTGCTTCTGTCAGTCTGTCAATTTAAAAACAAAAAGTCCGTTAAATACCAAAATTGGTATTTAAGTTCAGTATATTCCAAGGATGCGACACGAAGATTTTCAAGAAAATCCCCCCACCCCAACTACCCTTTACATGGAAAAATTGTCCAAAAGTTTGATTTTCTCAAAAATGGCTCTAACCATTTTGAATAAACCTCTTATGTTTAAGATATTTACATGACAAATAAAATGTATATCTTTAATTTTCTGGGAATAGCCTCTGAAGACATGTTTATTCTGGATAAATTTTGCATAACGGGTAAACCGTAAGAAATAGACAAAAGCTTACTTCACAAAACATGTAGAGCTCGTTAAGACACACAATTTATGTTATATGCACTTTTTCGTTGAGTTAAAGTATTTTAAGCCAAAATATGATTAACTTATCTCATATGGGAATTTATCAACTCCTATCCATACATACAAACAAAGGTACTTCAATCACATAGCAACCAGCTTTTAAATAATTTGACTATAGATTTAACCTATTGTACTCCCTTGTCCTCCTTTTACTTACAAGAAGCAAATAATAAGATAATTTCAGCTATTTTTTCTCGATTATCATTAAATAAATAAATAGAAGTTTAAGCTGTTAGTAATAATTTATTGCAGAGATGTAGAGGAAATCATGTAAATGGAACATATAAGTATTTTAGAACATAATGACTCTCGGCGTGGCTTTGAAGTTTGGGTTTAGGTAGTTTGCGGTTAGAAAGCACCCTTCGTATTTGCCAAGTCTTCCACTTACTGGTCCCTTAAAAGGGACTTGAATCTCGACTTGCAAGCACAGTATTCGTATGCACGTTGCATCTCACTCCTAGTAGATGCTCGTCTTTTGTATGATAATGGACATTTCACAGTGGCAGAGGGGAGCGGTCCCGTTTGAGAGCCGTCATGTTTTGGAGGAAACTATAGAAGTTTATAAAATGGAGAGAGTACATGAATTGAAACAAGGGAAGCGTGCTGCCCCCAATTGTTTTCATAAGAGATATGTAACGCGAAGTTACACGTCAAAGTAAACGCTAAAACGCCGATAAGAAAAGCAATAAAATGGTAAGGCAATTTAAGACACGTGAGTATATGTTCTCAGAGTCACGAAATGCATGCCACGCAATGTGTTTAAAAACGTGAAAATCGCGAACTTTATTGGCTATCACCAGTGACCGGATATATACATTTGCATATTTAGCCCATTTTTGCCGGTTATTGCATATTTTAACCAAAAACTGGTGATGATGCATATTTCAGGGCTATATTTGCAATATTTTGGAAATCCAAAAGGGTGGGCTCAAACTTTTCTCATTTTGTTTTATAGAGACTGCGACATAACTGGGCAGTCTTGATCTCCTCGCCTGTCATAGCGCGCTAACAAAGAAAGCAAATTGTTTGTTGCACTCCATTGTTTCAATTTAGTTTTCTAAAGTTTAATGTGTAGTGTGTAACGTGCAGTGAACCATGCCTCCCGATAAAGAAATGCTGTTTCGTGGACAGCTGACCATCCTGGAACATTTAGTCATGACGGAAATAAGTTATACCTTCGAGTTTGCGAGAAAAACGTTTGGTGCACAAAAACTTTTCAAATTGACCAGCATGACAAGACAAGTCTTCATATCGCAGGAATGCAAAACAAAGGCCTGCGACAACAACTCCAGAGGAAACCAAAACATTTGATTTAACTGGATCAATGTGAAGCATTCATTGCAAGTAGTATTCCTTTCACAAACTTACAAACCCTATCCTCAAAGATTTTCTGCGCAATTATTACTTAAATCAATATACATCAGCTGAATCAACATTGTGTAAGAATTGCATGCCGGAAATTTATCTACACGTTCTGGAAGAAATATGCAACTTCAGCTGATGGAGCTACCAACAATTGTGACCGTTACATCACTAATTTAATTGTTGGTGCATTAAAAAGAGTCTTCTTCCTATTTGGTGGCCTGAAAGAATTACAAAGTATAAATCATTCTACAAACGCCAGGTTTGTGAATAAGGGCATTCAAAAGATACTTCCAGAATTTTCTGCAGATGAAAGGATGTGTGTGTTTCCCTCAGATGCATGATCAAGGCAGCAAAAGCCCTCCAAGCATTTTACACTAATATAATTTATGTGACATGCTTCGCCCATGGAGTACATCGCCTTGCTGAAGAAGTACGATCCACGTTTGGGAATGTAAACAAACTGATTTCATCAATAAAGAAACTGTTTCTTAAGACAGATGCTTGCAGGCCCGAACCAGTGGTAGCTCGTTGGGGTGTCTCGGTCCAAGTTTTACAATGAAAACTTTTGAGGCGATCAAAGGGTAGTGAACGATTTCGATAGTATAAAGGCTTTGGCAGTTTGTCAGTGCAAGTAAGCATATAATGATTCCAATATTAAAAAAAAAACAACATTGCTATGACAGTAGTCATTTTTCCCTTATACCTGAGAGTATTTAAAAGCTTGAAACTTGAGGTTTGGCGTTGACTGAATATATTCAGGTAATGAATAAAAATTTCTTGTGAACTCCTCCTTGCCTAAGTTATTCCCAGGAACTTAAAGAAAAGTTCGCAAAAATTTTGAACAATATTCCAAGCTTTGAACCTTTATGTCAAATTGGTAGTTTTATTAATGGGACGGGTGAACTTTTACCAGAAACAATAAGTGCAAATAGAGCACCCAAATTCTAATAGTGTCCAGTGACCTCAGTTGATGTTGAACGGTCCTTTTCTGCTTATAAAAATGTTTTGAGCGGTCGACACAAACTTACTACTGAAAATTTACAAGAGTACCTGATTGTTTCTGTTTACCCCAGTAGCAAAATGTAAAATAAATTGTAAACAATACTTTTTTCTGATAAAGTAAACAATAAAAATCTGATGTGTTCCATTCACATGACTTTCTCTACATCCCTGCAAAAAATATTATTAAAAAGCTTATGCTTCTATTTACTTCATGCTAATCCAGAAAGAATTGCTAGAAATAGTGTTATTACTTGCTTCCTTGTAAGTAGAAGCGAAATAAGGGAGTACCATAAGTTAAAGTGATAGTTAAAAACTGGTTGCTAGATGACTGAAGTTCCTTTGTTTGTATGGACAGGAGCTGATAAATTCCTGTATGAGAAAAGTATAAGTTTTTCAAAGCTGAAACCAATAACAAAGAATGCCTCAAAAACGATCAACTCCACGAAAAAATGTATGTAACATAAATTGTGTGTTTTAACGTGCTCTACATTTTTTGAATGGTAAGTTATTATCCATTTCTTACGGTTTAGCAGTTATGCAAAATTCCACAAAATTCAATCAGAATAAAAAAGTCTTCAGAGGTAATTCCCAGAAAATTCAAGATATACGTTTCATTTGTCAGGTAAATATCTTTAATATACGATATTTTAATCAAACAGTTAGCCATTTTTGAGGGAATTTTCTTAAAAATCTTCCTGTCGCATCCTCGGAAGAAACCAAACCTATATACCAAGTTTGGTTTTTAACGGACTATTCGTTTTTGAGCTATGCTGCCCATACACATACACACACGCATGGACATTTTTCTAAAAAAAAAATTGGGATTCAGGGGGTCTCAAAACATGTATTTTCGGTGAAATCTCGGTATCGAACTTTTGGGTGCATTACAATACTTTATCTGTACACTATGTATATAGTACGTGTAGAGAAAGTAAAAATGCTGATTGTATGTTTTTGAAATAATATAAATATATATATAACTAATCATTACTTTGTTTTTATTATTTGATGTTGCATATTTTAAGCATTTTTCATGCATATTTGCATGCATATGTCGATCCTTTTAAGTTGCCTATAATCAGGTCTCCAGTGGCTCAAATCCCCATATTCGACGTGTGTAAATATCCCTTCGTGCATTAAAAGAGTTGCAGAACTCAACGGGGCCATTATATTTAAATTCGATCAAAGACGGACTGACGTGAAGGACCTCCGTTTTACCCTCTCAATGAGTCGCTCAGGGTCTCCGCTGATAAGTAGAAAGGGTTAAACGAACGTTTCTCATCCCAATTTCCCAGTGACCGGTTTTAAGTTGAAATAGCCCCGTTGAGTTTTGCAATTCTTTCAACAGGCGAAGGGATAACTGCATACAGAAATTCTATTCGTTTACCTGGTACCAATATACAAAAACAGCGTTATGTTACTAATCACAAAGCTTCAGTTACGCAACAAATAAATAGGTGGTACATGCTTTTTCTTTTGTTTTTACTTCCTCTACCCATTCTATCTACATAGTATATAGAGAAGATATTGTACTGCATCGAAAAATTCGATACCGAGATTAAAACGGAAATATATGTTTTGAGACCCATGAATCCAAAAATGTCCGTGTGTGTGTATATGTGTGTGTGACTGTGGGCTGCATAGCTCAAAAACGAAAAATCCGTTAAATACCAAACTTGGTATTTAAGTTCAGTATCTTCCAAGGATGAGACACAAAGATTTTCAAGAAAATTCCCAAATATCCTTTAGACGGAACATTTTTTCGAAAATTTTGATTTTCACAGAAATGGCTCTTAACGATTTTGATTAAAATATCGTATATATATTTATTTATATAACAAATAAAAGTATATTTTGAATTTTCGCGGAATAGCCTCTGAAAAAGTCTTTATTCTGAATAAATTTCGCGGAATTTTGCATAACTGGTAAACGGTAAGAGATAGACAAAAACTTACGTGATAGAAAATGTAGATCTTATTAAAACACATAATTTATGCTATATGCATTTTTTCGTAGAGTTGATAACTTTGTAATTGATTTTCATCCTTAAAATACTTATACTTTTCTCGTATGGAAATTTGTCAACTCCTATCCATACAAAGGAACTTCAAGTACATAGCAAGCAACTTTTGACTATCGCGTTAGCCTATGGTACTTCTTTATTTCTGCTCTGCTTAAATGGAAACAAGTAATAAGATCATTTCTGCTATTTTTTCTCAATTCTAATGAAGTAAATAGAAGAAAACGGTCTTAGAACAATAATTTGTAGCAGATATGTAGAGAAGGTCATGTGAGTAGAACACATCAGAAATTTATGCAGGGAATACATAAAGTAACTTCCCAGATTTAAGATGTATAAGTGCTCAGTAAGAATGAAGTTTCCAGGCCTATAATGTTTATTACATTAACACCTAAACGTCATCCTTTAACAACTGACCCATTTCCAATACGCTCCCTGACAAGAGATAAATTAAGGCGGGGAGTTAACAAATAGAGGAGTTAAAACTATCTACATTCAGATTGTTATTAGACAAATAGAATTACGATAAATTGCATATTTCTTATGCTAAACGTTCATTTACTTTCCCTAGCGTGTATGTACAAGAGTAGACAGAGTAGGTATGGTATTCCATCCAAAAATTCCATACCGCGATTTCACCGGAAATAGATGTTTTAGGCTGCCTGAATAAAAAAACAAACAAAAAAAAACGCACTACAACTCAAAAATCTGATGTGTTCCATTCACTTGACTTTCTCTACGTCTCTGCAACAAATTATTGCTAAAAAGCTAATGCTTTTGTTTACTTAATGCTAATCGAGAAAATATTAGCAGAAATAGTCTTATTACTTGCTTCCTTGTAAGTAGAAGCGAAATAAGGGAATACACTAGGTTAAAATGATAGCAAAAGCTGGTTGATATGTGACTGAAGTTCCTTTGTTTGTACAGACAGGAGTTGACAAATTCCTGTATGACAAAAATATGTTTTCTAAAACTGAAACCAAAAAACAAGGAATATTTAAAAAAACGATCACCTCCACGAAAAAATTGTATATAACATAAATAGCGTGTTTCCATGTGCTCTGCATTTTTTTTTTTCGTGGTAAGTTTTTGTCTATTTCTTACGGTTTAGTAGTTATGCAAAATTCCGTAAAATTCATCCAGAATAGTCTTCAGAGGCTATTTCCAGAAAATTCAAGATATACATTTTATTTGTTAGTTAAATATCTATAATATGCGATATTTTAATCAAAATCATTAGAGGCATTTTTGAGAAAATCAAAATATTCAAAATTTGTCCATGTAAAGGATATTTGGGAGTGGGGGATTTTCTTGAAAATCTTAGTGTTGCATCCTTGCAAGATACCAAACTTAAATCCAAGTTTGGTAGTTAACGGTCTTTTCGTTTTTGAGCTATGATATCCACAGACTTACACACGCATACACGGACCTTTTCCCATAATTTTTTTTGGAATTAGGGGGACTCAAAACATGTATTTCCGGTGAAATCTCGGTATCGATTTTTTGGATGCATTATAATATCTACCTTCTCTATACCTATGTATATAGTACGCGTAGGGAAAGTAAAAAAAAAAACAAAAAAAACTAACTCCATGTGTGTATATATACAGGGTTACTACAAAAGAAATAGACAACTTCAACTGCCTGTAAAACAAAAACTATTAGAGATAGCAACCTAATTATTTTGGAGGTGTGTTGAGAAACTCTCAGCGTTTCGTTTGTTACTATTGGTAACGCTGTAGTGTTTTGTTTGTTGTTGCAGAAGCTGAAATGGCGGAAAATCCTGTGGAAACGGCATATTGCGTGTTGGAATTTGCTAAAACGCAATCAGCAACGGTTGTCCAACGACATTTTAGAACACGTTACCACAAAAATGAAATGATGCGCTTACAAAAAACAGCATCGTCTTCATCATGTCGCAACATGTCGATGCAAAAGTCACGCCGTATGACCTTATCTTCTTCACTCAGAAACTGCAACATCTGTAATCTGTAAGGCATCATGTGCAGTCGCTTCTGCAAGATTTTCCGTACAGTTTGCTGTGGAATTTGTAATTGCATGCTTGCCCTAGATGTCGATTTCTGTGGGCTTCTTATGTAGGCAGAACGAACACGTACAACGTTTTCTTCCGAAACTCTTGGTCTTCCCGAGCTCTTCCCTTTGCACAA
Source organism: Hymenopus coronatus (assembly GCA_030762935.1). NCBI lineage: Eukaryota > Metazoa > Arthropoda > Insecta > Mantodea > Hymenopodidae > Hymenopus > Hymenopus coronatus. Next base: position 31,862,981 of record CM060885.1, on the reverse strand, counting down.
ACATCCCGTTGTCTCGAATTTTCTATACCAGTCGTAGATTGACTGTCTAGTCGGTGGCGTTTTGTGGTAACGTGTTCTAAAATGTCGTTGGACAACGTTGCTGATTGCGTTCTAGCAAATTCCAACATGCAATATGCCTTTTCCACAGGCTTTTCCGCCATTTCAGCTTCTGCAACAACAAACAAAACACTACAGCGTTACCAATAGTAACAAACAAAACTTTGAGAGTTTCTCAACATACCTCCAAAATAATTAGGTTGCTATCTTTAATAGTTTTTGTTTTACAGGCAGTTGAAGTTGTCTATTTCTTTTGTAGTAACCCTGTATATATATATATGCTGCACACATACACACGCTCGCGCGCGCAAACATACACACAGGCCGCGCTGTGGTCGAGTAGTTAGACCACTCGCCTCTCACCTAGGCAGCCCGGGTTCGATCCCAAGTGACTGCATGTGGGATTTGTCGTGGAGAAAGCGGTGCATTCCACCGGTGCTCCATCTTCATTCCATGCATCATCGGTTCATCGCCTGCGGTGGCATTTGTAGTAAAAAGGGCGTTAAACACTAGCACACACATATGGACAGTTTTCTAAAGCTGCTTTTTATGGATTAAGGGGGTGTCAAAACATGTGTTTTCGGTGAAATACTTGTTAAAACACACAATTTAAGTAATACATTTTATCTTGATAAGCTTGACGTAGAAAAAAAAAAACAATCTTTTGTAAGAATAGTGTGTTTGCAGAACTGGTAGCGAAAGTCATGTGAATGGAATACCGGTTTTTCTAATATTTGAAATTAACGCCAGTCTTAATACCTTCAGTGGAACTTAACTGTGAAAGAGGGGTAAAGTGGAAGCGTAATAGACCAGCTGCTGTTCTTAGGATAAGAAATAGCTACACAAGCAAACGTTAAATGAGCATTCTTTTTCAACAATAACTTTTTCACCATAAAATCCGAAAAAACTCAGAAACTAAAGACACTTCTTTGATCAGTACTTCCCACACGCATATGTAGCAACGTCACCAATAAAAGCGCGGTGAATTTCAGGTTTTGCATACTTATTTTTGTATTTTTTTTTTTTTTTTTTTTTGTATTTTCCATATTTACTATAGGATGGCGTTGATAGTAATAATGGAAGCTGCATGCGCGAATAGCAGTGCATTTGATTCACGGCAATGCGGACTGCCTCTGTGGCCGAGTGGTCAGCGTTCTGGCTTCTCAGAGGTCCCAGGTTTAATTCCAGATGGGGTGCTTTTTTTTAACTTGAATCATTCCCCATCTCCCGCAGAGTCTGAGTGTATGGATATGAGAGTAAATATCTGTTTAATAAAGCAGTAGTAGGATAAGAGTTTATAATGGCACAGAATGAAAATAATTTCTAAGGAAATTCCCATGTTATAGGTTCTTATATATTTTCTTGGTGTGTTTCTTACATTTTGGAAAGAGTTTTCAGTAGTTGATGGTTAGGATTCTGCACCTCCAGAATTTGAGCTGCAGGGATAGCGGCACATAGCCGGATGAACTGAGTTTATCTTTATGTGTATATTATATAAATTAACGATTTTGAATGGGCAAGTTTCTGTCGAGCCCATTGACTTCTCAGTATAGCTATATCGTCTAGATTCATATGGAGTGCAGGTGTTGATGGCATATTAAAGTCGGGAAGATCCGTAGATATCCCTGACAGTCAGCACACATTCTCAGCTGATAAGAGGTGAGTGTGTGTGCACCTCTGCCAATAGATTCATCTACGTAAGCAATGATGTCACCCTTGTTGCAAGATGTAACGAATATTCCTGAATGCAGTTTCAATTGGCGCGATTGTACTGCGCTATTTTGCTTTGTTATAGACTTTTTACATGCTGTGATTTACTGTTTTGCCGTGTGCTGGTGTTTTAATTAATTGTTTGCCAATAGCTTATTGTCCTGCTGCAACCATGGACGGGACGAAGAGGCAACACTGTGGCAGAGCGCCACGAAGTAAGCCAATTGTTAGGGATCACTGTGGTATAGATTCTGCTCCAGGAGACTGGAGCTGTATGAAGTCTCTTGACTATTGTAATAACGATGCAGGTGGAACCGAGAATTTGCCGAATGGATGAGATGGCATTGGTGACAGATTGGAAGTCCTGGACTCCGGCTTCGATGTTATGGATGAGGCGGAGACGGTGAAAGTTGTAACATCTTGTTCAATGCTGGTCTAGAAGTAGTTGATGTTTAGGATCTCTGCATGGGGGCCCTGGATGTGGCGTCATGGCCGAAATGGCGGTCTGTCAACTCGGTGGGTCTCAATGCTCAAACACTACCATAACACGGCAGGGCTAATTTCTGGCAGAATCCCATATATACCTTTGTAGGATATATTTATGAGTTGACATTACTGTGTTTGTGTTGCAGCCCAGATCAGGAAGCTAGGTGATGCTCCTCTTCGTGATGTACTTACCTCTCTGGGCGGTTGGCCCGTCACACAACCCGACTGGAAGCCGCCAGACTTCTCCATAGAGACGCTCCTGGGCAGACTAAGGGGCGAATACAACGAGGGAGTACTCATCGAGCAGTGGGTTGGCCCAGATGACAAGAACTCTTCCGTGAACATCCTTCAGGTGCGGACAAAGTAAGAAGAAGAACAGAAGTTGGGCCCTCGATTAGAACCTTAGATATTCCATTCGCGCTTACAAGGCCCTTCGGGTGGTCAGGTATTTTGTAATTGATTGCTGGATGGATTGTTCAAAGAATATTAGATTTAAAGTTAGTCTTGTTATTGCTTCATATGAAGTTGGAAACACTGCATTAGTTTAAATTAAAAATAAAGGGAATGCAATATTGAAAAATCATTATGTTTGGGCAAATAGCGTACAATACTTCATATTTTAAAATGCTTTCTAAGAGTCTATATTAAAAATAGGACTTTTTTTTAGCTAGAAGAGATGATAAAGAATAACATTTGTTAACACATATTTTCTCTTTCCACAGTTTCCACAGACTGTGTCGATTAAGTCCATAAGCATGCAAGTGATTCGCACTCATATGTTAGAAACTAGTTTCTTTTCGTTTGTACACTGTTACAATTCTGTTCACCTAGACTTTATGTCTGCAAGTGTATACTAAATCTCCAGAAACGTAACACATTTGTGTCGTATGTCAGTGGTAATCGAACAACTTCACCTTGAACTTCACGGTAAGAGGTTTGTAATTCTAAGACTCAGTAGTTACACTGGCTAGTTTACGTAACATTCAGATGCTATAACAGATGAGTGCACGGGATAGCAACCGAGCTAGATTGGAAACAAAGAAACCCAAGCTTTTGCCCTATCTTGACTCTGTGGTCAGAGTTCCCTGATGAAGACCACAGAAGACCAAAATGGTCGTAAGCTTGGATTTCTTTGATTCCAATCTAACTCGGTTAGTATCCCGTGAAGTTATCTGCAATAATCATCACAGAGAAAGCCTCAAATCTTTAATTACGGGTGCTATAGTTTGCGCATGATCTGTAAAAGGAGGTACTTAAGTATACCTGGCCTAAATCCTCATTCTTTTCTAAATTCTTAACTTTGAGTTCACTTCCCTTGATGGAATTTGGTTAGCGGTATGAAAGTTTGCTTCTTGGGAAATTATTTTCGCGTCTGTTTTATGGAGAAGGTTGACTTGCATTTGCGACGGGCCCTGCAAAGGGCAACGTAGTGGAACTGACAGATTGTGTGTGTCGGAGCTGAAATCATTCTGGGACGAATGTGTCTGCTACTGAGGTCGATACTTGAGCAACACTCAATCCTGCATTACCGCCACCTCGTGCATGTCCCACTGCAAGCCTTAAACTTCCATCATTTCCGGAGTAAGCTCCAAAAACCTGTGCGCGTTTTCACCCTTTAATAGTATAATTAGATATAAAGACAACACAGGCTGAGTATCGAAATTGGCCTCCTTTTTCTTAATTCCAACGTAAATCCAAATATTTTTTCTAAAATTCTGCCGGAAGTGTTAGTATTTTACATATGAGAATGATAAGCACATATGTGTCTAAACACTGCTTTCATATATTTTATTTTATTGTTCAATCATTTATTTAAATATGTGTAAAATATTTGCCAACTATTTAAAACCCTGTAAATGTATTTAAACTACTGAAAATGCCATATAATAACAGTAGTCATAAAATTAAAATTTACCGTGTTATTTCTATAATTCTGGAGTAAAATAATTGATGATAATGTAATTTAAAATTGTCCACAGATATTACAATTTGCAAGCCAGTCATTTGCTTTGTTTTTTTTTTTTTTTTTTTTTTTTTTTCAAAGTTTCGGTTTAGTTCCATCTTCATGATTGCCGTTTTTTTTTTTTGGTTAATTATCTAAAGCAGCAAGTGTGAAAAAGTATACATACATAAAATAAGAAAGACTTATAGCCTAATATCCTCTGTAATATAATGGTCACACATGTTGCAAACTGACCATCCTGCAAAGATATAACAATTTGGAAAATCTGGAGTTAATGGCGGTTTAAATGAAGTTGCCAGGTAAGAAACCACAGAAACTAGCTGATTTGCTAACCATAATGGTCAAATTTTAAGTGTTACGGAAGGCAGTTTTGGATAAGCATATATATCCGGAAAACCAAACTTCTGTATGCTTTTGATGAGATGTAATAAAATATATGTAATGGACCGAAACAATTTTATAGGATGTGTTACTGAAAAGTTTATTTTCGAATCAAAGTATATGAACTTGGCTTATACTAAAAACATTTCTGCTATATCACTTCTTTTTTACTTTTCTTTTTTACAAATAAGTTCTTTGGAGGTAGAAAAGTATAACTTCGGTATTGAAAAACTGGTACCACGAGGCAATAAATAGCTTGATAGAATGGAGTTTATGTTGAGAAATAGAATAAGGAACTGTAACTTTATTTACAAATATTTTGTGATATCTTTTGTTATTATTTAACCATGTCAAATCATTTACATTAATAAATGAACAATTATATTGGCTGAGCACATCCAACACTTACGTTCTGTTCTTATGTGTTTAAATATTGGATTTTCTCAGCAGCCTACACATATTAGTTAAATTTTCACTCATCAGAGAAGCTAATGTGCTCAATATATGTCATTGTATACTTTGATTCCCATATTAACATCTATAGGCTACTTCAAACATTACTTCAGACTTTAAAGCAAACAAAATACGAGGTACGTTCAGAAAATAAGTTCCGTTTCAATTTATCTCCTCTGCAGCGCTGCGATCGCAGTTCCGCACATGCACGGTAGACGCTCTGTATCAAGGAGAAGAAACGTGCGCCATTTTGAGATCGCTGTCAGCCACATACGCTTTGTTGTGCTTGTTTACAATGTCGGTGTTGATTGAAAATCCCACCGCTTGTGAAATCAGATCTGTGATTCGTTTTCTGAATGCCAGGAAAGTGAAACCAATTGAAATTTATCGGCAAATTTGCGAAGTTTACGGACAAAATGCGACGAGTGGTTCAATGGTGAGAAGATGGGTTCGACAGTTCAATGAAGGACGTAGTGATGTGCACGATGAAGAACGAAGTGGGCGTCCATCTTTGGTTACAAAAGAACTGGTTCACGCGATTGATGACAAGATCCAGGAAAACTGAAAGTTTACAATTAGTGCTTTCGGTATGGAATTTCCCCAAAGCTCACGATCACTAATTCACGAAATTGTTACCGAAAAACTGAAATTTCGTAAACTTTGCTCACGTTGGGTACAGGCGGCAAACTTCTATGAAGAAGGTATACAAAAACTTGTGCCACGCTATGACAAATGCCTGCAAAATTTCGGCAGTTATGTGGAAAAGTAGTTTAAGAGTTGTAGAATTTTGTGCAATAAATACTTATTCTGTATCTGTACACAATTTAATTTTATTACCAAACGGAACTTACTTTCTGGATGTACCTCGTATAAAAAAACATCAAAAAAGTTGTATATCAATGATTAAAATCAACTTAAATTACAACATGCAATAATTTTAAGCTACCTGACATGAAATGGTAAAATATTACAATTCAAGCAATGCAATTGTATTATAAAGTCAATGGATCTTAATAATTGATAGACTGCCCAACATTTTAAATCGTTTATAAACTTTCCTTGTGAACAGCTGGAGAATTCTAGTATTTAAAGCCATCTTTTGCTCACCATCACATTCACATAGTCACCTAACACGCTACAAAATTGAGACACTATAAATTTTATTCTTGCGTTGCGTGCATAGTGTAACAAGTCTGTATTTTTTCTCCATGCATTGACAGTTTCTGAATAACAACAATTACGATACAGATTTTACCCATGTACTTTACAACCATGCTCTCTACTCTTCCATTTTAAATGTTGGCGTCTTTTTATGCCCTATATATTTGCAAAGAGGTATTAAATTCATATCGGATATTATTGGTTATATTATTAAATTAGAAACTTACGAGAACTATCGAAATAATTTACGAATCAAGAAACTTATGCCAGTTTCTTGCATATGCTTGCGGCTGTATTGTTAGTAGCCTTGTCTCACTTGTGTGTTTATGTCACGATGGTAAGGTTACGTTTTCATTGTGAATGGGACCTAATTGGTTTGTGCACAGCGTCACCGAGGATCCTTATTCGTAGTTAATATCCGCTGTTTGACCATAGACTGATGCTTTTGTTTTATTCCTCTATCAAATATTTCAAAACGTACAAAAACTGCATTACGAGGGTCGGCTGTTAAGTCTCGCGCCTCTCAATGAAAACATCATTTAAAAACTTTTCTTTTCTTTGCTTTATTTCTCAACATAATCTCCAGAAAGGCTAATGCATTCGTCATATTGGTGTTCTAATTTAATTAAACCATCTCTGTAGCGCGATTTATCAAGGCCCTCAAAATGGCCGTTTACCGCATCAATGACAACCTCGTTGCTGTGAAATCTACGTCCTCCAAGAAATGTTTTGTGAGCAGGTCGTAGTCACTGAGTGCTAGATCTGGTGAATGGGGTGGATGTTCAAGCAATTCTAACTTTAATTCGCACATTTTTCCCATTGCAATGACAACGATGGGCCGCAGCATTGTCGTGATGAAACCAGATATTTTTTGGTGCCAATAGAGGTCTTTTTCTTTTTACCTCATCACTCAAACGTTGCAGTAAGCTTGCATAATAGTTACAGTGATACTTTTTCGCCACAACCTTGTTAGCCAACAAGATTGACTTTACCTTTTTGAGGTTGGTTCATCTTGCTCAATCTACTGTTTTGACTGTGATTTACTTTCTGGAGTGTAGTGATGTATCCATGTTTCATTCATGGTAATAAGCCGTCTCATAAATTCACTGATATTTTTACGGTAGAGCTCCACATTCTTAACAGAAACAGTTTTTCTTTGCAACTTTTGATTAGGTGTCAACAAACGTGGTACCCATCTTGCAAAGACCTTGTGAAAGCCCAAAACATTACTTAAAATATTACCTGCACGTTCTTTTGATATGTTTACAGCCTCTGCTATCTCCAACAACTTTAATCTTCTAGTATTAAAGATTTGTTTTTTCAATGATCTCTGGAGCTGTCACTTCTACAGGGCGTCCAGAGCGAGGTTCATCAGTAGTGATCGTACGTCCCATTTTAAGCTCTACAACCCACCTTTTAATCATTGAATATGAAGGGCAGAGTCTTTCAATGTACTGTCCACATCATCCTTGATTTATTTAGGCGTTAAGCCTTTCAAATGGAAGTATTTCATCACTACTCGTTTTTCCAAATCCTGCATTTTCGTGAAAACTCTAAAGTTGTCTTGTTTAAAATGCTGTCATTCGAAAACTAAACAAGGTATTGGTCTGTAACTATGGATACAAGCTAGTCTAGAGTTAAACTATACAATGCTAACGTCTAACAGGCCTAGTGGTGCCATATCTGCGTTGGGTCCGGAACTTGTTAGCTGACCCTCGTATCATAGCTTATCATGTCATATGCTTTTGATATCACAAGCCGTTCATATTCCAAATCAAAATTAGTCTACATTTTGCCCGCTCCCAAAGTTATGTGATTGTAAATCTAGATTAGGTATAAGATTTTAAATAAATTGAAGAAGGGTATACAATAAAAGAGACTGTTCATTTGCAGTTAGACCAGATGCAGTTGGCGCTGCCGAGTCGTGATTACTATCTAAAGGCTGACTCTGAAGGCGACATGAAGGCCTACCACAGATACATGACAGAGGTGGCAAAATTGCTGGGTGCCAACTCGAGTCAGGCCGCCGAGGAACTCCAAGAAGTCATTCGCTTCGAGCGAGAGCTTGCCAATGTAAGATATATCTCAACGTATTGTATACTAACAAAGTCATCATAAATTAGCATATAAATAAGTAACAATCATACATTCTTATGCTGGCTTTATTCCAGGGACATACGTGACTTTCTCTATAACTTTGTAACAAATTATTGTTAAAAGCTTATGCTTGATTTACTTCATGCTAATCGAGAAAAAATTAGCAGGAATAGTCTTGTTTCTTGCTTCCTTGTAAGTAGAAGCTTGTAAGGAAGTACCATAGGTTAACGCGATAATCAAAACCTGGTTGCTATGTGACTGAAGTTCCTTTGTTTGTATGGACAGAAGTTGGCAACTTCCTGTATGAGAAAAGTATTAGTTTTTTAAAGCTGAAACCAAAAACAAGGAATATCTCAAAAACGATCAACTCCACGAAAAATATGTATATAACAAAAATTGTGTGTTTTAACGTGCTCTACATTTTTTGCGTGGTATGTTTTTGTTCATCTCTTACGGTTTAGCAGTTATGTAAAATTCATCTAGAATGAAGTAGTCTTGAGATAGATTACTTCGCCGCTCAAAAATTAGAGATGAATTAAACATGTGTTTAAACCATTGTCCAGAATCAAATATTGATGTAATTCGATGTTTGGTAGTTAGTTATTTTAGATTGAAGAACTGTGTAAAATTATTATATGCATTGTAACAAATGTTTATTTCACAGGATTGGAAATGCGATCAAATTAATGGTTGATGCACAAATCAAAGTGGAAATATAAGTATACATTGTTTACTAATCAATTTTTGCATGCTTATGTGAACACTCAGTACCTAGTGTGACCTCCATGAGCTGCAATAACTGCATGACACCTTCATGGCATACTTCTCACCAGCCTTCTAATAGATATTTGTGGGATTTTATCCCATTCTTCAGTGAGTGCATTTGCGAGTTCTCTCAGGTTTTGTGGCACAGCAGCCCGCTTGCGAACAAGTTTTTCCAATTTGTTCCATAGATGTTCAATCGGATTGAGGTTAGGACTGTGTGCAGGCATGTCCACTACCCGACTTTGGGATTCTTGTAAGAAATTCTTGGTGTCCCGTGCTGTATGCTGTTTAGCTATATCATACTGTAGAAGAAAATTAGGGTCCATTCCAAAAGCAGAGAGTACGACATGTTGAAGGATAATGTTATTAATGTAAACATCAGCATTCATGTGCTTTGAGACAACTACAAGCTGTGTGCGAGCCTCAACAGTAATGCCAGCTCAAACCATAACCGAACCACCTCCAAATCTGTCATGTTCGACAATACTAGCTGGGGCAAGACGTTAATCACGACGTCTCCATACACGAGTATGACCATCACAACCCGTGAAGAGACTGCCAGTTGACACGATTCTGAGCAAATCTCAGCCGGGCTTCCTTGTCAAACGAAGGGATGGGGACTCTGGATCACAACCCTGAATTTCTCAGCCTGTTTCTTACTGCCTGATCAGAAATCATCACTCCAGTTGTTGTTTGTACGTCATTTTGCCGAACTTAGGCAGTAGATTTGCGTCTGCGCAAAGCTGATATAATGGGATATCTACGAAAGTCAGTCAATAACTGCTGTCTCATATTTTTTTTTCTCCTCAAATAAGTTAGCGATGTGAACAATTTGAATTTGGCGCAATTCCTCAAACCTTCTTCTCTAATCTACTGCAATAGCAATTTCCTAAATTAATAGATGGCAGCACTGCTGCCTTTTGCAAAATGCCTGACATCGATGTGCGTATTAGACAGCGTTCCGTAATAATTACACTCTTGCATGCGGAAGGTGAAACTCCCATTCGCATTTATGAAAGGATGAAAAATATGTGTGGTGATGCAACAATGGATGGCAGCACTGTTAGAAGATGGGTTCGTCGCTGTAATGAAGTAGAAGGGCAAACACCGTTGGCTGATAAAAATCGGAGCGGTAGACCGGTGACTGCAGTGACTCCACGCAACATTGAGCGAGTGGAGGAGATCATTCGTACTGACCGCCAGGTATGTCCCTCAGTTATTCAACAACTGGGGTACTCAAAGTTTCTTCAGGTGGGTGCTAAGATTGATAACCGACAAGAATGGGACAAGAAAAACAATAGCTGCCGAATTCTCGCAGCGCTTCAATTTGGAGGGAGAGTAGTTTCTGAAAAGCATTATGACTGGAGGCGAAACATGGGTTCATTTTTTGAACCTGAACCAAAAAGACAGTCAATGGAATGGCATCGCACAACCTCACCGAAGAAGAAAAAATTCAAAACTGTGCCATCGGTAGGGAAAGTGATGACAGTGTTCTGGGAAGCACTTGGTGTGATTCTGGTTGAATTTTTGGGGCAGGAATGCACAATAAATTCTTTCCGATACGTCAGCACCCTCAAGAAACTTAAAGCACGTATTTGGCGAGTTTGCCAAACAAAAGCCATGGCAGATGTTCTTCTTTTGCATGACAATGCAAAACTACACACCAGTCATCACACGACTGAAGCGGCTGTGAAAATTTGATGGGAAGTCTTGCCTCATCCCCCATACAGCCCTGATCTAGCGCCATTAGACTACCATCTGTTTGGGCCGCTAAAGGAAACTCATCGTGGGATTCACCTTGAAGATGCAGAGGCCGTGAAAACATCTGTGCGTTAATGGGTTCTGAAGTAAGACCGTGCATTTTACCACACTGGAATACGTGCCCTTGTTAAAACCAAGGTGGACCAAATCTGTGGAAAAGGGCGGGGACTACATTGAAAAGTGGCAATTTAGTCCTCAATGTTGAGGTTTTCATGCTGTGTAATCAAAGTTTAATTTGTTCACAAATTAAAAGAGAGAGAAAAAAAATAGGAGGCATTAGATATTGACTGATTTTCGTATTCTGTACCACTGTTGTCTTCTTCTTGAGCCCTTGTCCGAGCCACCTCTTGAACCCGCCTGTCCCTAAGTACTGTCTCCAAGACCTATGGATACACAAGGGCTGACATGAAGAATCCTGGAGACAAAGCGAATGGACTGACCATCTTCAATCCACGCAACTGGTTCTGTGACAGATGTCTCATTCCTCTGTATTAGCCTCAGAGAACAAAACATGACAATTTTATACCACATATTTTTGTTAAAACCTGTTTTTGAAGCACAATAAGTCAATAAATAAAAGAGTACTCATTTTGATTTCCACAGATTTTTCAACTTCACTGATTTATTCAGAGGAAAACTAATACATTTTAAAAGTACTTCATTGTAGTTTTAAACAATACTTCAAAACATAACATATGACTGTCAAAATTTACTTTGCTTCACTATTTTACTGGCTTTGGTTTGAACATGTGTTCCTCCAATGTTTTGAGTAGTATGTGTATACATCCGACCGTCCGTCCATCCATCCATCATCCATCCATACATACATAGTGACGATTAAATTGTAGTTCCATAATAATAGTTAATGTTTCTGGTAGCAATCTGTTCATTGCATGTAAATCTAAGACATGGAAGTAAGATTTACGGTGTCATCCTGTGGTCAGATGCTGAACTAATTGCCTGCTGCTGACCTTGTGCTATCGAATTCTCCATATTGTAGCAGCTGTTATGAACAGGTGTGCCGTCTACCACATCAAGTAAGCCTTACAAGTATTTGGATAATTTAAATCTATTGCTGAGACCAGTTCTTAGACACATAATATTATTTAAAACCCGGAATTTGGTACTCCTAGTCGTTTGATTGTCACTACTACCCGATTCTACTCGCTTTTCACCCAGAAGGGGTCTTAGATATTTCTACTACTGTAATATTCCAAGAACTCCAGTGATGTCTCGGGAAACCATATCACTCCCTCTGGGTCAATTATCAAGGTCAAAGTTAATTATCATCATCTTATACGGAGATCATCATCTTTGGGTCATAATACAAATATAACGTAATTATTACCTCGAGTTACCTCTCTCGTAGCGTCTCATTTCAAGTATCTTTTCCAACTTGTTGGAGAATGCCAATATTTTATAGTAAAGTCGCACTTAAGTCGACATGTTGCGGTGCGTATTATATCAGAAAACACACAAACACACACACAAACACACACACACAAACAAGTGGATCAAAAAGTCTCGTAACTCTGAGGACATCGATCACAAATTGTCACCGCTTGGCATGAAATATGGACAAAATACTGCAAATGACATTATGTATGGGCTGCTCTTTGTCAAGCCATTGAAAAACAATAGAGAATCGCAGTTTGTGTTTACGATGGAATCTCGGGAGAATATAACTTCAGCCAATGAATAATGATTTGGAGGCAATGTGTAGGATCATCCATAAATATGCTGAAATTCTTCAAGATCTCACAATCTATCGTAGTCCACGCTACTCTGACTTTATGAACGAAGTTAAAATTTTGCAGCTAAACATGTGCTGGCCATGTACACTGCACATCGTATGATGCCATTAGCTGCTCTGTTAATGGAGAGCCGGCTCTTTACCTTCCTGTAACTTGTGCCAATTTAATCAAACAAGCTTTTATTCCATTAGCACTGGTAGAAGCTCGCTTGAGATTCAGAGTGGGTGCTGCATTTTACGATAATGAGATTCGATCGGACCTTTTACTTCTTGTCACATATTTTACTTTCTGATGTTTCTAAAGGTATTGATCCTATTTGAACATCATATGGAGTTAAATCTTTGTTAATATATCAGATGTTTAGGTTCTTATTCGTTTACAACAGATCAAATTCTCCAAATTCATTATGTGAGTTGAATGTAACAAATTCGAGCCTTTTGGCTTAAATACTGCTTAATGGCTGTAATTTGGTAGCTAAAGAAGATGTGCGTGTATAACTTCAAACGTCCATTAAAGTCGTTTTAAATAAAAGAAAATTAAACTAAGATTCATGTAACTAAAATTATTCTAGATAGTCATTAATTTGGAATATGTACTCTTCTTTTACCTTATCGTACGCTGAAGTTTGAAGTTGCTCAGGTATACCTTGAATTCTATGGGTATAGCTTCTGAGACCTTCTTCATTCTTGATGACTTTTTACTTTCTCTACACGTACTATGTACATAGTGTATAGTGAAGACTTTTTCAAAGTCATTTTTGAAAAAAAAAGTGCGTGTGTGTGTCTGTTGACAGCATACTTCAAAAACGAAAAGACTGTTAAACATAAAATATCTTCCAAGGATGGGACACGAAGACTTTCAAAAAAATTCCCCACTCCCAAGTACTCTTTATATGGAAAAAAATCGAAAATTTTGATTTTCTCAAAAATGGCTCTAACGATTTTGATTAAAATCTCTTATATTTAAGATATTTACAAGGCAAATAAAATGTATATCTTGAATTTTCTATGAATAGCCTCTGAAGACTGCTTTATTCTGGATAAATCTTACGGAATTTTGCATAACTGCTAAATCGTAAGAGATGGACAATAACTTATCACACAAAAAATGTAGAGCATGTTGAAACAAACAATTTATGTTAGTTATATTTTTTTCGTGGAGCTGATTGTTTTTTAGATGTTTCTTGTTTTTTGTTTCAGCTTTGAAAAACTTATACTTTTCTTATAAAGGAAATTGTTAACTCCTGTCCATACAAACAAAGGAACTTCAGTCACATAGCAACCAGCTTTTGACTATCACTTTAACCTATGGTACTCCCTTATTTCGCTTCTACTTACAAGGGATATATAATAAGACTATTTCTGCTAATTTTTTCTCGATAAGCATGAAATAAATAGAAACATTAAGCTTTTTAACAATAATTTGTTGCAGAGATGTAGAGAAAGGCATGTGAATGGAACACACAAGATTTTTCACAGCTGAGAATCTTGGGAGACAGACAAAGCCTTACAACACAAAAACTGCACTGCTCGTTAAACCAGACAATATATGTGATATATATTTTTTGTGGAGATAATCTTTTATGAGATATTCCTTGATATTGGTTTCAATATTAAACACTTATACCATCCTGAAATGGAATGTCGTTTACTGCTCTTGATATAGAAAAGAGTGCAAATCATATCATAACAACCAGATTTTACAAGAGTTAACCTTTGATTTAGCTTAGTGTATTTGTTTATTTCTTTGTGTATATAAGGAAATATGAAATAAAGTTTTTATCCAAACTATTATATGGATTAATGTGTAGTAGAATACCTACACCTTTTTTAAGAATTGTTTCTGGAAGAATGGGTAGACAAAGCATATGAATGTATCACAGAATTTTTTTTATAAGTTAATGAGAAAAATTAAAATAGTAATTTCGTCAACAAATCTTTTGACCTAACGGTGCAATTTCCACCTTTGGTGTATAGTGATGTGAAGCCTGGACAGATAATAGTTGAGAACAAACAACAGTTAACAGCATTTCATTACACGCTTATAAGACTTTATTTACTCACTATAAGAGGAAATGCTATATTTTTTCATGTTTTAAGAAATAGAATTGAATTTATGCAGTCGTGCCTATCAAATAGTATTAAAGGTGAAGTGCATAGAAATAATTATTTATTTGTTATACAGTGTTTTTCTTTCACACGGCGCTGCATGAACAGCTACTGAAACAGTTATAACATCCCTGCAACCACTTGACGTTCTCGCATTTATTTATCTTAAGTTTTGTATTTTTCTATCCACACATTTCTCCATCCTCCACTTTCCGTATAGTGATATTAGGTTGAGACAGGTAATAAAACTGTACACACACACACACACACGCACACAGACTTCTTACATATTTTAAGAAGTAAAAAGCATCAACCGAAGAATGCACTGAGTTTCAGGCATTCCACTCTCGATTTATGTATGGCATTTAACACCCGCTTTTACTACTGTGGCACCGCAGGTGAATGACACTGATGATACATGGAATGCAGATGAAGCAGCGGTGGGATGCGATGGCGAGGGAAAACGGAGAATCCGGAGAAAATCCGCCTCGCGCCGTTTTGTCCAGCACATATCGCACATGCGATCGCCGAGGTGCAATGGTTAGAGTCGAGTAGTCTAACCACTTTGGAATGAATGCAAATTTTCGAAGAAGAGACAAAAATGTGTGAATAGAGCAGGGCAATATTTCCAACATATCTTGTGATAAAGTATGTGATTATTATAATTGGAAATATGAAAACGTGAAGGATTGCGGGGAAATTATAACTTTTCGGCGGAAGGCAGAGAGAGAACGACGGGCGCGCGAGGGGTCTTGTGGCGGCTACACTGTGAAAGAAAAGCACTGCATTATGAATGTGTTTGAATCAAATTTTTATCGGTGAAAAATTCTGACCTGCTGCATGAAAATGGATGCTTCTTTCGCAATTATCATAAAATGCTGTTTCAGGAACACTCTCTGCAATCGTACAAGCTAGTGGATAGGTGGAGTCAGACTGAAAAATTCAATGCTTTAGCCAGGATTTGAACCACAGATCTCCCAGTGTCTAGCCGGTTGCTCTACCACGAAGTTACCATGGCAACGTGCCAGCATAGCATTGAATTTCTCAACTGACTCGCATGTTTCCCGGTAAAACACAAAGTGATCATCAAATTATTTTGAGAAGACAACCCCAGTGGTGGCTTACAATGTTGTAAGCACTTTAAGTCCCAGGATTTATATTATAGCCAACTATTATGATCAATTGTGATAATTTTAATTGTTTTCTCACAGAAACCGTGTGTAGGACAGGAGTTGGATATGTAGAGTCAGACTGAAAGCCGGTCTTTAGCCGGTTGCTCTACCACTAGGCTATCATAGGGTTATCATCTCGAAACAATTTGAGCTCACCTTGTATGGTTTACCGGGAAATATGTGAGTCAGTTAAGAAATTCTATGCTCTACCGGTATGTTTACAAGTAGTTCAGTACTAGAGCAACCGGCTAGAGACCGGGAGATCCGGGGTTTAAATCCCGGGTATGGCACTGAATGGTCGTCTCCTTAGCGCGGTGGTAGCGTTGCTACTTACCAAGCGGGAGACCTGGGTTCGATCCCCAGTACCGGCCCGGGGTGCACTCAGCCTCGTAAGGTCCCTGGGGGGCCAATTGAGGAGCTACTTGATGGAGAAGTAGCGGCTCCAGGTCATGAGGACCGCATTAACCGGCCGGGGGGGTTCGAGGCGCTGACCACGTCTCTCCCTCCAATACTGCACCCCATCCATGACGTCTGTAGTGGACAGCTCAGCCATGGCACGACAGCTCAGATGTGGCACTGAATTTTTCAGTCAGAACTCCGGTCCTACACACTATTTCTATGAGAAAACAATTAAAATTATCATATGCAGACTAGTGTTGTAATTTTGTGTTAAATGTATTACATTTCCAAAGTCATTTTTGATATCATACAGACAGTTTTAAGACCTTTTCTTTTTTTCGTTGTACTTTTGGTAATTTTGGAAAGTATTCTTTCTTTTATTCCAAATAAGCTTGTGAAAACTGCTCCCCATGATTGCAAATGTTAATAACGCACGTGATGCTGTAAGCCTCAAGAAAAGTCAATAACCTCTCATAATAATGAGTCTAAAATTGGTATTCGCCCTCGGCAAGCAAATAATAAGTCCAATTTAATGGTTTGTAACACAGGCCTCGTTGCCGGAAGCCGATCGTCACGACACCAGTGCCATTTACCGGAAGTTGAGTCTGGCGCAGCTACAGGAAGAGGTGCCCCAGGTAAACTGGTTGGAATATCTCACAGCCTTTTTGGATGCAGAGATCGATCACAGCGAACCTGTCGTCAGTTATGCCATGCCTTATTTCGTGGAAATGGGGCGGATCATACAGAAGACGGACCGCAGGTAAGTTTGTCAAAATATAAAAACCAGGAGAATTAATTTTACTTTCTCTACTGCTTATCCATAATAAGTAGAGGAAGTATAAAAAAAAAGTTCCTCCACCAAACCCCCTTTTACTTGGATTTTTTTCGATTATTTTTTATTTGCTCAAAAATAATTATAACAAAATTTTAATTACATGGAAAATAATATAATAGTTTGTAAAGACCTTTTCATTCTGAATGGATTTTGTATAACTGGTAAACCATAAGAGATTTAGATAAATTTATTGCCAACTGTGGATCTCTATAAAATGTATGTCAATTTTTTTGTTGAACGATTATCGAAATATTGTTATACCTTTATATATAATCCATAATTTTTACTTTCTCTACATGTACTATAGTATATAGAGAAGGTATTGCAGTCCACCCAAGAATTCGATATCCAGATTTCACCGGAAATATATGTTTTGGATTCCCTGAATCCAAAAAAGCATTTTTGGAAAAAGGTTTAAGTTCAGTATCTTCCAAGGATGCTACACGAAGATTTTCAAGAAAATCCACCTCTCCTCCAACTAACTTTTGCATGGAAACATGTTCGAAAATTTTGATTTTCTTAAAAATGGCTCTAACGATTTTTATTAAAATATCGTATATTAAAGATATATACCTGATAAATAAAATGTATATCTTGCATTTTCCTGGGAATACCCTTTGGAGACTACTTTCTTCGGGATTAATTATACGGAATTTTGCTAACTGCTAAACCGTAAGAAATGAATAAACTTACTACACAAAAAATGTAGAGCACTTTAAAACGCATATTTTTTCTTGAAGTGCATCGTTTCTGAGATATTTCTTGTCCCTGGTTTCAGCTTTAGAAACTTACTTTTCTCATACGGGAATTTGTCAACTCCTGTCCATAGAAACAAAAGAACTGCAGTCACATAGCAACCAGTTTTTGACTAATAGTTTAGCCTACACTACTCACTTATTTCCCTTCTACTTACATGAAAACAAGTAGTAAGACTATTTCTGATAATTTTTCTCGATTAGCATGAAGCAGAAAGAAGCATAAGCTTTATAACAATAGTTTGTTCCAGAGATGTAGAGGTACTCACGTGAATGGAACATCCGATTTTTCTTATGAGTATTTGTCTTTTTCTCTCGTAGGCTTCGGTGTTTGGCTGGAGTATCTACAATCAGACGTATTCTATGAACAGGGATTCTCTCGTCAAAATGTAAGTCAATCTTGATAGCGCTGCCTTCCTGATTCCCAAAATTCGTTTCATATATCGGGTTTTGACTTTCTCTAATGTTATGAAGTCGTTGATTTTTAGTTTGTCCCAGGTTTTGCTGATCCCATAGGATAGCTTTAAATAGAGTCTTTGCTGTTTTTATTGAGATTTTCTGGGGCTGTTGGATGTTGCTGGTTGCTTTGATCGCAGCTGCTGCTCTTTCTTTGACATGCGTGTTGAAGGAAGTCTGTGTTGTTTTGAGGGTGACTCCGAGATATTTGATTTGGTACTATTTCCAATGGTTTATTTTGGAGGTTTAGAGCGTCTTTTGATGAGTGTCTACCACCTCTTCTGAAAATCATTTGTTTGGTTTTGCTGAGGTTAGTTTTCAGGTCGTTTTCCTTGGCCCATGATGCGAGTCAATTTAGCGCATTCTGAAACTTCTATTTGTCTTCCGAAGCGATTGTCATGTCGTCTGCGTAGAGTGCGAGTGTTGCCGAATTATTCATGTTGATCTTTGTGAATTCTGCCGTCATGATTTGAACATTGTTGGATATGAATATCCTTATGTAGAAAACTTGCTCCAACCAAACCGACTTACATTCAAGAGGTCCTGGTTTCGTACATATCTGGATTACCACCCTCCTAACCCACAGGTTTTTTGTGGTTTCCCTGGACAGCAAACGAACACTGGACCGGTTCCTTTCCAACATGACGATCCTGTCAATTTTCAGTACCCAACACTTTGTCATTCATCTGTTTCAGTGTTGAAGGAGCATGAGATTATTGGCTGGGTGCTAGTTATGCCCTTTGTAGAGGTCTCTTCCTGTTGTCGTTGGAGGGGGGAGGGATATCCCAATTAGGACCTGCCTTCAATATCCTTCAAGTGATGCACTTCACTACAGTACCACCTTGTCGAATGTGTTCTATTTGGGAACACATCCATACTTGCTCCCGTCGTCATACAATCTGGTCTCTTTCTGGTCTGTACCCTCATTGCTCTCTCCCATCGGTCAATTAAGGGGAAGCTGTGACCAAAATTCTTGATAATGCTGATCTTCCAATTTTAGCACATTAAGATCCCGTAGTCCTTGTAGATTAATATGCGAAGTTATTTTCAGCCACAAGCAATGTAAGAACTTGTCGCGTGACCTGTTAAATTGAATTTTAATTTAACAAATGACACTTCAAATATGGTTGGTTGGTTAGTGTCTTATATTAAGCAGTTGGCAGTAAAGCCATTCGCTCTCTTACATTCCAGTATTTTGATGTTATATTATCATGTTGACTAAAGGTTGGGCTGCGCAGTAAGTGGTTTCTTTCCATATCTTCTTTAATTTTACAGAAAGGACACAGAGGAGATCTCACTATACCAATCTTGAATAAATGTTTATTAAGACAGTCGTGGTCTGTTAGGAGTCTAAAAGTTCTTGGTAATCTAGTGATTCTGGTCGTGTTATTATATACATATCCCATTATTTGTTTGTAATACATTATCTTCTTTAATTACTTTTATTATATGTTACTATAATGATTCTTTTGGTAGAGTCATAACTTATTGGATCAGATGAATTTGATGTAATTTACTACCTTTCTTACTAGAAAGTCAGCTGTTTCATTACCCTGTATTCTGCAATGTGCTCGTATCCATTGAAGAATTAATCTTTTATTTAAATTCATTGGTTGTTTTGCGACATTCTGAGTTATTTATGTTACATCAAATGTTATGGATATTATAGTTGCTTTAGAGTCAGATAATAATGAAGCTTTTTCAAATGTATTTATATGATACAGTACGTTTTGTAAGCTCTGCAGTATTGCCGAAATCTCTCCATCAAAATTTGTGGTATTTAAATTTAATCTTTACAGCCAATCAGTTTTATTTTTCTACCAGAGAACCTTACAATCGTATTAAATAACATTGTCGAATTACCATTCTAAGTAATTAAAATTAATTATTTGGTTGTAATAAAAAAGCTAATTAATCCGCAAAAATAATGAAACAGTATGAACGAATAATTTATTATATATTTAATTAATTTGAAACTTAAAGTGATATTCATGGAATATAAATATGAAGTTTTGTAACAACATTTTGAAAACTGAAGCGAAAGAAGCTTTTTGGTAGAGTAGTTAAAATGACAAAACCATTTTTCTCAAAAACTGCTTGATGTAAGTGTCTTAAAATTTCACATAACAAGAGAGGTATGTGATAAAAAAAAATATGTGTTACACACACGTAATTTTCTCTAGCTGCTCTTCAAACAATATTCTAACACAGAATTATTCTTCTTTCTATTCAATGCTAATCGAAATAAATATTATTAGAACGTTCTTATTACTTAAGTTCCTTATAAGTAGAAGGGAACTAAAGGAATGCGTTATACTAAGGTGATGGTCAATTGTTTTAAAACCATCGTTATGCGATTGTCAATGCAAATCGCTTCTTTGCTTGGCCAGAGAAGAACGAAAGAAAATTGTACACTTCCTGTCTGAGAAAAGTATACAACTTTACAATTGAAACTAATAACAACGAATATTTCGAAAACGGCAAACTCCACGAAAAAATGTATATGACATAAATAGTGTACTTTAACGAGAGATACATTTTTGTGTAATAAGTTTTTATCTATCTCTTACAGTTTACTAGTTATGCAAAATTCATGTAGAATAAACAGTCTTCAGAAGCTATTCCCAGAAAATTCAAAGTATATATTTTCTTTGTGATGGAAATGGCTTTAATGTGGCATTTTAATCAAAATCGTTTAAGCCATTTTTAAGGAAAAAAATCGAAAAATGTTCCATGTGAACGGTAGTTTAGGGTGGGGAGATTTTCTTGAACCAGTTCGTGTCTTATCCTTGGAAGATACCAGACTTTAAGTTTGGTATTTAACCGTCTTTTCGTTTTTGAGCTATGCTGTCCACAGACAAGACAGAAAAAAAGAAAAAAAAAACATACACACACACGGATCTTTTTCTTAAAATGCGTTTTTTTATTCAGGGGGTCCCAAAATATGTATTTCTGGTGAAATCTCAAATTTAGTTTTTGGGTGGATTACAATAATTTTTCTGTTCACTATATACATTTTATATACGGGGCTAGAGAAAGAAAAAATGAAAGTAATTGCTCAAGAAACATTGAATTTTGATCCGTTTAAGTTGCAAATTGTCCATGCAGCACTTTATTCCGTATGTGGAGGCCCATCATCTGAAAATCTTAATCCTCCAACCAAAACTTCAAACTCGAAATGTATGGATTACAAGGCAAATGCACTACCTCCACATCACGAAGGTGGGCGTATCGGTCTTTGTGATGTCATGTTTGTTCGTGTGCGTCATCTGTTATTTTTCTTCTTCTTTGTGGTTATACTTTCATCATTTAATGCGTATCCGGCTATTTTTTTCTAGGAAAGTTAATTTTTTGCAGTCTGTGGTTTTTTCTATTTACAATAAGTGTATAATTCTGATATTCATAAAATAATTTAAGATTCGTTTTGTTGTAAAACTGCAATTTCATATTGTTTCTGGTTTTTTAAACTTGATTACTAGCTTTATGTAATTCGTTTTGCAAGTCATCTTGGGAAAAGAATATTTTGATACATTTTCTAGCTGGGTACCGAACTTTACAAGTTATTCAGAATAAATGAGAACGTTTAAACAGCCATCTTAATATAGATACCAATGTAATAAAAACTAGCAAGTTTTATGTATTTATCATATTTAATTTTGCACAGGTAAAAGCATTTTAAACCTTAGCAGCTGAGGCGATATAAATAAGCCCAAGGCAAAGTTTGGTTTTATGTCCGTGTGCCTGTGAACACGATAACTCAAAAACGAAAAGTCGATAAAATACCAAGCTTGGTATTTAAGATTAGTATCTTCCAGGAATGCGACACGAAGATTTTGAGAAAAACACCCCCAAGCCATATTACCCTTTACCTGGAAAACATTTCGAAAATTGTGATTTTCTTAAAAATGGCTCTAACGATTTTGATTAAAATCCCGTATATTGAAGATATTTACATCCTAAATAAAATGTATATCTTGAATTTTCTGGGACTAGCCTCTAAGCACCTCTTATTTCTGAAAGAAGTATTCTGAATGTTGCATAACTGGTAAACCTAAGAGTTGGATAAAAACCTACTACAAGAAATGTAGATCACATTGAAACCATAATTTGTGTCATATAGGATTTTTTTCGTAGAATTGACCACTTCTGAGATACTCCTTGGTTTTTTTTTTTCTGATTCAAAATGTTTAATATTTTGTCACACGGAAAGTTGTAAATTCTTGGCCCTGCATAGAAAAGATTTTAATCAAAAGACAACTAGCTTTTAAAAGATTTGACTATCGTTTTGGCCTAGTGTATTCCCTTATTTTCCTCTTTGAACAAGGAAGCAACATTTTATGCTAATGTTTATTGCGATTACCTTAAAGCAGGGAGAAGAATATGCTTTTTAACAATGATATGTTACAGCGATGTAGAGGAAGTCATGTGAATGGTACACATCAGATATCTTGTAGGTGAAAAGAAAAAGGCGCGCGAGAGTAAGCGAAGTGACTTTGCATCTCATAAATTCGTTTCAGAAAGTATAAAATATCTATGACAGCAACAAACTATAAAAGGAAATCTTGTAAGAATTAATAATATAGATAGATGGTATATTTTAGTGCACACTGCTGTGTAACGTTTACTAGTCAAAAGGAAATGCAAATGTCCTGTTATGTAATTTAAATTGAACACGTGCTCATATTTTTACTTTCTCTACGTGCACTATGTACATAGTGTATATAGAAGGTATTGTATTGCAATCAAAAATTCTATACCGAGATTTCGTCGGAAATACATGTTTTGGGGCCCCTGAATCCAAAAACAGCATTTTTAGATAAAGATCTGTGTGTGTGTATGTCTGTAGACAGCATAGCTCAAAAACGAAAGGACTGTTGAATCCAAACGTGGCATTTAAGTTTGGTATCTTGCAAAGATGCGACACGAAGATTTTCAAGAAAATGCCCCCACCCTCAACTATCCTTTATATGGAAATTTTTTCGAAAATTTTGATTTTCTGAAAAATGGCTCGAACGGTTTTGACCAAAATATCGTATATTAAAGATATTTACCTGACAAATAAAATGTATATCTTGAATTTTGTGGAAATAGTCTCTGAAGACTGCTTTATTCTGGATGAATTTTACCGAGTTTTGCATAACTTGCTAAACCATAATAGATGGACAAAAACTTAAGACATGAAAAATGTAGAGCACGTTAAAACACACAATTTATGTAATATACTGTTTTTTGCGGAGTTGGTCGTTTTTAAGATACTCCTTGTTTTTGGTTTCAGCCTTGAAAAACTTACTTTTCTCATACAGGAATTTGTCAACTCCTGTCCATGCAAGCAAAGGAACTTCAGTCATATATCAACCAGCTTTTGACAATCACCTTAGCCTATGGTACTGCCTTATTTCGCTTCTACTTACAAGGAAGCAAGTAATAAAACTATTTCTGCTACCTTTTTCTCGATTAGCATGAAGTAAATAGAAGCATAAGCTTTTAACAATAATTTGTTGCAGAGATGTAGAGAAAATCAAGAGAATGGAAAACATCAGATTTTTTTACTTTCTTTAGTGCGTTTGTGTTTACATTGTGCAGAGTAGCTAGAAAAGTTATTGCATTCCATATAAAAAAAATCGATATCGAGATTTCATCGGAAATATGTATATATTTTGAGGTGCCCTGAGTCCGTGAGAAAAAGCTCCATGGATGTGTGTGTGTGTGTCTGTGGACACATGGTGCAAAAACGAAAAGACCGTTAAAATTCATATTTGGTATTTATGTTCAGTATCTGATGTATTTATGTATTATTATGCATTATGTATTTGGTATTTCTGTTCAGATGTGACATGAAGATTTATAAAATAAAAAGTGCCCCACCATAAACTACCATTTACATGGAACATTTTTTAAAATGTTATTTTTCTCAAAAATAGTTATTACGCCTTTGATTAAATTACCGTATATTAAAGACATTTACATCACAAATAAAATGTATGTTACAAATATTCTGGGAATAGCCTCTGAAAACTCCTTTTTCTGCACGAGTTTTGCAGAATGTTGCCTAACGGTTAAACAGTAGCTGATAGACAAAGATCTAATACACAAAAAGTGTAGAATTTACATTATGGTATATGCGTCTTTCTAATAGACTTTTTTAGATAATTCTGGTAATTTTAAACTATATAACTTTTTTCAAACGGGTCCATGCAAAACGAACCTCAATTGTTTCATACAGCGACCATCTTTTTAAATATGTCTGTCGCTTTTGCACAATGTATTCCCTTGTTCCCCGTCTGGTTACAAAGAAGCAAGTAATAAAACCAATTCTGCTAATGTTTATCTCTATTAACATGATGTATATAATAGAATAATCTTTTGAAAGAATACTTTGTAGGTATTTGGAACAGCTAGAGAAAATTATGTAAATTGAACAGATCAGACCTTTTTACTTTCTCTACACGTACCATGTACACTGTGAATAGAGAAAGTATTGCACTCCGCCCAAATATTCGATAACGAGATTCACCGGAAATACCCGTTTTAGGGTCCCCTGCATCCAAAAAAGTAATTTTTGGAAAAAAGATCCGTGTGTGTGTGTCTGTGTCTGTCTTTGGACAGCTTAGCTCAAAAACGAAAAGACCGTTAAATACCAAACTTGGTATTTAATTTTGGTATCTTCCAAGGATGCTACACGAAGATTTTCAAGAAAATGGACCCACCCCTAACTACCCTTTACGTGGAAAAAGTTTCGAAAATATTTGTCTTAAAAATGGCTGTAACGATTTTGATTAAAATACCACATATTAAAACTATTTCTATCACAAATAAAATGTATATCTTGAATTTTCTGGGAATAACTTCTAAAGACCTGTTTGTTCTGGATGAATTTTGCTTCATTTGGCATAACTACTAAACCGTAAGAGATAGAAAAAAACTTTCTATACAAAAAATGTAGATCTTGTTAAAATACACAAATTATGTCATTTAAATTTTTTTCGTGGAGCTTACGGTTTTCGAGGTGCTTATATTTTTTTCAGATGGAAGTGTCCGGTTTTCTTTTGCTCTACTCCTGGCCAAGCAAGTAAGCGATTTGCAATGACAATCACATAATGACAGCTTTTAAAACATTTGACTATCACTTTAGCCTAGTGCATTCCTTTAGTTCCATTCTATTATAAGGAACTAAGTAATAACATTTCTTCTTCTTATAGAGGTGTTGGTGAATAGCAGCAATGCTGTTCAGTTGTCTTTTTGTGATTAATTTGACGTAGCACTAAAGTTGTAGGTGTTTTCCATACAGGGTAATCCACAACTACGTGCTGTGGCGGCTGGTGATGAACATCATGCCACATATGATTGACGACTATCAACAGAAGCGCGTCGAGTTCAGAAAGATCTTGCTAGGAATCCTGAGCGAGAGGAACCGCTGGAGCCAGTGTGTCGAGTGGACCAACAAGAAACTGGGGATGGCCGTTGGCGCGCTCTTCATCAGGGACAACTTTAACCACGAGAGCAAGGCAAGACATCAATTATCTCCTTTGTTTTTACTTTGTCTATCATATCTAGTAGGTAGAGGAAGTTTTTACCTTCTCTACACGTGCTATGTACATGGTGTAAACAGAAAGTACTGCATTCCACCCAAAAATTCGGTACCGAGATTGTATCCAAAAAAAGAATTTTCAGATAAAGATCCGTGTATGTGTGTGTGTCCGTGTTTCTGTGTCTTTTGATAACTCAAAAACGAAAAGTCGGCAAAATACCAAACTTGGTATTTAAATTTAGTATCTTCCAGGGATGCGACACGAAGATTTTGAGAAAAATCCCCTCTCCCCAAACTACCCTTTACATGGAACGTTTTTCGAGAAGTTTGATTTTGTTATAAATGGCTCACACGATTTAGATTAAAATATCGTATATTAAAGATATTTTACCTGAAAAATAAAACGTATATCTTGAATTTTCTGGAAATTGACTCTGAAAACCACTTTATTCTGGATGAATTATGCAGAATTTTGCATAACTGCAAAATCGTAAGAGATGGACAAAAACTTACCACACAAATAATGTAGAGCACATTAAAACAGACAATTTATGTTACATGCATTTTTTCGTGGAATTGATCGTTTTTAAGTTATTACTTATTTTTAATTTCACCTTTAAAAAACTTATATTTCTCATACAGGACTTTGTCAACTCCGGTCCATACAAACAAAGGAACTTCAGTTACATAGCAACCAGCTTTTGAATAACACTTTAAGCTATGGTACTCCCTTATTTCGTTTTTACTTACAAGGAAGCAAGTAATAGGACTATTTCTGCTACTTTTTTTATCGATTAGCAGGAAGTCAATAGAAGCAAAGGCTGTTGTTTTAATTTGTTGCAGAGATGTAGAGAAACTCATGTGAATGGAACACATAAGCTTTCTCTCAAAAGTCGTGTTTAGGACAGGAGTTGGATAGTTAGACTGAAATGTTCAATGTCATAGCCGGGATTTGAATCACGGATCTCCCGGTCTCTAGTCAGTTGCTCTACCACTGAGCTAACATGGAAACATGCCGGCATAGCATTGAATTTTTCAACTGACTCATCTGACTCTACCTATCCAACTCCTGTCCTATACACGGCTTGTATGAAAAAACAATTAAATCAATACCAATTGACCATAATAGTTGGCTATCCTGGGACTTAAAGTACTTACAACATTGTAAGTCGCCATTGGGGTTGTCATCTCAAAATAATTTGAGATCGCCTTGCGGTTTACCCCGAAACATGCGAGTCAGTTGAGAAATTCAATGCCATACCGGCATGTTGCCATGGTAGCTCGGTGATGGAGCAACCGACTAGAGACCGGGAGATCCATGGCCCAAATCCCGACTATGGCTTGAATTTTATAGTCTGACTCTACCTATCCAATTCTCTCCTTGTTTTTGCTTTGTCTATCACTCCTGTAGGTAGAGGAAGTTTTTTACTACACCCAAAAGTTCGATGTCGAAATCTTGCCTGAGATATGTTTTGGTGCCTGAATTCAAAATGTAATTTTTGGAAAAAGACCTCTCTGTGTAAACAGCATAACTCAAAGACGGAATGTCAGACAATAAAAAACTTGAGGTCAGTATCTTCCAAAGTTGCGACACGAAGATCCCGACTTGAAAAATGTTTGCCAGTTTTCTCAAACGCGCTTTTGATTAAAATATGTATTTCAGATTTTTACATTCCAAATACATATCTATAATTTTATGGGAGTATCCTTTGAAGTCCACTTCATTCAGAAGGATTCTTTTTACAATCCCATGTAAACCATGAGAAATACACAAGCATTGTTATACAAAAAATGTAATCTCATTTAAACACCAATTTATTTCAAATAATTTATTATGGCTTTAGGTCATTTCCAAGAATCCCACATTACTGGTTTGATTTTTGTATTGTTTAAAATCTGACCGGAAATTGTTTAACTGTACAGACACAAAATAATACCTATACAAAAGTTATTAATAGAAAATATGCAATAAAATAACCCGAATATAAACTTCTTTCTTAACCTTCAGTGCGCAAATCAATTTGCTACGAGAGGCTTTCAGTAAACTCTTAGAAAATTCAAGAAATTACACTAGCAAAAAGTGATATTTAGTGACCATCGTGTCTTGCTAGAAGGCAGTTAAAGTTTCATCATATAGTTGCGTTGCCAGAGGGATTGACTCAACCATCTTGTGTTTCTTAGAAAGATGGGCGTTTATTTAAACGGTTTAGCACCGAAAGAGATAAAAACCGAGTTGGATGAAGTTCATACCACATATTCTCCTGTGTTTGTAACAGTTTATAATGTATTTAAACGTGGCCGTACATGCACAAATGATGAGCATCGTTCCCGATAGCGGCATTGCAGACTCTAGTTTCAGTTAGATTTGGTCGATTGACCAACCTGGGTGGCTATGCGCAAGCAGACAGAACGAACGGAAGAGTGCATTTCGCATTGGAAAAAATAACCTTCATTTGTTCATTTACACACATCTAACCTAACCTAACCTACCTAATTTCGACAAAACCTCGAAACATGTCGTTCACCTGTCTCCTAACCAATAGGAAAGGATCAGGAAAGAGTCTTAGTCTAAAACTGAACTAGAATCTGTAATCTCGCTTCCCGACGCCCAGTAGAGATGATCACCTTCGAAATATTTGAGTATATTGAAGCACATTTCACTATTGCAGATTCAGTATTTGGTCCAGTTTCTTTGTAGCAATGGATTAATAATAAGTTAGCAGCTTTTATTCAATTAACACATCTTCGTAATTGGAATAATTTATTCAATCCTATCATTGATAAAATCCGGGATATGGTTTTGAGTGATCGATGAATCAAAGTTTGCAACAGCATATCACAGGACTAGGTGGGTGCCGTGATTGCTCTCATTGAAGAATACCCACAATCGTGTGATCGATTCGGAAGCTGCTTTCCGTCGCAATCCTGACGAGTTTCTGCGTCGATACATAACTTTGGGCGAAACATGGATACACTACCACACTTCAGAGTCAAAACTACAGTCAAAATAGTGGATTTTTAAGGGCGAACCGGCAACGGAGGTGAAATCTGCAGACAAGATGATGGCCTCGGTTTTTTGAGATGCACGCTAACCAGTAAAACGCCCTCATCTGACAAAGAAAAATATTCTCTTCCATCAAGACAGTGCAAGGGTGCACACCTGCGCAGTTTAGATGGCGAACATTCTAGAATAAAGGTTCGAATTGCTAGAATATCTACTGTATTCATCCAATTTGGCCCGCAGTAAAGTTTCTTTTTTTTTTTTCTTTTTTTTCCAAACTAGAAGAAACATTGGCTCGGCGGAAAAAGAATTCATCGCGTGTAACGAAGAGGTCGTCTCCCAAACAGATGCCTATTTTGAGGACTTCCAAAAACCCAGTTTTTGGAAGGTTTAAAATGGTTGGTGAAACGCTGGGAAGACTGTGTGAGCTAAAAGGAGATTATGTTGAAAAACAAATCTACGAAATAATTTGCTTTTTTCTTTTTCTAAAAACGTATTGAACATCCCTCGTTCATATGCCATTCTTCCTCTGTTTCATAAACCGGTTTAATATCCCTTTCATTTTTAGGTAGGACAGAAGTTATTCCAATAGTCGCGGTTGTTAGTGCAATATGTAATGGACTGGCTATTCATTCAAAGGCAAACGTCGCGATTTCGAATCCCCGCAACTGCAGTAAAATGTGTCTGTGGTAAAGAAGGGGAAGGGCCCGCATGAAATAATCGGGGTGATTGAATGATGACGGGGTACGTTTGACTGCAGTTGCATGGATTTTGCTTTTTATTCACACATAAAATACAATATTGTTGAAACAATATTTTTTTCAACAAAAATGGCGCAAAATGCATTTATTTATTGTTTAAGGTCAATGTAATTAAAAACTTTCAATAAAATATTTAAATATTCTAAAACGTTGCCTAAAAATCAATTCAGCATACATGCAAAGCAGAGCATTTAAGTGTTAAGTACTTTATAAACGGAATATAATTTGCAAATCAAAAAAAAAAATGATGTGTTCCATTCACATGAGTTTCTCTATATCTGTACAACAAACTATTGTTAAAAAGCTTATATTTCTATTTACTTTAAGCTAATTCAGGAAAATTAGTAGAAATAGTCTTATTACTTGCTTCCTTGTAAGTAGAAGGGAAATAAGGGAGTACCATAGGTTAAAGTGATAGTCAAAAGCAGGGTTGCTATGTGCTATTGTAAGTTCTCTGTTTGAATGGAGAGTAGTTGACAAATTCCTGTATTAGAAAGGTGTTTCAAAGCTGAAACCAAAAACAAGGGATATCTTAAAAACGATCAACTCCAAGACAAAAATGTATATAACATAAATTGCGTGTTTTAATGTGCTCTACATTTCCTCTGTGGTAAGTTTTTTGTCCATCTCTTACGGTTTAGCAGTTATGCAAAATTCCATAAAACTCATCCAGAATAAAGTAGTCTTCAGAGGCTATTCCCAGAAAATTCAAGATAAAAATGTTATTTGTCAGGTAAATATATTTAATGTACTACATTTTAAACAAAATCGTTAGCCAGTTTTGAGAAAATCAAAATTTTCGAAAAAATTTCTATGTAAAGGGTAGTTTGGTGTGGGGGATTTTTCTCAAAATCTTCGTGTCGTAGCCCTGGAAGACACTGAACTTAAATGCCAAGTTTGGTATTTTACCGAGTTTTCGTTTTTGAGTTATCGTGATCACAGACACACGGACACACACATGGACCTTTTTCTGAAAATGCTTTTTTTGTTACAGGGGACCCTAAAACATATATTTCCAATGAAATCTCGGTATCGAATTTTTGGGTGCAGTGCAATAGCTTCTCTATACACTTAAGTACATAGTACGTACAGAGAAAGTAAAAATGGGTTTGTAGGACAACAATGAATTCTTTATAATCTAGATTGAAACGTAATTACTTTGTACTTCCATTAAATTGCTCTCGTTATTCATTTGTATCTTGATATGTAAAAGAAATATATTCAATATCAAGTCAGTATATGGTAAACCGCTTTTAAAAATGTAACTATCGATTTATTTCTTCAACTTCCAATTTTACATGCAACGAAGTGTAATGAAATTATTTCTGCAAGTGTTTTCTCCAACCATGAAATTGATAAAACAAATGTGATGTGTTACACTCACATGATTTTCTCTAGCTGTTCTACAAACAAACTTCTTACAAAAGATTGTTCTTTTTTCTACACAATGCTAATCGAGATAAACATTAGCAGAAAGCTTTTATTACTTAGTTCCTTATAAGTAGAAGAGAACTAAAGCAATCCGCTATGCTAAACTGATAGCCAAATGTTTTAAAATCTGTCATGTGATTGTCATTGCAAATAGCTTCTTTGCTGGGCCAGGAGTAGAACAAAAGAAAGACGGACACTTCCACTCTGAATAAAATATAAGTACTTCACAATTGAAACCAATAACAAGGAGTATCTCAGAAACAGTTACCTCCACAACAAAAATGTTAAGGACATAAATTGTGTGTTTTGACGAGATCTGTTTTTTTTTTTTTCTCCAATAAGTTTTTTGTATGTCTTACGGTTTAGCAGTTTATCAAAATTCGGCAAAATTCATCCAGAATAAAGAGGTCTTCAGTGGCTATTCCCAGAAAAATCAAGATATGCGTTTTATTTGGGATGTAAATATCTTTAATATACGGGATTTTAATCAAAATCGTTAGCCATTTTTTTATTGGTGGGGGCTTTTCTTGAAAATCTTCGTGTCGCATCCTTCGAAGATATCAAACCTAAATACCAAGTTTGGTATTAGCGGTCTTTTCATTTTGAGCTATGTCGTCCACAAACACACACACACACACACACACACACACATACAGGACCTTTTTTTTAAATGTCGAAATTTTGGGTGGAATACAATACCTTCTCCAGCCACTATGTACATTGTACATGCGGTCTAGAAAAAGTAAAAAGTTTTCTTAGGAATACTTCGCAGGACTTATACAAAAGCAAACCTAGGTGTAGGGTAGCTTGCTGAGATTGTAATATGTAAGATTCTTTTAGATTTATTTCCCCTTGAGCAATTTTCGTTGCTATAGAATTAGAAACAAATAGGTTGTGTTCCGTTCACATGAATGTGTCTACATCTCTGCAAAAAAATAAAATTAAAAAGCTTATTCTTCTATTTACTGCATGCTAATCGAGAAAAAATTAGGTTTGTAGTTATGCAAAATTCATCCAGAATAAAGTAGTCTTCAGAGGCTATTCTCAGAAAATTCAAGATATACATTTTATTTGTCATGTAAATATATTAAATATATAATATTTTAATCAAAATCGTAAGAGCCATTTTTTAGAAAATCAAAATTTTCGAAAATAATTCCATGTAAGGGAATGGAAAGGGAGTGGGGGGATTTTTTTTAAAATCTTCGTGTCGCATCCTTTGATGATACCAAACA
Source organism: Hymenopus coronatus (assembly GCA_030762935.1). Lineage (NCBI taxonomy): Eukaryota > Metazoa > Arthropoda > Insecta > Mantodea > Hymenopodidae > Hymenopus > Hymenopus coronatus. Next base: position 31,830,712 of record CM060885.1, on the reverse strand, counting down.
TAAATACCAAGCTTGGTTTTTAACAGACTTTTCGTTTTTGAGCTATGCTGCCCACACATACACACAGACACACACACACGCACACGGACATTTTTCTAAAAATGCTTTTTTTGGAATCAAGAGGTCTCAAAACATGTATTTCCGGTGATGTAAGTTTGGGTGCATTACAAGACCTTCTCTATACACTAAGTACATAGTACGTATAGAGAAAGTAAAAATCTTGGCGGAATTGCCTTCAGCTTGACGCATTATAAATGATTCAAGATGAGATATGGGCGAATTGAGATGGTGATGAAATCCGCACGATGGAACTTGAAAAAGAAATGTAGCGTATGATTGCTTGCTCGCTTCAATGACGCTGCTGATCGGATATTAGTATCGGAGCGGCTTCCCCAGACTCTTCCAGCGCCCCTGTTGCATTTCAAGAAGCATCCGGAATGAGAACAAATTTGTCTGGAAGGACAGTAGACCATTCTTCTAGATTTGGCAGTTCACTTATGCGGTAATCAAAGCGTTCAATGAGCATATAATCAGGAGAATCTTATAACCCAGGGGTCATGAACTGAATCCATGGTCGTGCATAGCTTAGGCGACATTGCGCACGGACTGACCTTCAAACTAGCATTTGCAAAAATGAAGGCGACAACAAGCGACGGGCCAACTTATCCTTCTCATAAATAATACAGTTTTTAATTTCTCTATACGCACTATGTACATAGTGTATAGAGAAAGTATTACATTCCACCCAAAAATTCGATACCGAGATTTCTCCGGAAATATATGTTTTGTATCCCCCTGAATCCAAAGAAAGCATTTTTGGAAAAAGGTCCGCGTGTGTGTCTGTGTACACGATAACTCAAAAACGAGAAGATATTCAAGTTCGGTATCTTCCAAGGATGCGTATACGAAGATATTCAAGAAAAGCTCTAAACCCCCAACTATCCTTTACAGAGAGCATTTTTTGAAAATTTTGATTTTCTCAAAAATGTCTCTTAACGATTTTGATTAAAATCTCTTAATTTTTAATGTATACGTGTGACAAATAAAAAGTATATCTCGAATGTGCTGGAATAATTTCTGCATAATGTTGCATAACTGGTAAGTCGAAAGGATTAGCCAACATCTTCCTACGCAAAATGTAGAGCTCATTAAAATACAACATTTATGTTATTTACATTTTTTTCCTGGAGATGACCGTTTTTAAGATATTTCAGTTTTAAAATACTTAATAGTTTTCTCATACAAGAATTTGTCAACTCCTGTCCATACAAGCAAAGGTACTTCAATCACAAAGCAACTAGCTTTTAAAAGATTTGACTATCGATTTAGCCCAGTGTTCTCCTTTATTTCTCTTCTGCTTACATGGAAGCAGGTAATAAACCATTTTTGTCAATGTTTTCTCGATTACCATTAAGTATATAAACAATAAGCTTTTTAACAATAATATATTGTAGAGGTGTAGAGAAGGTCATGTGAATGGAACACATCAGATTTTTAAGAAATTAGTCACAATGTCGTATTGCAATTTTATTACCACTATTTTGTATTCGGATTAAAACAAAATCCAATAAACCACCTGTGGTTATTTAAAACATTCTTTTTATTTTCTGTACTACCTGCCCATTAGTAAACAGAAAATCTGATGTGTTACACTCACATGATTTTCTCTACATCTGTGGAATAAATTATTGTTAAAAGTTTTATGCTTCTATTTACTTCATGGTAATCGAGAAAAAATTAGCAGAAATAATTATATTACTTGCTTCCTTGTAAGTAGAAGCGAAATAAGGGAGTGCCATAGGTTAAAGTGACAGTCAACCGCTGGTTGCTACGTGACCGAAGGTCCTTTGTTTGTATGGACACGAGTTGACAAATTCCTGTGTGAGAAAAGTATAGTTTTTCACAGCTGAAACCAAAAGTAAGAAATATCTGAAAAAGGATCAACTCCACGAAAAAAAGTTATACAAAATAAATTGTATGTTTTAGCGTGCTCTACATTTTTTGTGTTGTAAGGTTTTGTCCATCTCTTATGGTTTAGCAGTTATGCAAAATTCTGTAAAATTTATCCAGAATAAAGTAGTCTTCAGAGGTTATTACCAGATATACATTTTATTTTTCAGGTAAATATCTTTAATATACAATATTTTAATCAAAATCGTTAGAGCCATTTTTGAGAAAATCAAAAATTTCGAAAAAGTTCCATAAAAAGGGTAGTTTGGGCTGGGGAAATTTTTCTCAAAATCTTCGTGTCGCATCCCTGGAAGATACTGATACCAAGTTTGGTATTTTACCGACATTTCGTTTTTAAGTTACCGTGTTCACGGACACACGCACGGACCTTTTTCTGAAAATTCTTTTTTTGGATACAGGGGACCCTAAAAAATTATTTCCGGTGAAATCTCTGTATCGAATGTTTGTGTGAAGTGCAATTCCTTCTCTATACACTATGTATATAGTACGTGTAGAGAATGTAAAAAACTGTTTATTCCACCAAACATACATCTGTTGTGCTTCACTAACATGACTTTCTCTACATCTCTGTAACAAATTATTGTTAAAAAAGCGTAAGCTTCTATCTACTTCCTGCTAATCGAGATAAATATTAGCAGAAATGCTTTCTTGTAAGCAGAACGGAAATACACTAGGCTACAAGAACATTAAAACTTGGTTGTCTTCACGTGATTAATATCATTGTCAGGAGCTCACAAATCCCCGTATTTTAAAACTGAAACAAATAACAAGCAATATCTCAAAAATGGTCAGCTGTGCGAAAAAAAAGTATATGATATAAGTTGTGTGTATTAAGATGATCTACATTTTTTTGTGTGGTATGTTTTGTCTATCTGATACGGTTTGCTGGTTATGCAACATCCAGCTACGTTCATCTAGAATAAAGAGGTCTTCAGAGGCTATTCCCAAGATGTACGTTTTATTTGTCCTGTAAATGTCTTTAATATACGGTATTTTAATCAAAATCGTTAGAACCATTTTTGAGAAAACTAAAATGTTTGAAAATGTTTCCATGTAAATTATAGTTTGGAGTGAGGGCATTTTCCTCAAAATCTTCGTGCCGCATCCTTGGAAAATAATAATCTTATATACCAAGTTTTGTATTTTATCGACGTTTCGTTTTTGAGATATCGTGTTCACAGGCACACGGACACATACGGATCTATTTCTAATTTTTTTTTTTACATGGAGGATCCTAAAACGCCTATTTCTGTTGAAATATTGGTATCGAATTTTTGAGTGGAATGCAATACCTTCTTTATACACTATACACACAGTTCGTGTAGAGAGAGTAAAATCTATTTATAGATTTCACCGGAAATTAAGCTTTAATACTCCCACAAGCTTAGTATTTAAGTTTATTGTCTTCCAAAAATTACAAACATTTTCAAGAAAATGTTCTTAAAAATGACTAACGATTAACATTAAAATACCATATCCTAAAGATGTTTCAATGGCACACAAACGTATATCTTGAATGCTCTATTATAGTTGTTAGAGCACACAGCTTATGTAAATCTAATTTACCTTTGTCCTTTATTCCAACCATTTCTATAGATATTGGGCCAAATTTTCAAATATTACATGCTTTTTACAGCGGTAAATCGCATTTCGTTTTTTTTTTCTTTTTTCCTTCTTTCTTTCGTGAGAACAAAATTATAAAGCCATCACATCGACCTACTTTTTAATAAACGTTTATCGTTTTAATTCACTGTATTCTTCTTGCACTTTTAACGAAATGTATAATAAAGTTAATCTCATTTAACAAAAAGTAGACGTATGAATAAGGTTTATAAGAATAGTTTGTAGAAAATCAGTACATATGAATGCAACACAGATGTTCATCATCATTTTCAACAAAATCCTCTCAAACTAGTCTTTAAATGAATCAAATATTTTCTGAAATCTTTAATTTTTTCAAAAACGTCTTTTACAATTTTAATTAAAATGCCATATATTTAATATATTTACATGTTTATTGAAAGTATAGCTATAATTTTCTGGGAACAGCCATCTACTTCATTTGTAAGGGTTTTAACAATTTTGATTAAAATACCACACATTAATGTCATTTCCAGCACAAATAAAATGTATATCTTGAATTTTCTGGGAGTAGCTTTTGAAGACCTGTTTATTCTGGATAATTTTGCTTAATTTTGCATAACTAGTAAACCGCAAGAGATAGACGAAGGCTTACTGCACAAAAAATACAGATCTCGATAAAACACACAATTTTTGTCATGTGCATTTTTTTCATGGAGCTGAGCGTTTTTGAGATATTCGTTGTTATTGGTTTCAACTTTAAAGTACTTATACTTTTTTCATACAGGAACTTGGCAACTCCTAGCCAGGCAAAGAAACGGATTTCAACCCCATAGCAATACATTTTGAAACATTTGACTGTCGTTTTAGCCGTATATTCCCTTATTTCACTTCTACTTATAAGGAATTAAGCAATAAAACCGTTTCTGCCAATGCTTATTCGATTAACATGAAATAGAAGAATAAGCTTATAAACAATACTTTGTTACAGAGGTGTAGAGAAAGTCATGTGAATGGAACACACAATATTTTTGTTTTAGTTTTTATTTGTATTCAACCTAAAACATTTGATTTTATTAATATAATATCACTTTTTCTTGCAGTTTAGGTACAATAGAGAATAGAATTGTATTTTTTTTTTCTATTTTATTTTGGGGGGAGGGAGAAGATGAAAAGGAGAGACCAAGGGAAGGAAGGTTATTTGTATTATTACTTTTATTTGTTTATGTTAATTTCGTATCAATTCATTTTGTTTATTTCGCCATTGTGATCATTCCTAGTTCATTTTTGGGGAATTTTGTTCTTTTCGTTGGTTGTGTTTGTAATTTAGTAGAATGAGTCCTCCACACAGCAGCGGGAAGCTTAAGCTTGTCAGTGCTTCGTAGTGTTGAGGTGATAGTCAACAGAGATGCCAGCAATATTAGTTGGTAACCTCAAACCGTGTGATAAATGGCTGCATATCGTCGATAAAATAATAATGATGATTATTCCAGTAGTATATTTCGTTGCGCGAAATAACCTACTTTATGCTTATTTTAAACATATTTTAGAGGGTTAAACACTTTAGAGTCTATATTAATGACTCAATTCATTAAATTGCTGCCGGAAGTTGGGACCACTGTGGTGACGGTGGTGCTCCCTGATAACTCAGGAGATGTCAGTAAGCGACGCCCGTTGGGAGCCCCGCTCTGTTGGTGCAATGAACTTGCGGTCATTTCCTTTAACCATTCCCTCTCTCGCTTCCCTCAAGAACGTGCTGTAATTGTACGGAAACTCCTCAAGGCTTGATGGCCTTCATATGCTATAGATGCCCAATGTTACCTTTTGATACTAATTCTCTTCTGGGCATTCAGCTCTTCAAGAATTCAAGTATAATTAGGTGTGGTGATTTTTAGCATTTTAATTTACGTATTTAGAATTTTATAGTATTAATACATTTTCAATTTAGCATTTTATAGCATTTTGAAGAAAAATACATCTTGAATTGATTATTTTAAAAAGTATTTATTATGTTCTAAAATGTCGTTGAACAACAGTTGCTGATTGCGTTCTAGCAAATTCCAAAACGCAATATGCCTTTTCCACAGGATTTTCCGCGATTTCAGCTTCTGCAACAACAAACAAAACACTACAGCGTTACCAATAGTAACAAACAAAACTTTGAGGGTTTCTCAACATACCTCCAAAATAATTAGGTTGTTATCTCTAATAGTTTTTGTTTTACAGGCAGTTGAAGTTGTCTATTTCTTTTGTAGTAACCCTGTATTTTACAAACAGATGAGGGAATTAGTTCCGCATTCGAGATCAGTACGGTGTACAAGTGTATCAGAATCATAAACACAAATTTCTGGAATAAAAGAAAGAAAGAATATGTTAAATAACACATGATATCACATTTATATCATCCCATTTTAGTATAATTTTCGCATTTTATCGTGTTTTCAAAATATATCGTTCAGTTAAAACCTTTTAGGTGTTAAGTTTCTATTCTAATTATGAGTAAATAAATAGATCAAATCAAAGTTTACAGAAATCAAATAGAATAAAACACATGAACCTAGCAGCTCCTGAACACCTGGATTTTAGTGTATTAGAAGATGTGTTTGTCTAAATAAAATGAATAAGAAGAAATGACAGTAACGTGGCGCAAGTTAATATTAATACGTTATCTGACTCTGATGCGCTCTATAGTTTATATTAATATACAAAATAAAAGTAGTAACAACGTTTATTCGCCCGCCTGGGTAGCGTGGTGGTAGCATGTCTGCCTCACGTTCAAAAGGTCGTGAGTTCGAATCTCGCTTAGGCTGAGTTACCCGGGTAAGGTTTTTTTTTCGGGGTTTTCCCTTATCCTGAGAAGACGAATGTCGAGTAACTTTAAGCTCCATGGACCCCGAGATCATTTCAGCACCATATCATCTAATGCATTCATCGTCCGATATGACCAAACCAGGTTAAAGGACGTTAAACTACATTTAAAAAAAAAAAAACGTTTATCCAAGGTATCTCGGATAATACTCATCCATTTTGAACCTTTCTTCAGTGGTCTTAATCTTTCTGAGTTGATTAACGAGTGAATTTTATAATCGGTAACAATTTTGAATATAGCTTTTTACTTTCTCTAGCTCGCATGTACAATGTACGTAATGGGTAGAGAAAATATTGTATTCTACCCAAAAATTCGATGTCGAGATTTCACCAGAAATATACGTTTGGGGTCCCCTGAGTCCGAAAAAAGGTTTGGTATCTTCCAAGGATGCGACACAAAGATTTTTACTTTCTCTATAGGCACTATGTACATAGTGTATAGAGAATGCATTACACTCCACCAAAAAAATTCGATACCGAGATTTCACCGGAAATAAATGTTTTAGGGTCCCCTTTATCTAAAAAAAGCATTTTCGAAAAAAGGTCCGTGTGTGTGTGTGTGTGTGTGTGTGTGTGTGTGTGTGTCCGTGTGCCTATGAACACGATAACTCAAAAACGAAAAGTAGGTAAAATACCAAACTTGGTATTTAAGTTTAGTATCTTCCAGGGATGCAACACGAAGATTTTGAGAAAAATCCCCCACCCCCAACTACCCTTTACATGGAACTTTTTTCGAAAATTTTGATTTTCTCAAAAATGGCTCTAATGATTTTGATTAAAATTTCGTATATTAAAGATATTTACCTGACAAATAAAATGTATATCTTGAATTTTCTGAGAATAGCCTCTGAAGAGTAGTTTATTCTGGATGAATTTTACTAAATTTTGAATAACTGATAAACCGTAAGAGATGGACAAAAACTTACTGCACAAAAAATGTAGAGCACGTTAAAACTTATGTTATACGCATTTTTTCGTGGAGTTCATCGTTTTTGAGACATTCCTTGTTTTTTGTTTCTGCAATGAAAAACGTATACTTTTCTCATACAGGAACTTGTCAACTCCTAGCCATATAAACAAAGGAGCTTCATTGACATAGCAACCAGCTTTTGACTATCACTTTAACTTATGGTAGTCCCTTATTTCGCTTCTACTTACAAGGAAGCAAGTAATAAGACTATTTCTGCTCATTTTTTCTAATTAGTATAAAGTAAATAGAAGTATAAGCTTTTTAAGAATAATTTATTGCAGGGATATAGAGAAAGTTATGTGAATGGTACACATCAAATTTTTACTTTCTCTAGCCCTATATGTACAATGTACATAGGGATAGAGAAATGTTGTATTCCACCCAAATATTCTATACCGAGATTTTATCGGAAATATATGTTTTAGGACCCCCTGTATCCAAAAAAAGAATTTTCAGAGAAAGATCCGTGTGTGTATGTGTGTGTGTGTTCGTGTGTCTGTGAACACGATAACTGAAAATCGAAAAGTAGCTAAAATACCAAACTTGGTATTTAAGTTTAGTATCTACCAGGGATACGACACGAAGATTTTGAGAAAAATCCCCCCACCCCTAACTACCCTTTACATGGAACTTTTTTCGAAAATTTTGATTTTCTTAAAATGGCTCCAACGATTTTTATTAAAATATCATATATTAAATATATTTACCTAACAAATAAAACGTATATCTTGAATTTTCTGGGAATAGCTTCTGAAGACCTGTTTATTCGGAATGAATTTTGCTTAATTTAGCGTAACTAGTAAACTGTAAGAGATAGACAAAAACTTACTATACAAAAAATTTAGGCCTTGTTAAAATACACAAGTTATGTCACATACATTTTTCTCGTGGAGCATACCGTTTTCGAGAAATTCATTGTTATTAGTTCCAGTTGTGAAGTACTTATGCTTTTCTCAGACGGGAGTGTCCGTTTTTCTTTTGTTCTACTCCTGGCCAAGAAAAGAAGCGATTTGTAATGACAATCGCATAACGTCAGCTTTTAAAACATTTGACTATTGGTTTAGCCTAGTGTATTCCCTTATTTTCTTCCTAGGTATACGTATTTAAATAATAAGAACATTGTGCTAATGAGTACCACAATTAGCAAGGTGCAGAAAGAAGAAGAATCTTATGTATGAAGTTTGTAGAACAGCTAGAGAAAGGCATGTGAGTGTAACACATCAGATTTTTAAGAAAATTTGGATTTTCTCAAAAATGGCTCTAAGGATTTTGATTAAAATCCCGTATATTAAAGATATTTGCATCCCAAATATCTTGAATTCTGTGTGAAGACCTCTAAAGACCTCTAAAGACCTCTTTCATCTGGATGAATTTTGCCGTATTTTCCTTAACTGCTGAACTGTAGGAGATTGACGAAACACCTTCTACACAAATGTAGATCTCGTCAAAACACACAATTTATATCCTTTACGTTTTTGTTGTGGAGGTAACCGTTTCCCAGATGTTCCTTGTTATTAGTTTCAGTTGTAAAGTACTTATTTTTTTCTCAGAAGTGTACGTTTTTCTGTTGTTCTATTCCTGGCTAAGCAAAGAAGCGATTTGCAATCACAATCTCATAATGACAGCGTTTAAAACATTTGACTATCACTTTAGTATGTTGCATTTCTTTAGTTTCCTTCTTATTAAAAGGACTTAAGTAATATGAGCATTTCGGTAACGTTTATCTCGATTAGCATGATGTTGAAAAATGAATAATCTTTTGTAAAAGGTTTGTTTCTAAAGGAACTAGAGAAAGTCAAGTGAGTGTAACATATCAGATTTCTTTTTCCAGTAAAAATTGTTGGAACCTTTGGACATCCACTTAGAGCTAATTTACATGCTTTGCTTTGAGCTCAACAGACTTTTACATTTAGTACAATATCCACTTTTTTCCTAGCATACTAAAAGAAAATAAAAATGAGATGTGTACCATTCACATGACTTTCTCTACATCTCTGCAACAAATTATTGTTAAAAAGCTTATGCTTATATTTACTTCATGCTAATCGAGAAAAAATTAGCAGAAATAGTCTTATTACTTGCTTCCTTTTAAGTAGAAGCGAAATAAGGGAGTAACATAGGTTAAAGTGATACACAAAAGCTGGTTGCTATGCGACTGAAGTTCCTTTGTTTGTATGGAAAGTAGTTGACAAATTCCTGTATGATTTTCAAAGCTGAAACTGAAAAAAGGAAATATATTAAAAACGATCAATTCCACGATAAAAATGTATATAACATAAATTGTGTGTTTTAACGTGCTCTACATTTTTTGTATGACAAATTTTTGTGCATCTCTTACGGTTTAGTAGTTATGTGAAATTCCGTAAAATTCATCCAGAATAAAGTAGTCTTCAGAGGCTATTCCCAGAAAATTCGAACTCCTTATCGTCCTCTAAGTTCTCTGCTCATATCGCCATGCTCCAGCATCTTTCTCCTGCAAGCAAACTCTTTCTCTTGTTTCTCTACAACCGCATCTGGTGCGATGCCACCATCGTCCCAATCTTAAAACCTGGTAAGGATCGTCATCTACCTTCCAGCTATCGTCCAATCTCTCTCACCAGTGTATGTATGAATGAATGAATGAATAAGTGTATTTATTAACATAGCAATATCATACATAGAATTTCAACAGTCGCACGGGTCCACAGACCGTATGTGCTTTTGTAATACACATTACAAGCCATGTTAAAACAGCACATGTTAAAACAACAACCATGTTAAAAGAGTAAACACGAAAATAAAAAGACAAAGGAAATACACAGTCAAAATCAATATTAAACAACAATAAAAATTAAGAATGAATCCGAAAATAAAGATACAACACCAGTGTATGTAAGGTGATGGAGCGCATGATCAATGGGCGGTTACGATGGTGGCTCGAGTCTGAGAAACTTCTGCGCAACATCCAATGCGACTTTCGCCGATACCGCTCCTCTTGTGTCCCTCTCGACTCGCATCCTTAATGGCTTTTTACGAAAGTGTCAAACTCGCCATATTTTTCGATCTCGAGAAAGCTTATGACACTTGCTGGAGGGCTGGCTTATTGCGTACGTTGCATAAGTGGGGCTGCCGTGGCCGCCTTCCAGTGTTCCTCCGGGAGTTTAAGGAGAAGCGAGTATTTCGTGTGCGTGTGGCTTCTGTTTGCTCCCGTGTTTTTAGTCAGCAGAATGGAGTACCTCAAGGTTCGTTTCTCAGTTGCTCCCTCTTCGCCTTCAATCCTATCGCTGATTGTCTTCCTGCTGGTATTTCCTCATCCTTATTTGTTAACGACTTTGCAATTTAGTGCAGCTCTCGGCGCACATGCCTTTTGGAGCGTCGCCTTCAGGCTTGTCTCGAACCGTCTGCATAGTTGGAGCGTTGCAAATGGTTTCCGTTTTTCTGCCGAGAAACCCGTTTGTGTTAACTTCTGGCGTCGGATGTGATCGAGCACTTAATATTTTACGTGTTTTATGTGGCACATCCTGGGGAGCAGATCGCACTGTACTATTACGGCTATACCGTTCGCTTGTTCGCTCTAAACTTGATTACGGGTGCATTGTGTACTCTTCGGCATGTCGTTCAGTTTTACGTCGTTTAAACCCCGTTCACCATCGAGGGATTCGCCGGACACTGGGTGCGTTTTCGACGAGCCCAGTCATTAGTCTGCCTGCGGAGGCAGCTGAACATCCGCTGTGCCATAGGCGTGAGGCTCTTCTTTGCAGCTATGCTCTCCGCCTCCATGCCATACCAGATCACCCGTCTTTCAAGTTATTCTTTGACGAGTCTCTTTTCCGTCAATATGCTGTTAGTGCGCTGACCTTGCTTCCTGCCGGGGTTCGTTTTCGTGAACTGCTTCGGCTCTTGGATGTTCAGCTGCCGAATCTGCTATCACTGGGGGAATATTCATCCCCTCCTTGGTTACGCTGCGACACCCCGGTCCACCTAGGTTGGCATCCATGCCGAAATCAGTTACTCCGCCCTCGGCCTTCCGCTCCGCTTTTTTAGAGTTACAGGCCAAGTTTCCCAACCATTGTTTTATTTTCACGGATGGTTCAAAGGAAGACCGAGGTGTGGGATGTGCTTTTGTTTTTAATTCGCGGAGCTACGCCTTTCATCTTTTGGGGCGGTGTTCAATTTTTACCGCCGAACTTTTCAGTATCTATCAGGCTCTTCTTTTTATCCGGGGTCAGGATTTTGTTATTTGTAGCGATTCCCTCAGTGCACTACAGGGCCTGCGTGAGCTGTATCCATACCATCCTTTGATACAGCGTATTCAGGATCGCCTGCATTCGCTCGCTGATGCTGGCGTCAGCGTGTCGTTTGTTTGAGTTCCTGGCCACGTAGGTGTGAGCGGGAACGAGCAGCTGCCAAGTCTGCAATTTTAAATCCTACTGTTTTTAGCTCCACTGTTCCTCCCAATGATGCTCGTGTCCTCCTGCGCTGGGCCATTCTTTCGTGCTAGTTCGAGGAATGGTCCGGGGTGCGTGGGAACAAACTCAGAGAGGTCAAGTCCCTTCCTGTCCCTGGACTACTTCCTCGCATGTATGTCGCCGCGATGAAGAGATTTTAGTGCGGCTGCGTATTGGACATTACCTTTTTAGCCATCAGTACCTTTTACGTGGGGAAGCCGCTTCTCAATGTGCTCCGTGTAATGAGCCTTTGACGGTGCGTCACTTTTTATTGGAGTGCCGCCTTTTTACTGTGCTGCGTGCGTCCCTATCTCTGCCTCCTGACCTCCCCTCCCTGCTAGGCGACAATCCTGCTGCATGTGAGGGACTTTTTACTTTTCTTCGCCGCTGCGGAATGTATAGTCGGGTCTAATTTTATCACGGTGTTCCATCTTTTTACCGACTTTTCAGTCCCTCGGTTTTAATCTGGTTATGGTAGTCCTTTTATGATCTCCATTACTTCATGTGCGGTACTCCTGCTTTAGCGGTTTTATGGCTTTTAATCTTTAGCTTTTTTGTTTACCTTAGGGCGCTAATAACCTCGGCAGTTGTGCGCCCTTAAGCGCTGCTGCTGCCGGCTATGGTATTGAATTTTTCAGTCTGACTCTACCTATCCAACAGGTACATGGTGTTTACAGTTTTTCGGAAACGCAACCTGCCAGCTCGACCGTAGCTCAGCAATTTAACATGCATGGACACCCAATTTCAGCCAAAACATTTAGAAGAAGTGAACTGAGACCCAGTAGACCTGCACCTGGTCCCAGGTTGCTCAGGATGTGAGTTCAACCACTGACCATAGAGGTTGGAGAAATGAATATTTCTGTTACAGAAATGTGTTCTGTTCACAGCTGAATCACATTGCAATCTGCACTCACTGATGGGCGTGAAAGAGTTTGGAGACAGTGAAAGAATAATTTGAACAATACTGCATTTCCGAAAAGTTACCATTTAGAGGTGGTGAAATGAAGGTTTGGGTAGAAGTTTCTATGGATGCTCGTACTGAGTAGTTTTGATAGAATGGATATCAGACAGCTCATATGTACGTAAATTACTGTGTACATACGTGTGGAGAAAGAAAAAAACTACAAAAGGTGAAGTAGAGAGGTGACGCTTGTACAGGGTGGCGTAGCTTTACAGCAACTAAAATCCCATCTTTCCTATACCGACCAGATTTTTTTTTATTTTCCAAATGTATAAACATGTAAGATACTTAAATTGGTGTTTTTTTTTTTTTGTTTTTTTTAACAAAAATACAGTTCCGGAGTCTGGTCGGGACTCCGGCACTATTAACATTTTTTCTTATTCCTTTTTTGTTTCTGTTTTCCTAAATTTTCTTTGTTTGCCGTTCTGCTTTTTACGACAAATATACATACACATTCACAACAACACAAACACTCGAACCCGTGATCCCCTGCGCCACGAAGCACCAAAGCGAGGCGCTTTAGCAAGCGCGGCTATGGGGACCGGCAGTGTTGAGATAATATCCTCACCACGATTCTAGTCAAATATTAGAAGACAACCTTTATTTCAAACGATGTCATTCGGTGCCAAAAAAATGGCGATTCCGCTTTTATAACTATAAGTTGTGCTTTTAAAATTCTAGAGTGAATTTAGTACTTTATTGTAAAAAATAGATGTAAAAGCAAAATGCATTTTATGTTGAATGCTGATTATGCTTGTCTCTGAATTTCTTGTGTGAAGAAAATCGCTTCGTGAAAATTGTAAAAATTAGTCACTGATGATACGAATATCCACGAGGGTAAAAGACATAGAAATCCCTAATTTTAAATATATATTTCTAGACAAAAATAATTTAGATTATCGTATTATGCGGTAAGAATTCATAAGAAAACTTTTGTATAGTATCAAAATCTGCAAACTAACCAACCTGACTATAAACTAAGTTTTTTGGTTACCATGGCAGGATGTACAGCAACAGCCCACAATAACAACAACAACAACATCATTATAATATGTTCCGTGAGAGCAAATTTTGTCTCGTCTCAAACAATTAGTTGGGATATTCCATCCATTTTGATGGGAATTTGAAGTCTATTGTCATTTTAGAAAACTGAAGACAAGAGCTGTGAATACACATCATAAACATTTACTGTACGGGTCAGATATAATAAAGGCCTGAAAAATCTTTTAGCCAATCTTGCCTTTCGGAACTCTTGTTCCTACACTACATTATATCTTTCTGGCAATAATTGTATTGCACCGTTTGTTTAGTCGAAGCCTTTGTCTAATTACATTTTAAACATTTTCCACCTGTTCAGTATTTTCATCTAACATTAATAATATGTATATATTATTATATATTATTATATTATAATATAATAGATTTTTCGTAGAGAATAATACAAAAATATTACTACACGTAATATAATATTTGATATATAGTGTAACATTGCCGTCTTCTGCAGTAATTCTCACGTTCACCTTGGTACGTGAATAATCGCAGTTAGAGGTCGTGGGATGCATAAACAATACAGGAAGAGCGGCGCGACAGTATCAGGAAACTTCGAAACGCGAGACGTCTTGATTCTTCTCGAGCTTCGAGATATGTCTGGAAGCTTCGATTTCCACGAATTCCATTAAACTTTGTGGTGTATTTTTCTAGCTATAAAGGGAGGAAGAATTGCGAGCCAGATTGTAGTGAATGTTACTGAATCGTGAGTGACTGACGGTTAGCGTACAGTGGCGCGCGAGCCGTGGATGGAGAAAGCCATCAACTGTCTACACATCGAAGCGTCGAGTGAATCATTTGCAACAGCAAGTCAGACAATTTATAACCAATTGTTAAGACAGCAAAGGCATTTGTTACACTGGTGTTCTTATCTGTGGGTCACGACTTCCGCGCACACAGGACATTGGCGACTGATTTTTTTTTCTTTTTTTTTTTTAAACACAGTTCAGGAGTCTGGTCGGGACTCCGGCGCTGTATACCCTGTTTCCTCTTTTTGCATTTTCCTAACATTTACTTTGTTTTCTGTTTCCTTCCAATACACACACATTGCACATTTTACAAACATATAAACACCAATACCCACGATCCCCTGCGCCACGAAGCACCACAGCGAGGCACTTTAGCGAGCTGGTAGTCTCAGCCAATATTACCGTTGTTGGAGTTTGATGATGGTTCGGTTGGGTCCCAAATGTTCTCCCGAAGTCCCCGCATGTACTTCCTTCAGGACTTCAGCGAGCTTACTCCGAGGGAGAATACTGCTCTCTCTCTCTCTCTCTCTCTCTCTCTCTCTCTCTCTCTCTCTTTCTCTCTGGGTCTTCCCTTCAGACTTTTCCACCTTACCTCCTAGCTCCTGCAGGTCCTTCTTCACGTAGGACAGTTGTTTGTCGATTTTCAATTTTCTCTCTCAACTTCTTCACTGCAGTTTCTATTATCGTTTTTATTTCTTCTTTTGCACTCTTCAGTTCGGTGTTCATTTCCATCTGTACCTTATATAATGGAGAATTATCTGTCGTTATTTCATTTTTCATCTTCTCCAACAGTGCAACAAATGTCTTTATTGACTCAAAAATCGCCTAAAAATAGTATTTAAATCCCTGCTGCAAATAATTCACTCAACGCTTCAACGTGTAGACAGTTGATGATTTTCTCCATCTACGACTGGCGCGCCACTCTGCGCTAACCTTCAGTCACTCAAGATTCAGTATAAATCACTACACACCGATTTGCAATTCTTCCTCCTTTTATAGCCAGAATATGACGTCACAGAATTTTGTGGAAACGAAGCTTCCAAACGTATTTCGAAGCTCGAGAAGAATCAAGATGACTCGCGGTTTTTCCATCGCGCCACTCTGCCTGTGTTGTTTACGCATTCCAAAGTCTCCAACTGCGAAGACTGACATACCACGACGAACGTGAGCATCACTGCAGAAGACGGCACTGTAACACTATCAATTCAAACAGAATAAAAATTGTATTATTCACAGGATGGTGTACATTTCCCGCTTGTTATACTAGTGAGAGTTTTAGTTCCTTGTGCAAATACTAAGAGAACTTTATAAAGCGGTTTTAGGGGAAGAGAGGTGTAAACTTCCTAGATGATCGCATTTAGATAAATATTTTTCTAAGGACTGTAACGGAGATTAAGTCCGGTTAAAATAGCTAATTACAAATAACGTGTAAAATGTTATACAATTGTACAGGGACACATTTAAAAGAATTTTCAATAAACATAAAATTGGATTCACTTCATCCAATTTAAGACACATTTTGCTGGTTCTTTTATGCGAAAATACACCAATTTCATTTCTTCCGACAAAGAGAGGCTTGATGAATAGGGGAATATAATACTACATAATTTATGCATTTAACCATGAAGATAAATGAAGGTATTTTATTTGCTCCTTTTAGTTCTTCTGAGGATGGAAAACACAAACCAACAGGTATAGCCAGGTGCTGTGATTATTTTGCTAACTATGCAAGTAGCAGCAACTTAAAATACGATTCATTAAGTTTTATATTTACCCATTTTTATAATTTCTTAAAGTAATGCAATGGTGACATTTAGTAAAAAATCTTATGTGTACCATTCACATGACTTTCTCCATATTCCTGCAACAAATTATTCTTAAAAAGCTTATACTTCTATTTACTTTATGCTAATCAGAAAGAATTAGCAGAAATAGTCTTATTACTCGCTTCCTTGTAAGTAGAAGTGAAATAAGGGACAACCATAGGTTAAGTGATAGTCAAAAGCTGGTTGCTATGTGACTGAAGTTCCATTGTTTATATGGATGTGCTCTACATTTTTTGTGCAGTAAGTTTTTGTCCATCTCTTACGGTTTAGCAGTTATTCAAAATTTAGTAAAATTCATCCAGAATAAACTACTTTTCAGAGGCTATTCCCAGAAAATTCAAGATATACATTTTATTTGTCAGGTAAATATGTTTAATATCCGAAATTTTAATCAAAATCGTTAGAGCCATTTTTGAGAAAATCAAAATTTTCCAAAAAAGTTTCTCTGTAAAGGGTAGTTGGGGGTGGGGGGATTTTTCTCAAAATCTTCGTGTCGCATCCCTGGAAGATACTAAATTTAAATACCAAGTTTGGTATTTTACCGACTTTTCGTTTTTGAGTGATCGTGTTCACGGACACACACACACACACACACACACACACACACACACACACACACACACACACACACACACACACACGACCTTTTTGTGAAAATGCTTTTTTTGGATATTGGGGACCCTAAAACATATATTTCCGGTGAAATCTCGGTATCGAATTTTTGGGTGGAGTGCAATACTTTCTCTATACACTATGCACATAGTGCGTATGGAGAAAGTAATAATACAGTGCGGAATATATATTTTCCAAATTTATGCCACACAATTTATTACACACAATAACATATTATTCCATGCTTTAAATTTCTGATATTATTTAAATATTGATTTTTATTAAGTAAATTCCTTACTCTAATAAAAATGATGTATTGTTAAAATTATTAACATACAATATTCAGATATTACACTAAATGAATTTACAAAGTTATCAGATTTTTTATACTAACGCAAATTATCGGAGAAAATGTATTACTTCTAGATTGCAAAATTCTAGATATTTAAAAACTTAATAATTAAACTCTCAAAGATGGAGTATTATTTAAAAAAAATTTTATAATGTTATAACACTTTTGAGAGATAGTATAAACAAATAAGTAGAAAAGGATATTATTTTGAGCATTTTAATATGAAAACATGTTCAAAATAGGGTTTGCAGTATAAAATAGGATTAAATAGGGCGTGCCGATTTATAAACACACGAAAGATCATTGATGTCTTAATTGCATGGTAGTTTAAGTGCACCAACTGAAATAAAACAGTATATTTTTTTAAAAGTTTCGGGTTCGCATACTTTTATTTTGAAAAAAATCATCTATGTTCCATTAACATGATTTGCTCTACATTTCTGTAACAAATTTTTGTTAAAAAAAAATTACTCAGAAATTTACTTGATTCCTTATAAACAGAAGGGAAATAAGGGGATGCACTAGGCTAAAGCGACACCCAAATCTTTGAAAACCTGGTTGCTATGTAATCGAAGTTCATTTCTTTGCATGGCCAGGAGTTGACAAATTCCGGCATGAGAAAAATGGTGCTCTATGTTACGGTTTACAGTTGTGCAGAATTCAAAAAGAATTGAGGAGGTCTTCAAGGCTATTCCCAGAAAATTCAAGAAATACATTCTATTTTTCATGCAATTATCTTTGTAATGCAGTATTTTAATTAAAATTGTTAGTCATTTTTGAGAAAATCCCGTACATTAAAGCTATTTAAATCCCAAATAAAATGTTATCTTGAATTTTCTTGGAATAGCCTGTGAAAACTTCTTTATTCCGGATGAATTTTGCCGAATTTTGCTTAACTTCTAGACTGTAAGAGATAGACAAAATCTTACTACACAAAATGCAGATCTCGTCAAAACATACAATTTATGTCCTTTACGTTTTTGTCATGAAAGTAACCGTTTCTGAAATATTCCTTGTTATTGGTTTCAATTGTGAAGTATTTATACTTTTCTCAGACATGAAGCGTCCGTTTTTCTTTTGTTCTACTCCTGGCCAACCAAGAAGCAATTTGCAATGACAATCGCATAACGATAGCTTGTAAAACAATTGACTATTACTTTAGCGTAGTGTATTCCCTTAGTTCCCTTCTACTTATAAGGAACTAAGTAATAAAAACATTCTGCTAAGGTTTATCTCGATTATCATGGTGTAGAAAGAAGAAGAATCTTTTGTAAGAAGTTTATAGAGCAGCTAGAGAATGTCGTGTGAGTGTAACACATCAGATTTTGAGGGGGGGTTCAGGGACTGTAAAACTTATATTTCCGGTGAAATCTCATAGGAATTACTGAGTCGAGTCAATTTATACTATGTACAAAGTAGAGATAGTAAAAATTAGAATTCTTCATTCATTACTGGCAACTTTCTTGTTTTATCATTTCAGGAAACCGCTCTAGAGATGATTCACACCATCCGAGAAGCTTTCAACGAGCTCCTGGCTGACAACGACTGGATGGATGACGAAACACGTGATGTCGCCAAACAGAAGGCTGATGCTATGAACGAGCGAATTGGGTACCCCGAGCTGCTGACGGATCCAGAAGAGCTCAGTAAAGAGTATGTTATGGTAAGTGTGGGCGACTCCGGTTGTATCCTCTTACTGGTCAGGGTTGATTTAAGTTTTGTGAGCATGATACTCAGGTTTTCAGGGGGTGGTACCACAAATGAGCCTTTGTGTCAATAACACAGCAGATGAAGTATTAAATGTTGATACTTTGTCAAGAAATCAGCTCGCCATTTGTCTCTTGCAGCACAATTATTGTGACCGCAAATGTTATTGCTCTTTAAAATACACTTCCACCCCTTTCAATGCTACATATTTCTGAAAATATACGATTTACAACCTTATTTGTTCTCTGGTGAGAAAACCCCAACACACTCGGCTTGACGATCCCAGGGTCGCCAGTACTGTTAACATATTCACTAGTTTCAAACGGCGACTGGACGATTTGAACAGTCTCTGCTATGTTACTACCTGCCTGCACTTAGAAACATTTCCTTGCCCGTGGCTATTTTTGTTGAAATACAAAAGAAATACCTGCTAATACATTTGACTTCTATACATTAATGTAATTTCCCTGGTTGCAACATCATTCTCATATCTATTATTAATTATTAAATGATTAATTTGTGATTATTTTAAATTAATTATCTGGAAATAATCATTCTCGTAAGGAAATGCAAGATTAACATTGCATCACATTTCACCTTGTAAGTCTCGGGTGTTTTATTGCCTCTTGTAGCTCAACATCACAGAAGACCAATTCCTGGTGAACATTCTCAATGTGCTGCGCTACGATGCACACCACAACCTGCAGAAGCTGCGCCAGCCAGTCAACAAGGATAAGTGGTCTACAGAACCAGCCGTCGTGAATGCCTTCTATAACCCTAACAAAAATGATATCGGTAAGAATTTATTTTGTGATGCATCTCCACTATTTATAAAATGCTACCAAATACCTCTCTTCTCCCATTAACCTAGTGTATATATTAATATGATCTGAGGTATTTTTCTTATCTTCCTGGAACGGATTACCTTCGTTTTTTTTCCGGAAGGAAACCATTTGGGAGATTTCTTTGACCATCTGCTACCACCTACTTTTATATTCTCTAGCCTCGTATGTACAATGTATACAATGTATACAATGTACATAGGGATAGAGAAGGTATTGTATCTATTCCACCCAAAAATACGATGTCCAGATTTCACTGGAAATATATGTTTTAGGATCCCCTGAGTCCCAAAAAGGCATTTTAGAAAAAGTCCGCGTATGTATGTGTCTGTCAACAGCATAACTCTAAAACTAAAAGAAGATTTGCAACAAAATCCCCCCACCCCGAACTAATCTTTACGTGGAAAAAATTTCGAAATGTTTTAATCTCTCAAAAATGGCTCTAACGATTTTGATTAAAATATCTTATATTTAAGATATTTACATGAAAAAATGTATATCTTCAATTTTCTGGGAATAGCATGTTTATTCTGCGTGAATTTTAAGGAATTTTACAAAACTGGTAAACCGTAAGGAATAGACAAAAACTCACCATAAAAAATGTAGGGCTCGTTAAAACACATAATTTATATTACACACATTTTTACTTTCTCTACACGTATTATGCACATAGTCTATAGAGAAGGTATTGAATTCCACCCAAAAACTCGATACCGAGATTTCACCGGAAATATATGTTTTGAGTCCTCTTGAATCCAAAAAAACATTTTTGGAAAAATGTCCGTGTCTGTGTGCGTGTGTGTGCTGCGTGTCTGTGTCTGTTGACAGCAGGCAACTAGTAAATAGAAGAATAAGCTTTTTAGCAATAATTTATTGCAGAGATGTGGAGAAAGTCATGTTTTCTTGTTGTATATTTGTTTTGATTTTTGTTTTTTTGATGTTTGTGTTTTTTTGCTATATCTTAATGTATGCATTAGAACCATATAAGAAGGAAGTACGTCCATTACGTTGTAAATCTCCGTCAGAGCTTCTTTTCTGGGTTTATTTTTACACTTTTGTTTATTTTTCTACATGACTGCTGAAAGTTGAGTAGTTATTATTAAAGTAAAGCTTATATTTGCACCTGCCTTGTGTTCCTAAACATTTAAATATTATATATACCATGGAAGGTATTGTTTTACGTTTATTCGTCTAAATTATAGGTAAATGACACATTACTGTTTCAAGGTATACATATACTCTCTGCACTCCATCATCAATTTTCATATAATTAGTCATTCTGAAGATACAGCATTCATAAACGTAAAATTTGCTACATTATAAACTGCAGCATTAACTTTAAATATCCATACTTTGATCAAATCGTCTATATAAATTGAAAAAAAATCATGTGTGTTCCATTCACATGACTTTCTCTGCATCATTGTAACACCTTATTGTTAATAAGCATATTCTTCTATCTACCATATGATAATCGAGATAAACGTTAGCAGAAATTGTCTGAAATATTTTCTTCCTTGTAAGTAGAAGGAAAATAAGGGAATATACTAGGCGAAAACAATAGTCAAATCTTTTCAACCATGTGGTTGAAATCCGCTTCTATAGCTTTTATTTGTCAAGTAAATATATTTAATATACGATACTTTAATTAAAATGGTTAGATTCATTTTTGAGAATATCAACATTTTCGAAAATCCCCCCATTTTCTTGAAAATCTTCGTGAAGTATCCTTGGAAGGTACTAAACTTAAATACCAATACCAAGTTTGGCATTTAACGGTATTTTCGTTTTTAAGCTATGCTGTGGACAGACACAGACGCCTTTTTCCAATTTTTTTCAGGGGGGAACCAAAACGTGTATTTCCGGGAAATCTCCGAATTAAATTCTTGGGTGCATTACAACACTTTCTCCATACACTATGTGCATATTACGTGTAGAGAAAGTAAAAAGAAGATGAAGCAGAAAAAATGTGATGTGTTCCATTCACATGACTTTCTCTATAGCTCTGCAACAAAATATTGTTAAATAGCTTATGCTTCTATTTCCTTCATGCTAATCGCGAAGAAATTAGCAGAAATAGTCTTGCTTCCTTGTAAGTAGAAGGAAAATAAGGGAGTACCATACGTTAAAGTGATAGTCAAAATTGGTTGCTATGTGACTAAAGCTCCTTTGTTTGTATGGACATTAGTTGACAAATTCCTGTATGAGAAAACCATACGTTTTTTAAAGGTGAAATAAAAAAAAAGGAATAACTCAAAAACTATCAACTCCATGAGACAAATGTATATAACATAAATTGTGTGTTTTAACGTGCTCTACACTTTTTGTGTGGTAACTTTTTGTCTATCTCTTACGGTTTAGCAGTTATGCAAAATTCCGTAAAATTCATCCAGAATAAAGTAGTCTTCAGAGACTGTTCCAAGAAAATTCAGGATATACATTTTATTTGTCAGGTAAATATCTTTAATATATGATATTTTAATCAAAATCGTTAGAGCCATTTTTTAGAAAATCAAAATTTTAGAAAAAAGTTCCATATAAAGGGTAGTTTGGGGTGGGGGGACTTTTTTCAAAATCTTTGTGTCGCATCCCTGGTAGATATTAAACTTAAATACCAAGTTTGGTATTTTACCGACTTTTCGTTTTTGAGTTATCGTGTTCACAGACACACGGACACACCTACACACACGGACCTTTTTCTGAAAATGATTTTTATGGATACAGGGGACCCTAAAACATATACATTTCCAGTGAAATTTCGGAGAAATTAAAGTAGAGAAAGTAAAAATTGCAATCCTGTGTTACAACACGAGTTATGTGTATCTATTTAATGCATCTTCTATTTCCTAACTGAATTCAGATTATATATAAACATTTCAATAATTATATGATTTGGTTTTGTTCCTGGAGTGATGGTATCGCTGCGTTGTTTTGTTTTTTTCGTTGTTGTTTTTTTTTTCCCCCTACTTACAAACGCTTTTTCAAAGGCATAAAAGCTCAATCGGTTTTAAAGCAAAATGATCTTTCATTCTATTATCTGCTTAAGGGGAGTCCAAATGGGATTTTCATAATTTTTTTCCACTTTCATGTTTTAATTGCATATGAATATTTCAAATCTCCCGTTCATTTTGGTATAACTTTCGTAAAGGTAAGCTCATTGCAAACTGTTTAAAAATATTGTTGAAAATAATCCTGCCTAGTAGTTTTTAGAACATTTTGGTACCCTCACTTGGTAAAACATCAACAACTTTGTAAATATTAGTATTAGAGAACAGATTTTTACTTTCTCTACACGTACTATGTACATAGTGTATAGAGAAGGTATTGTAATACACCCAAAAATTGAATACCGAGATTTCACCGAAAAACATATTTTGGGTTCCCCTGAATCCAAAAAAGCATTTTTGGAAAAATGTACGTGTGTGTTCGTGTGTGTATGTGTGTGTTTGTCTGTGGACAGCATAGCTGAAAAACGAAAAGATCTTCCAAGGATGCGATACGAAAATTTTCAAGAAAATTACCCCGCCCCAACTACCCTTTATATGGAACTTTTTTCGAAAATTTTGATTTCCTCAAAAATGACTCTAACGATTTTGATTAAAATATCGTATATTAAAGATATTTACCAGACAAATAATATGTATACGACTTTTCTGGGAATAGCCTCTGAAGACTACTTTATTCTGGAGGAATTTTGCATAACTGCTTAACTGTAAGAAATGGACAAAAACTTACCAGACAAAAAATATAGAGCACATTAAAACACACAATTTATGTTATATAAATTTTTTTCGATGAGTTGGTCGTTTTTTAGATATTCCTTGTGTTTTGTTTCAGCTTTGAAAAACTTGTATTTTTCTCATACAGGAATTTGTCAACTCGTGTCCATACAAACAAAGGAACTTTAGTCGCCTAGTAATCAGCTTTTAATTTCACTTTAACTTATGATACTCCCATATTTCGCTTCTACTTACAAGGAAGCAAGTAATAAGACTATTTGTGCTAATGTGTTCTCGATTAACATGAAGTTAATAGAAGAATAAGCTTATTAACAAAAATTTGTTACACAGAGGTGGAGAAAGTCATGTGAATGGAACACATCAGATTTTTTTTTTATATTTTGATCGTAAAGTTTTACTTTAACTACTTGTATCATTGTCATTCCACTAATATTTCCTTCATGTCAGAGTTTCAACGTACTGTTAAGTTGTGTTTGGAAAGCTGAGTTACATTTTTTTTAATGTTATGTTTGAAAGCAATTTCTGAAGAAGCAACATTTTCTATATAAATGCCCCATTATCTCACAAACTATGTGAAACTAAGGGCCAAAATGTTTACCACACATTTGTACCTAACTGTATGTGGATTATTTACTTTTTTAAAATATAAAAATCATTTGTCAATAAAATTTTAAGAGCTTTATTTAAAAAAATCAAACCTTTACTTCTAATGAAGAGAAGTCTTCCATTTTCCATCAATCAGTAGTAAAGGTGTTGCTGAATATACCTTGAAAAATGGAGCTCATTATCTTAAATATTTTCCGAAATAATGGGTCAAACTTTAACATTGGCAAGATAGGACATTTCGACTCCGCTTAGCGGTAAAGGTGTTGCATGTACACTGTCGTCACTTCTAAATCCATTTTGTTATTTTCAAAATAAAATATCTAATGATATTGATATTCTTCAATACAATTGAGGCGAGGGGATCAAAAAGGGATATGTCACTGTATATATCAAGTTTTAATATAATTCTGAATATTTTTCTACAGGTTAGTTTTACGTTCTTATTAGGACGATTAAAGTCATATACCAAAATCTGTAATTATAGACACATACCAGTAAATTAATACAGAAAATGACTGACATGTCCTGTTTTGATTCAAACAACACTCATGTTACCAAGATTAAAGTGTAACTGAAAAATGTGTACAGTTTTATATCAAAATGTGTTTTTAATCGTTTAAACGTAGTCTAGTAATGCACATTCAAAATACTGTAGTGTATAAAAATATATCATTAACAAAAAATACATATAACGACACATATCAAAAGCAACACTGTCATGGAAAGACAAGTCAACAGGTGTATACTTTGTCTGCTTCCTTTTGTTGCAATTCCAAAATTGTAAAATGCTTATCGCAAGCATTGTTGGAATGCTCAGAGGTACATGGGACAAATGGTAACTTCACTATGAACCTACCATAAGATCTGTGGCAAGTCCAGTTTTTGCACAAACAAAATTTCAAAATTTAGACAGAAAAAAAATTACTGTACAAGTTCCATTTTAGCATCAACAGATGCGGAATTATATGAAGATAAGAATTACAGTAATAGCTCATATACCGCCAAAATGATGACTAGTACTGTTTTTGATCTCAGCGCCTCAGTAACGAGGACCATTTTTTTTTTTCAACTTCCAATACTCTATAAATAAAATAGAAGTTCATAGAAGATAATTATTTTATTACTAAAAGTTTTGTTCATTTATGGCTACTTTTCAACACAATGTTCTTTTGAAGATCTTCGTTGGTGTCAGGACTGTACGGCGGATGATCGAAAGTGTCCCATTGAAATTGTTCAAGGAACCGATGGGTTGTGCCAGCAGTGTGTGGATGAGCGTTGTCATGGATCAACACAATTCCTGAAGTCAGCATTCCGCTTCGTTTGTTCTGAATGACTCTCCGCAAACGTCCTAAAGTACGAAGATCTTCAAAACAAGTCAATGCTCATTTGAAATCATTGGCGGCAACATTTTTTGAAGCTGGTATGCAAAGCTTGTGCACATACAAATAAATGTCTCAATCTTTTCGGTTGAAAAGTAACCATAAATGTACAAAACGTTTAGTAATAAAATAATTATCCTCTATGAACTTGTCTTTTATTTATAGCCTATCGGAGGTTGAAAAAAAAAACGGCCCTCGAAGTTAAAGTTACTATATTGGAAAAACGTGACGTATGCTAGAATATGAGATAAAGTATGAACTATTCCTGACAACGAACACTGTCTTTATGAAGAACCAACCAACATATGATTGTGTTACAGTGTTTCCTGCCGGGATTCTACAGCCTCTCTTCTACAGTCAACATTTCCCAAAGTCTCTCAACTACGGCGGTATTGGCGTCGTCATCGGTCATGAAATCACGCACGGTTTTGATGACAAAGGTAAGTCCACTTCGAATTTAGTTCTTTTGGTTTTCATTATTCCTATTTTGCATGCTTCCAATGAGTCTGGGAAAATCTTCCCACATAAATTAAGTTTAATTCTACTGTCACTTCAATTTTAAATATTATCTGCGGTTGTCTCATCAGATATTTTATATAATCTAAAACTTACAAACTACAAATTACTAAATAAATAATTAGAGGAAATTAAAAAGGACCAGTAGCCAGCACATAAGCAATAAAAATATATAATATACCAGCAATGAAAAACCAAAAAAATATTTAGAAAGGGCTTATAAGTATCTCTTAAAGGACTTAAAAATTACCTAATTACAAAAGCACCCAAAATATGGAAATATGTGTATTTCCAATACCGAATTTTGTGTGTAATGCAATACCTTCTGTATACACTATGTGCATAGTACGTGTAGAGAATACTTTTTCATAAGACGATAATCCGTAGGAACCTGCGTTCCTGAAATACTTTCTCTGTATCTTTATAATAAAATTCTGAAAATTGGCATTTCAGCGGAATGGGGTGATGATTCTCTACAGCATTTGAATAGCCATTACTGTTAAAATGAGATACTGAAATAACGTGCTCACTGTTCACAGTAAAGCAAGTCACCACATCCTCAATTACCCATGCAAAATCGCCAAGCACGCGAGCGAAATCATATTGAAGGTTAACGCAAATAGTTCCTGGCTAATACGCTTGAACGTTGGAATCCTTAACCTCAAAAAAAAAAAAACTTTCCATGCAAACATCAAATGCGAACAGTGAACACAAAGACAAATAACTTGCAATTTATAAACGCACTAACGACCTCGACCTTTATATCTATGCACCTATTATACAAGCAAAGGGGTATCAACTTTTTACTTTCTCTATACGTACTATGTACATATAGAGTATAGAGAAGACAATGTATTCCATCCAAATATTCGATACAGAAATTTCGCCAGAAATACACGTTTTGGGTCCCCCTAAATACAGAAAAAGCATTTTTGGAAAAAGGTCCGGTGTATGTGTGTGCGTGTATGTGTCAGTGGACAGCATAGCTCAAAAACAAAAACACCGTTAAAAACCAGACTTTGTATTCAAGTATGATATCTTCAAAGGATGCGACAAAAAGATTTTCAAGAAAATCCCCCCACTCCCAACTACCCTTTCCATGGAACTTTTTTCGAATATGTTGATTTTATCAAAAATAGCTCTAATGGTTCTGATTAAAATATTGGGTATTAAATGTATTTACCTGACAAATAAAATTAATATCTTGAATTTTCTGGGAATAGCCTCTGAAGACTACTTTATTCTGGATGAATTTTACGGAATTTTGCATAACTGCTAGTCCGCAAGAGATGGACAAAAAGTTACCTCACCAAACATATAGAGCATGTTAAAACACACAGTTTATGTTAATTGCATTTTTTTCGTGGAGTTGATCGTTTTTGAGATATTCCTTGTTTTTAGTTTCAGCTTTGAGAAACTTAAGTTTTCTCATACAGGAACTTGTCAACTCCTGTCCATACAAATAAAGTAAGTTTAGTCACATAGCAACCAGCTTATGACTATCACGTTAACTTATAATACTCCCTTATTTCGCTTCTAGTTACAAGGAAGCAAGTAATAACTATTTTTTTCTCGATTAGCATGAAGTAAATAGAAGCATAAGCTATTTAATAATAATTTGTTGCAGAGATGTAGAGAAAGTCATGTGAGTGGAACACATAAGATTTTTTACAAATAAAGTTTGGTTAACGAGTTCTAGATATCGCCGTAAGCTCACGCCACAGCGAATTTAGCACCGCGATTTTTCGCCATCCAAAATAATGAATAACCGATATCTATTTTGCGAATTCGCTGCAATGTTTAGAACTGCCAATGTTGAAATTAATGACCTATCCCTGCATTATCGATTTCAGCTTATACGGTATAATGACTGTAATGCGGAAATAACCAGCCATTTAATGAATAAAATATAGTGATCAGGAAAGGATAAATGTAAAGCCATTTGTTAAATACAGCAATGGGATTTTGGCAATGATGTATTAACTGCATGATTATACTCCTCACGTTTTTGTCGAAATGAACAATCGTCAATCTCAGCAGTAACACTTTGCATACAATTTTCATTATCCTACTACTTATATTAAAAAGAGGGCACGGAGGTTTTAAAGAAAATACAATTCTTGACCCTCCTTGAATGAAAGAACAGCACCTTTAGATATACAAATTTTATCCTTTTATTTACATAATGCTAACTGAGCTAAACATATGCAGAAGTCATCTTATCACTCGTTACCTTGTAATCAGAAGAGAAATAAGAGAAATCACTAGGCTAAGGCGATAATAAAATATTTTAAACCCTGGTCGCTATATGCAACAACTGAATGGCCAGGAGTAAAGCAAAAGTTATATGAAACGAAGTATGACTTCCCGTTTGAAAAATAAATAAATTAAGTAGCTGAAAATTGAAAAAATAGTGACGATTAACTTTAGAAAAAAAAAATATACGAAATAAATTCTGTTTTTAGAGAGATCTATATTTTTTTTTTGTTTAGTAAGATTTTGTCTATCTCTTAGGGGTTACAAAATTTATTCAGAACGAAGTCTTCAGAGGCTATTCAAAGAAGATTAAATATATACATTTCGTTTGTTATGAACGTAATTAAATATATGAAATTTTTAGGGGCGTTTTGAGAAAATTAACAATGGTAAAAAGTACTAATCTTAGTTTGAAGTTTGACGATTTTACTTTGTTTACTATTTCTTTGGCAGCCATCATTAATGAATGCTCTCAGCGAATTTTTAAACATGAATAAAACTGGTCATCCTTATGTAATATAATACGTTCATTTGAAAGGTCTTGATCTAATTCATAACGAATATTAAAGCTAATTTAGATTCTATTTTGGAGGAGTCTGCTCTTTCGTATACGATAGAGAAATATTGGGAGGCAGAATTAAGTGCGGCCGTACGAGCTGCCAAGTCGAACATCGCAGTGGTCGTCCAAATCAGATTACAGTCCAGAAATAGTAAATAAAATCTACAAAATGGCGTCGACTGCCCTAACAGACATTGCAGATAGTTCAAAAAGTTCTGTGCATCGCACACTGGCTGAAAATTTGGATATTATAAAGTGGTGCGTTTGCTCATAATATGTAGAACAAAAACAGCGTCGTTAGGATGTCTCAGTCAAATGTTTGGCAATGTTTCGCTGCAATAAATCTGAGTATTTGCGTCGATTCATAACAATGGATGAAGCCTGGGTCCGTCACTTCACACCTGAGACGAAAGAACAATGAAAACAGTGGATTGGAAGGGTAGAATCAGCCTCAAAGAAGCGAAGACAGTTCCATTTGCAGCCAAGTTCATGGCGTCAGTTTTCTGGTACGCACGAGGCACAATTTTCATTGATTATCTCATAAAAGGAAAATAATCAATGGCGAATATTATGCGAACTTGTTACAGCGTTTGAGTGATGAAATGGAGCAAAAACGGCCGCATTTAGCGAAAAAGAAAAGTTTTGTTTCGTCATGACAGTCCATAAGCCATTATCGCCATGGCCAAAATCAATGAGTCAAAGTTCGAATTGCTTGCTCATGCACCCTATTTGCCATATTTAGCATCCTTTGAATATTTTCTGTTTCAAAACTTGAATAAATGCCTTGGTGGTAGATTTACCAACAGCAAAAAAAGGGGTGGAGTCTGCAGTTGATGGCTATTTTGCAGACCTCGATAGTTCTCGCTATAAACAGGGTATCGAAGCTATTGAACATCGCTGGGAAAAGTGTATTGAGCTGAAAGGTGACTATGTAGAGAAATAAAGATGTTTTCCGTAACATTTTTGTACTTTGTTAGATTGGGTACTTCTGGGATAGACCTCTTACCATGTAAAGGTAGTTGGGATGGGGCTATTTTCCTGAAAATCTTCGTGTCGCGTGTTTGTAAGATACTGAACCTAAATTCCAAGTTTGAGTTTTACCAGAGCTATCTCTAGACATGGCGCGGCAACGTGGTAGCTCGTCCAACCTCACGTGTGTTTCGGTGCAAGTTACTTTCCTCATTTGTGTATTTTTGTCAGCGTTTCCATTGTTATTGTGTCTGTACCAATACGAACACTCCATAAATGTTACAGATTGTCTGTAGTGGCAGAGTGCGTATGGTATTTTCCAGAACACTCTTCTTCCAAAGTGTGCCTGACTTTAAAGTTTGCAGTTAGGGGGTTTGCGGTTGGAAACCTACCCTTGCTGTTGTCAAGTCTTCCACTTAATAGTTCCTTAACTGAGGCTTGCAAGTAGTGTTTCCAGGAAACATATTTTACTACGTTATCTCTCGCCCCTAATACAGTTCGTCTTTTGTATGCTAATGGTTATTGCCCAGTAATAAGGGGTAGCGTTCCCGTTTGAGGGCCATCATGTTTTCTAGAAAACTATAAGAAATTATGATAATAGAATAATTGGTCACTTTCAGCAGATCTGAGGTATGTGTGAAACATTTTCAGGAAAGTTACGCTAGTTGTTTCTGTTTTTTTTTTGTTTTTTTTTTCAGAAATACGAAGCTAAAGATGAAAATTTGTATTTTCGTAATCGCGATCGTCTAGTTGTTTCCGAATTTGCCTAAGTTGAGCTAGTGATACTAAGGAAAACAAATCCACAACAGAAAAAATCTGATGTGTTCCTCTCAATACAGCCCACCCGGGGACGTAGCTTTTAAGCCGGTCTCCATGGCCGCACTCCATGGTGTTTCGCAGCGCAGGGGATCGTGGGTTCGAGTCCCGCCTTGGGCATGGGTGTTATATGTTTGTGTATGTGTGTGTGTAAAAAGTAAAACAGAAATTCATTAATCATACAGTAATCAAAGTAAACAAATTAGGTAAATAAAAAATAGGGTATACAGCCCCGGAGTCCCGATCAGACTCCGGAACTGTATTTAAAAAAAAAAAAAAAAAAAATACAACGCTGTAACAAATTACTGTTAAAAAGCACATTCTTATATCTACTCTATGATAATCGATAAACATTAGCAGAAATTGCCTTAATTACTTGCTTCGTTGTAAGTAGAAGGAAAATAAAGGAATACCTAGGCTAAAACGATAGTCAATGCAAATGCTCTATTTACAGCATTCCGTGTGAGAAAAATTTAAGTGTTTTAAATCTGAAACAAATAACAAGGAATCACAGAAATGGTCAATTCAAGGAAAAACGTATGTGACATAAATTGTGTGCTTTAACGTGATCTACATTTCTAGTGTGGAAAGTTTTTGTCTATTTCTTACGGTTTACCTGTTACGCAAAATTCAGCCACATTCATCCAGAATAAAGAGATCTTTAGAGGATATTCCCAGAAAAGTCCAGATATACATTTTATTTATCATATAAACATCTTTAATATACAGTATTTTAATCAAAATCGTTACAGCCATTTTTGAGAAAATCAGAATTTTCCATTTTTTTCCATGTAAAAAGTAGTATGGGGTGGGGAAACTTTTCTCAAAATGTTTGTGTCGCATCCCTAGAAGATGCGAAACTTAAATATCAAGTTTGGTATTTTACCGAGTTTTCGTTTTTGTTCACAGATACACGGACCTGTTTCTGAAAATGCTTTTTTATATAAAGGGGACCCTAAAACGTGTATTTCCGGTGAAATCTCGGGTATCGAATTTGTGGGTGCAATACAATACCTTCTCTATTCACTATGTAGGTACAAAGTGTGTATAGAGAAAGTAAAAGGAAGACACTTTTAATCGCCTTAAAAAGCTTGAGGAAGACTAAAAGAAACAGGAAGAAGAAAAAGACCATCAACAGTATTTTCCTAATTTGCAGATACCTAATGCATTCCATAACCACCTAAAAAGATTGACTGGGCAATATGTAAAAACTCACCAATTTTTACTTTGTATAAATAAAACATAAATAATATTCTTAAAATAACTTTCAGCATCAGAGTAAACTTGATCTTTGAGTAGAAGTGCACATAAGTGGTGGACGTGTAACAAATGAGGTCTTAAAATGTAAAAGCTTCTAACCAGCTATAATGTAGAAATGCGTTGCTTGTAAAATGGATTCAACTTTCATCTGCCTCACATTCAAGAGGTCCCGAGTTGAAATTCTCGGTTATGTTGAGTTACCAGAATAAGATTTTTTCCGGGTTTTCCCTTATCCTGAGAAGACAAATGTCAAGTAACTTTAACTCTATGGAACCCGGTCTCATTTGAGCATCATTTTATTAATTTCATTCATCGTCGGATATGATCTACCAAGTTAACGACGTTAAAATAAATATATAAGTAGTCTTTTTACTTTCTCTACACGTACTATGTACATAATGTGTAGAGAAGGTATTGTCATACACCCAAAAATTCGATACCGAGATTTCAACGGAAATATATGTTTTGGGTCTCCTGAGTCCGAAAAGAGCATTCTTAAAAAAGGTCCCTGTGCGTATGTGTGTGTCTAAGGGCAGCATAGCTCAAAAACGAAAAGACCGTTAAGTACCAAACCTGGTATTCCAAGGAAGCGACATGAAGCTTTTCAAGAAAATCCCCCCAACACAAACTACTCTTTACATGGAAAAACTTTCGAAAATTTTTATTTCCTTAAAAATGGCTCTAACGTTTTCGATTAAAATCCCGTATATAAAGATATTTACATCCCAAAATAAAATGTATAATTTAAATTTTCTGAGAATAGTGTTTCTTTATTGTGGATGAATTTTGCTGACTTTTGCTTGACTGCTAAACCCTAAGAGATCATATACATTATTTTCGTGGAGGTGGCCGTTTTCTAGATATACCTTGATATTGATTTCAGTTTTAAAATATTTACGTTTCTCATAGGGAAACTTGCCAACTCCTGGTCACGCAAAGAAACGGATTTCAATCCCATAGCAACCACATTTTAAAACATTTGACTGTCGGTTTAGCCTAGTGCGTTCCCTTATTTCCCTCCTACTTACAAGGAACTAAATAATAAGACCGTCTCTGCTAATGTTTTAGCACGAAATTCCTGACGACAGAAGAATGAGCTTATTAACAATAATTTGTTAGCCCGCCCGGGTAGTGTGGTAGTAGCGTGTCTGCCTCTCATTCAAAAGGTCGTAAATTCGAATCTCGTTTAGGGTGAGTTACCCGGATAAGGTTTTTTTTCGGAGTTTTCCTTATCCTGAGAAGACAAATGTCGAGTAACTTTAAGCTCCACGGACCCCGAGATCATTTGAGCAACATATAATAAATTTCATTTATCGTCCGATATGACCAAACCAGGTTAAAGGAGGTTAAGCAACCAAAAAAAAAAAAAAATTGTTACATCCGACTACCTCCGTGGTAAGTGATCAGCGAGCTGACTTCTTACTTCTCGATTACCTGCTGGGGCGGGGAATTTTTCTTTAGCCAGAATTATTCCCTATCCCCCACAGAGTCTGGAAGTTTGTATGGGAGACTGAATGTGCGTGTTTGAGGAAAATAAAATGATTTAAACCTACAGACAACAAGTTTTTTCAAGTTCAAAGCCCCCGATATGACCTTAGACGTTAAAAATGTTAAAAAAACTGTTTCACAGCTGTAGACAACGTCATGTGATTGGCAGGTACACATCATACTTTTTTCATATAAATTCAGGCAACTAGTCTGTAATATCAAGGCCTCAATTATTTACCTGTTGGATAAGCTGCTGGTTGTTTTTAGCCTCCCGTACTCTCCTGTGAACATTTAAAATAAATGCGTTTTTAAAACATTTCTGTCAAATATATACTGTTTTCGTGTAACACCTGTAAATTCCAATTATTTAAAAAATCTGATGTGTTCCATTCACATGACTTTCTCTACATCTCTGCAACAAATTATTGTTAAAAAGCTTATGCTTCTATTTACTTCATGCTAATCGAGAAAAAAAATTAGCAGAAATAGTCTTATTACTTGCTTCCTTGTAAGTAGGAGCGAAATAAGGGAGTACTATTGGTTAAAATGATAGTCAAAGCTGGTTGCTATGTGATTAAAGTTCCTTTGTTTATATGGACAGGAACTGACGAATTCCTGTATGAGAGAAGTGTGTGTTTTAAAGCTGAAATCAATAACAAGGAATATCTCAAAAACGACCAACTCCACGAAAAAAAGGTATATGACATAAACTGTTTGTTTTAATTTGCTTTACATTTTTTGTGTGGTAAGTTTTTATCCAGCTCTTACAGTTTAGCAGTTATGCAAAATATCGTATAAAATAGTCATCTAGATAAAGTTGTTTTCAGAAGCTATTCCCAGAAAATTCAAGATATACATATTATTTGTGAGGTAAATATCTTTAACATCCAATATCTTAATCAAAATCGTTTAGAACTATTTTTGAGAAAAAGTTCCTGTATCCTAAATGCCAAATTTGGTATTTAACTGTCTTTTCGTTTTTGAGCTATGCTGTACACAGACATGCACACACGGACCTTTTTCTAAAAATGATTTTTTTCGACTCAGGGGGACCCAAACATATATTTCCGGTGAAATTTGGGTGTCGAATTTGTGGGTGGAATGCAATACCTTCTCTATACATTGTGTACATAGTACGTGTTAAGAAAATAAAAAGACGCACATGGAAGGAAGGATGAAATGGTGAAATTTAACTGAATGTGTACGAGTATAATTCTTAAAATATGCATTTAGAGTAAAGCTGACATTCCGTTCTCTCTATAAATTTACCTCCCAATCCGGTTTGTGGCATGATGGTGCGTGAAATCTAAACCGTGAATCTGCCTGAGGTTACGGCTCGCACCTAAAAATTCCCAGACAGATAACGTGTCTATGCTGTAATGAGCTTTACAAATTAGCTTGTATTTACGGCTAAACAAACAGGCAGCTATTTCTGGCACTCAAAGTAGAAAGTGTTCTGTTAGGTCATTTCCCCAACTGCTGTCCGGCATAACTGGCTCGTCGTATAGGGAGTTAAAAAATAAACGTATCTATATGGTGCGCGCTCACAATACTTCATAAGATTTTGTTTTTCTTGTTTGTTTTGTTTTGGTTTGGTTTCTACCTTCTCTACAAGTACTATGTGCATAGTGTATAGAGAAGGTATTAATTCTATAACAAGATTTCACTGGAATTACATGCTGTGGGACTCCCTGAAACCAAAAAATGCATTTGTGGAAAAAGATCCGCGTGTGTGTGTGTCAGTGCATGGCTCAAAAACAAAAAGACCGTCGAATACCACACTTGGTATTAATCCTTTCTGATATTGCGTATAAACTATGAGGAAAATTCGCTTTCAAAATCCGGGAGTGAGACAAAGTTGTAGATTATGGACAATATTATTTAACATTTATGTAGAGGAAAGATTAATGAATGGAATCAATCTACCTTTAGAGGAATAGAAATCGTGATAAAATATTTTGTGAATACAACTTTGTATGCTGACGATCAGGTACTTTTTGCGAGACAGAAGACGACCTTCAATGTAATATGTACAAATTAAATAAAATATGAAAGAAATATAATTATACTATATTATATGGTAATGTATGTTAATATATTTATATATAAAATCTCGCGTTTTTGAAAATATGTGTGACACAATCAAAAGAAATGGAAACAAAACAAGAAAATACACTGAATTAAAATGTTATAAACCAATGGCTGTGCATTAGTGTTGTATGGCAGTGAATGGTAGATGCGAATACAAAGAATGAAAGCAGAATAAATACATCGGAAATGAAACTTTTAAGAAATGTAAAAACGTGTTCATTAAATGAAGTGTTCATCAAATTAGAAGTGAAGATTTATGTAAAGAACTACAAATCCTAGATAAAGTTAAAACATACAGAACAAAATGAATACAACTTTTAAATAGAATGGAAAAGATTCGAATACCCAACAGAGCTTGGAGATGTGCGCCTGTAGGGAATGGACCCCTGAATGACCAAGAAGGCGGTGTAATGAAAAACCGGAACAGGCCAGAAGACATGCGTGATTTTTTTTGATGATGCTGATAGTGATGCTGATGACGATGATTAAACATTGCATTCCATCCAAAAATTCGATATTGAGGTTACAGTGGAAACTCCTAGTTAGTGATGGACATTCTGTTATAAAGGTTCTCTGTTCTCTGAATCAAGGCAAGATCGATTTGGTAACTTATTAATAGAGTCTCAATACATCGCAGTCATTTCTAAACATTTTCTGCAAAATTTAGCCATTGATGTAATAAAAAAGCTGTTCTTTTTATACTTTCTCTACACGTACTATGTACATAGTGTATAGAGAAGGTATTGCATTTCACAAAAAAATTCGATACCGAGATTTCATCGGAAATAGACGTTTTAGGGTTCCCTGTAACCAAAAAAAGTATTTTCAGAAAAAGGTCCGTGTGTGTCCGTGAAGACGATAACTCAAAAACGAAAAGTTGGTAAAATACCAAATTTGGTATTTAAACTTACTATCTTCCAGGGATACGATACGAAGATTTTAAGAAAAATTCCCCCACCCCAAACTACCCTTTAAATGGAAAAATATTCCAAAATTTTGATTTTCTCCAAAATGGCTCTAACGATTTTGATTAAAATACCGTATATTAAAGATATTTATATGATATAAATGTATATCTTGAATTTTTTGGGAATAGGTTCTATAGACCTTTTCATTCTGCATGAATTTTGCTGAATTTTGCTTAACTGGTAAACTGTAAGAGATAGACAAAAACTTGCTAAACAAAAAATCCAGATCACGTTAAAAACAATTTGTCATATTCGTTTTTTTTTTTCGTTGAATTGACCATTTCTGAGATGTTCCTTGTTATTTATTTCAGATGTAAAATACTTAAACTTTTATCACATGGAAAGTTGTAAACTCTTGGCCCTGCATAGAAACGGATTTCAACCACATGACAACCAGCTTTTAAAAGATTTGACTATCGTTTTAGCCTGGTGTATTCCCTTATTCAGCTTTTCCTTACAAGAAAGCAAGTAGTAAGGCAATTTCATTAACGTTTATCTCGTTTAGCACAAAGCTGATAGAAGAATATGTTTTTAATAATAATTTGTTACAGTGATGTAGAGAAAGCCATGTGAATGGAACACATCAGAAGTTGTTTGTGTAATTTGCAAACTGAACCCTCCATTACACAATAATATAGATCTCCTGCAAAGTTATTAGCATAACGGTGTAGCAATTTTAAACTAAATATTATTATTGAGTAATTGCATAGCATTTCCACACTAATTGATAGATGAACTGAACTGTCCCGTATTTAACGCGTATCTACAGATATCTCTTCAAGCGTTAAGAGTTGCTAAACTGGACTATTTCATGTTAAAAGTGGTCAGTGGAGGACTGGCGTGAACAATTTTCATTTTAACCCTCTTGCTTACCAGCGGAGAGACGGTCCATGGGTCGCGTGCTTTGATACGGATAAAACAAAGGTCGCTCACGTGAATTTCTCAACGTAATTAGAAGTATCCCTCCCCAATCCCAGAATACGTTCCCAGAAGCGACATTGTATTTTATTTAGATTATCTTCCCTATCCCATCCCACTTCCATAAAGAAATGAAGACCTAAACATTGCCTCATACATGGTTTATAATGTTTTTACTGGCATATCTGGTATCCGGGTCAATAGCTTCAATATTTCAGAAAGTTGTCCAATCTCTTTGTGTTTTACATACTAGTATTCTCTTGCCATTTGCCTGTCATATCAAACCTTACACCTAGATAATCGAAATTTTTAACATTTTTATTTATTTCTCGCCGTATGCCCACTTTTCGTGCTGACCGTACACGTAACCATTTTTAAATGGGAGTGTTTTAGTGCCCTATTGTCTACAAAATCGTTGCAGTGCGTTTAAACCAGCTTTCAAACCATTTATTGTTTTAGAAAGAATAACTGTATTATCAGTGTACAAAAGAATAGGTATTTTTTCGCCTTCAACTGTCGGCGCATCTATGTCTTCCATCATCATATTAACAATGTCATCAATAAACAAATTAAAATATCTGATGTGCTCCATTCACATGACTTTCTCTACATCTCTGCAACAAATTATTGTTAAAAAGATGATGCTTCCACTTCATGCTAATCGAGTAAACAAAATTAGCAAAAATAGTCTTATTACTTGCTCCCTTGTAAGTAGAAGGAAATAAGCGAGTACCATGGGTTAAAGTGATAGTCAAATGTTGGTTGCTATTTGACTGAAGTTCTTTTGTTTGTATATATGAACGGGGGTTGAACAATTTCGTATGAGGAAAGTATGTTTTTCAAAGCTGAAACCAAAAACAAGGAATATCTCAAAAACGATCAACTCCATGAAAGAAATGTATGTAACATAAATCGTGTGTTTTAACGTGCTCTACATTTTTTGTGTGGTAAGTTTTCGTCCATCTCTTACGGTTTAGCAGTTAAGCAAAATTTTGTAAAATTTATTCAGAATAAAGTGGTCTTCAGAGGATATTCCCAGAAAATTCAATGTATACATTTTATTTGGCATGTAAATATCTTAAACATAAGAGATTTTAATCGAAATCGTTAGAGCTCTTTTTGACAAAATCAAAATTTTCGAAAAAAGTTCCATGTAAAGGGTAGTTTCAGGTAGGGGGATTTTCTTGAAAATCTTCGTGTCGCAAGTTTGGTAGTCAACGGGCTCTTTGTTTTTGAGCTATGCTGTCCACAGACATAAAGACACACACACACACACGGAGCTTTTTCCAAAAATCTGATGTGTTCCATTCACATGACTTTCCCTACATCTCTGCAACAAATCATTGTTAAAACATTTATTTTTATATTTAGTTCATTTTAATCGAGAAAAAAATGGCAGAAAAAGTCTTATTACTTGCTTCCTTGTAAGTAGAGGAGAAATAAGGGAGTACCATAGGCTAAACTGATAATGAAAAGCTGGTTGCTTATGTGACTGAAGTTCCTTTGTTTGTATGGACAGGAGTTGCCCAAGTCCTGTATGAGAAATGTAAAAGCGGAAACTAATAACAAGGAATATCTTAAAAACGATCAAGTCCAAGAAAAAATGTATTTAACATAAATTGCAATTTTTAATGTGCTGTACATTTTCTTTATCGTAAGTTTTTGTCTATCTCTTACGGTTTAGCAGTTATGCAAAATTCGCAAAATTCATACAAAATAAAGAGGTCTTCTGAAGTTATTCCCAGAAAATGCGAGACATACATTTTATTCGGGATGCAAATAGCTTTAATATACATGATTTTAATCAAAATCGGTAGAGCCATTTTTAAGAAAATCAAAATGTTTGAAAAAAGTTCCATTGAAAGGGTAGTTGGGGGTGAGGGATTTTCTTGAAAATCTTCTTGTCGCATCCTTGGAAGATACCAAACTTAAATACCAAGTTTGGTATTTAACGGTCTTTTCGTTTTTGAGCTATGCTGTCCAAAGTCAGACACGTACACACACGCACACACACACACACACACACACACACACACACACAGTCCTTTTTGTAAAACTTGTTTTTTTTTTTGTTTTTTTTTTATTCATGGGGTTCTAAAAGATGTATTTTCGGTGAAATCTCGGGAGATTCGTTAATCGATATGAAGTAGACAGCAGCCTTTAGGGTCTCATCCCCGTCCCGTATCATTTTCAGTTCGTGCCAAGAGGTGTATTAGAGTGTCATCCAATCTAGATGCTTTTTTACCCTCTTTATTCAGACGATATACTGCCAGCCTTCGAGGCCTCATCCCTTTTACACATTTGCTCCACGACAAGCAGATGACGTTGGGGTGCCGTCCGATCTAGATGGATAAATGGCAGTGCAGTTGCTCGTGCTAATCGAGAACAAATTAGCAAACATCATCTTATTACATGCGTTTATATATGTAGAAGCGAAATAAGGGAGTTCCATAGGCTAAAGTAATAGTCAAACGCTAGTTGCTATGTGACCGAAGTTTCTTTGTTTGTATAGACAGGAGTTGACAGATTCCTGTATGAGAAAAGTATAGGTATTTTAAAGCTGAAACTGATAGCACGAAATATCTCAAAAACGGTTAACTCCATGAAAATATAAATATATAAATAACATAAATTGATAACAGTTTTATTTTTTCTAAGAGTTCTTATCGAAAGAGAAGATTGTGACCTCGATGTCGGATTAAGATTAGTTTTGGGTGTAGATGTTCATGAACTAGGTCTGTTCGACCTTTAAACTCTTACATGATCCGAGTTTAAACCGGCGTGAGCCAGGTGTTTTGACGAGTTCTTCATTTGCTATTCCCAGCAAATTGCAAATGTACATTTTATTTGTCACATAAATATTTTAAATATAAAAGATTTTAATCAAAATCGTACATCTTTGTGAAAATCAAAATTTTCGAAAATTTTCCACGCAAAGGGTAGTTGAGGGTGGAGGGATTTTCTTGAAAATCTTCGTGTCGCATCCTTGGAAGTTATCAAACTTAAGTAGCAAGTTTGGTATTTAAGGTTCTTTTCGTTTTTGAGCTATGCTGCCCACAGACACACACATAAGCACACAGACAGACAGGCAGACTCATACAGAGAGACACACTCACAGGGATATTTTTCTAAAACTGTCTTGTTTTATGCAGGGCATCTCAAAGCGTGTATTTCCGGTGAAATCTCGGTATCGAATATTTGGGTGCAATACAATACCTTCTCTGTACACTATGAACATAGTGCGTGTAGACAAAGTAAAAAATGAAAAGATTTATTATTTTTAATTTAACCTTAAGTGCGTCTTAAGTCATTCTATCCTGTTAAATGCATACAGTTCTGATAAGATATATTTTATCTAAAATTCCTTTACACCTGATTAGATACTATTATCTCGTGAATTAAACACTTAACAACTTGATTTATTGAGTTGATGATACTCATAAGAAATTTTACACGTACTTGATTTCTAATCAATAATTACAGTAAGCGCCTCTCATGGGGGAATAATACCTATCTTCATCTTTGATTTATTGCAATAATCTCTAATATTTCACATTTGGCTATCAGCGAGTTAATTCTGGGTTAAAAACATGATCTACAAGTTTTTCTTTGGATTGAAATTTTAACATTAGTTCTGTTTCCAATCTGAAACTTTCATAAACAAAACTTTTTTCTTGTTACCTTATGTTAGTTAACTGCTAAATATTTTTCGTTGAATCCTAAGCGTTGTTTCACAACTGCTAGCTTCATGGTATGAACAAGCAAAATTAATGTAAAGTTTTATTTTTGTAACTTGATATAAAAGCCCATTTTTGTATGCACCAAGTTAGTCGGGATAAAATAATCTAAGCCACAAGTTTGCCTTTAGATTGAAATTCCTGAAATGTTGAGAAACAAGAACTGTTTCCTTTCTCTAGCCTGTATGCAACATGTACATGGATAAAGCAGGAATCACATACCTAAGGTCGCGGATTCAATCCCGGCGGAGGAAGATGGGTTTTTTTGGGTGTAAAAATCATTAGCATGGCTTCCTTTGGAAGGGAAGTAAAGTCGTTGGTCTCGTGTCGTAAATTTACTGCACGTAAAAGAACCTCGAGCCTGAAAAGCAAGCCTCTGAGCAAAATTAAACGGCTCAGATGCTGAGAACCACAGCAGTTAAAGAGCGTCCATATACACAACTCCATTTCATTTTATCTATTCTGCCAGAAGATGGTGTTGACTATCGTTCCACTTGGATTGAATTGTTTATTTATCCCTCCCCTCACCTTGGTCACGCCTTGTTCATAGTTATTGCTTGTGTGCCGGACTTTTAACACAAACCAATACGATATTTGCAAACTCAGGTCTAGTGAGAAACACAAATGGTAAATAAGTTCCGCTATCATTAAATAAAGAAGCATAACAAAAGACAATAACAGCATCAATACATTTCCGTGTACCGGATAGTACTTAACATTTGTATTTGAGTTATGCTGTTCACAGAAACACGCAGGCACCCATATACACACTGACCCGTTTCTAAAAAGCTGATGTGTTCCAGTCACACGGGTTTTTCTACCTGCTCTGCAAGCAAACTACTCTACAAAGATAACTATATTGTCTACATAGTGCTAATGAGATAAACATTAGCAGAAATGATTTTATTACTGAGTTCCTTATAGTTGAAGCGAAATAACAGAATACATTAAGCTAAAACATTAATGAAATGTTTAAATACTAGTTGCTATATGGTTGAAATGTAGTTCTCTTTGCAGGAATGATAAATTTACGGTTTAGAAAAGCATATGTTTTTAAAAATTGAAACCAATAAAAAGAAATACCTCTGAAATATGAAACGAAACTAAAAATGGATCGACATCTCCTTTTTGTATAGTAAGTTTTTCTTTATTTTTTACGGTTTACCGGTCATTCAAAAGTCATTCACAGTGAAAAGATTCTCAAGTCTATTTCCAGAACATTCAAGATATACATTTATTTGCCCTGTAAATATCTTTAATATCCAGTATTTTAATCAAAATCATTAGAACCACTTTCTGAGAAAATGAACATTCGAAATATTCTCCACGTTAGGAGTAGTTTGGGTTGGAAGATTTTTCTGACAATCTTTGTGTCGTTTCCTTGGATGATGCTGACCTTAAATATAAAATTTGGAGTTTAACAGAATTTTAGTTTTTGCCATCCGAACCTATTTCTAAACATGTTTTTTTTTTTTTTTTTTTCCCCATTATTTTGTTGCATAAAGAATTCTTTAAAACGTTTATTTCCAGTGAACTATCGCTATCGAAATTTTTAGTGGACTACAATACCTTATCTACATAGATACGTAGGTGTTATGCATAAAGTAGAACAGGTAAAAATGCTTTATATGATATCAGGGTGCCTCAAAAGATGTATTTCCAGTGAAGGTTAATATGAAATGCAATACTATCTATTATGTTCGTATTGGAGAAACAAATAATACTACACTTATGTTTATATATAAGTGTAATAGTGACAGGCACACTGTGATACACTACATGTATTATCTCTTTACACATCATTGGCATAGTAGTCGCCCTCCGTGGTGTAATGGTTACCATGCTGACTTCATATACCCAAGGTCGCGGGTTCAAACCCGGCGGAGGACGATGGATTTTTTCGGGTGTAAAAATCCTTAGCATGGCTTCCTTCGGAAGGGAAGTAAAGATGTTGGTCCCATGTCGTAGATTTACGGCACGTAAAAGAACCTCAAGCCTGATAGAGAGGCCTCTGAGCAAAATTCAGCGGTTCTTTCACGCCCAGTATAGAATGGGACGCTGAGAACCACAGCAGTTAAAGAGCGTCCATAAATAACACGCCATTTACATTTATTTTGGCATAGTGCAACAAGTTTAAACCCTAGCATCTCGTGAAGCTCTTGAACACATTGGATAATTGTATCTTGTGTTACTATATTAAAATGGATTATCAATAAAGATTAATTTCAAATAAAGTATAAATGAATTTAAATCACAACCGATTTTTGTCGATTTATTTTACATTAGAAAAGAGCGCTACTTCTCATAGATTTAACCGTAACTTAAGCAACGGCTTTCATAAACATTGGGCGTGTCCAATTAAAGTATTTTCCTTGTCAGTAGACATCAATTCCTCTGTTGACATGTTGCCGGAAATAAGAGCGGAGAGAGGACAATTCTATTTTTATCTTCTCTACCAGAAGTGAACCATTCCCTTAGAATGCAATAGTGTTTTCCCCCGTAAGGTTTCCAGCTTCATGTGTTCAATCGGTATCATTTCTCTATGTATCTGGCTCTGGCCTGAAAAATAATTCAGGAACATAGCTGAACCAGTGAATTATGTTAGAATCTATATGAAATGAAGGGATTGCTCAGATATTGTCTCTACGTAAGGTTCCAATAAGATTGGTATGCAAAGAAAGGCTGATAGAGCATGGGACTGACATGCTGGTATGGGGAAGTATAGCATTCCAACCAGCAATTGTATATAGCTATTTCGACAGAAAAGCATTTTAAAACATGCGTGTCAAGAAAGTTTCGGGAATTTGCCAATAAAACACAAAAAAATGAATCATTCATCCAATTTTATTTTATCGACTTCAAAGTAGACCCCTTCTGAAATTATACATTTATACGAACGAATAATTCAATTATCAAAACATTTTTATAGGCACTTTTAGGAATCGTCAATTGTCGCCGCGAATTTTCCTTTATTTCTTCTATCGACTGAAAACGGGTGCCTCGAAGTGGTAACTTGAGTTTTGGAAAGAGAAAGAAATCAGCAGGAGCCAGATCAGGTAAATACGGTGGTTATTCGATGAAATTTGTGAGCTGGTGCGTTATAGTGGTGCAGAATCCATGAGTAGTTTTCCACAAATCTGGCCTTTTTCACCGCATTTGTTCCCTCAAACGCCGCATAACGCTCAGATAATAGTCTTTATTTACCATCTGACCTTCTGGCAAGAACTCTGAGTGCACGACACCGCGATAATCGAAAAAAAACTGTCAACATGACCTTCAGTCATGATTGAGTTTGACGTGCCCTTTTAAGTTTCGACTCAGTTGGAAGGCGTCATTCGGAAGCTTGTTGACTGGTTTGAGCGTCAAACTCGTAAACCCACGTCTCATCACCAGTTACAATGCGTTTCAT
Organism: Hymenopus coronatus; assembly: GCA_030762935.1. Taxonomy (NCBI): domain Eukaryota; kingdom Metazoa; phylum Arthropoda; class Insecta; order Mantodea; family Hymenopodidae; genus Hymenopus; species Hymenopus coronatus. Next base: position 31,786,087 of record CM060885.1, on the reverse strand, counting down.
GAATGTGGGATCGGAACTGGCTCGTTCTAGCATGTATTCAGCAATCCTTACGCGATTGAGTATTTTACAAAATTCAAGTATTTCGGAACTAACCGAGCTGCATCGCGTCATGCCCAAACAATCGTTTAAAATGGTACGAATCGATTCGTGAGACACAGAAAGTTCAGCGGCAATCTCTCAGACCTAAATGACGATTTTCAGACACCATTTTCTTCACTTTAGCGATGTTCAGTTCAGTTGAAACCGTTGATGGCCGACCAGAGCGAGGCAAATCTTCCACCACATCTCGACCACTTTTGAATGAACTGTACCACTCATATGCATGTGTTTTTGATAAAGTCGATTCACCGTAAGCCCTCTGTAACGTTTTCAGCGATTCGGCTCACGAAATAGCAATGCAAAATTTAAGACAGATTGTTTGTTCAATATTTGTATCCATCGTAAAATCGCAAATCATCCTTTGAGATGAACAAACAAAATGGCGTACTGTAAACAAACAAGATGACAGATAACGATCAAGCTCCGCGTGGGTATAGAGGAAAGTTGTACCAACTTAACGACAACAATAATTTCGAATCCCCTTTTAAACACGAGTTTTAAATGATCAATTCCCGGTACTCTCTTGACAGAATGTATGTGTATGTGTATGTGTGTGTGTGTGTGTGTGTGTGTGTGTGTGTGTGTGTACAATATATCGATAAAACGAAAGGTATCAATTTTAGTATTTATGTACAAACTGGACTTTCACGGCCGGCATCTTGAATAATGAAACTATTTTCCGGGCTTGTAGGCCGTAGTCCATCGGGTCTTGAAGTTCCCGACATTTTGTCAAGGGCTTCATCTTCGTAGATTATCCGGTAGCTGGTCTGAGCTCGAATGAATTTTTATGTCAGAGAGCGCGCTTTTATATACGCTGGTGGGCGGAGCCTGCTATCCTCTGTGCTGTGATTGGTCCGCGTGCATTGGTAGGCTGTCTTGTGTTTTGCTTTTGTTTCTGCCATTTCTTTTGCTTTCCTTCCAACCGAGTTGCACGACAACACAGTTCAATATGCTGATGATGTGTTGTTATTCTGTACCAACAAAATCCCACGCAGAGCCTTCAACCCTTTCAGAGACACCTCCACCTCCTCCAAGAGTGATGCAAGTGTTGGTGGTTGCCCATCAACCCAGAGAAAAGCCACGTTATCCTCCTCACCAAGCTCGCTTTCCCGCAAACTTTCTTTCATTCATGTACCTCAGACGAAGCATTGAATGGACCTACACCATGACCTACTTGGGGGTGAAGCTTGATAAGGGCGTCACTTTTGGGGAGCACATCAGGGAACTGAGGTGTTGGGGCACTGGGGCTGCGGCCTCCTTGTACCTGATGCAGAAATCCGCGATGCCGGTTTCCCTTTAGTTGCGCCTTTTGAGGGATCTCATAGGCCCCATGCTAATCTACGCCTGCGAGATCTGGGCATGGCGGCAGACTCCAGAATACAGCCAGTACAGATGGCCTTCGGGCCACCTATTCTGTGCCTCTAGGATTTCCTTCGAGACTCCTGTACGAAACCTCTGGTCTGCCATACCTGGAGGACGAGATTAGGCGTCGGGCAATAAAATTCAACGGAGGTTTATCAATCCATCGGAGCACCACCCGCCGCTTCAGACGATACCGGCTTCCCCACATGGTCTGCGGGCATCCCCGGTAACGAAGAAGCACTTCAACAGCTGCTACGACTAAGCTCCTTACAATCCTTCAAGAGTTGCTTGGACTTCAAAATGTCAACCCCAAAATAACTATTTTGTAAATTAATTAGACCAGCGGTACACAAGAGCCGTTGCACCATGACTGGCAACCGTTGAGGAGCAAACTTGCTACCTCCTGCCAGCCTCATTTCCACCCGCCATCCTGCAAACCCCGCATTCCCGTCAGTGCGAGGTGAAATTCTTACAAAAATAGGAACACGTCTAACCCACCATCGGGCTGCCCTCAGCCTGACAACTGCTCGTTGCGTTTCTTTTGTTTCTGTCATTTCGTTTCTTTCCAAAACTGGTATCCAGGCCTTGTTTAGGCGCATAGCTTCTTCCTTTCGATTAAAGCTATTTTTATGTTTCTATATTTCTATTGCCTCCCTATGTAAACGGGCATGGTAGCTAATGGTAGAAGACAGAATTTTGGGTCTTTATAACTGATGCCATGTCCAAATAATAAAGAGTGTTCTGCTACTGCAGATTTTTCTATTTGTCCTAGTTTACGGTGCCGTTCATGTTCTTTTAATCATGTTGCCACACTGCGCATGGTAGTGCCGATGTAAACCTAGCCACAGCTACAAGGAATTGTAGCGGATGGGTGACGATCACCGCAAAAATTCATCCGTACTCTGACCAGCCACCGGATCACCTCTGAAGATGCCAAGCGCAGCCCTTGGCGAAACGTCGGGAACTACAGGACCCAATGGACCATGGCCTACAAGCCCGGAAATTGGTTTCAATATAAGCATACAAGTTCAGTATCTGGCAGGTTGGGACACTAAAATGTTCGACATAATCCCCACATCAAACTACCCTTTAGATAACGTCTGTGTAGTCTTTGCCGATATGATACCGCTCTTGCCCTTGTCCAAATAGTGTCCAAAGCAGCATCTGATACACTGCGGAGAGCGATAGAGTGGCTTAGAGTACCGCTCTATGCAGTGTGCGTAATGTTCTGCTGCCAGTGATAAGGGTTCTTCGACACTACAGCGGGCGAAATTGCAGATTCTAGTTCAGTTTTAGACTGAGCCTTTCCTATTGGTTACTGTGACAATATGTCTGCGGGACAGCTGATCTCACAGGGGGTGTGACAAAAGAATTTGGCTAATCTTTCCAATATGTGACGCGAGTGCCGCGGGATTTTCTGGAAAGAAGAACCGATTATCATACACTCTATTTTATACCCTATTCAAGCTAGTTCGTATACACACATAACCTATTGCAACCTAACCTAACTTAGCCTCGCCGAAATGTCGCTAAAGCCTCCATTCGCCTCGTATTCGTTTTCCAACAAAAAAAGAAAACAAACAAAAAATCCCGCGTCACATATTCTAAAGAAGAGCCATAATCTTTTTGGCTGTGAGATCAGCTATCCTGCAGCCATATTGTCTCAGTAACCAACAGGAAAGGCTCAGGCTAAAACTGAGTTAGGATCTGCAATCTCGCCTGCAGCGGCCCTTTGCTAATATACTAGTTCTTGCACGGGGCTGCTTTACATGGAAGGAAGCTCATTTTTGTTTTCTCACAATTTTGATTGAAATTCCCTATATTTAAAATACCAACATGACAAATGGAATCTAATTTATTAGATCCACTTCATCAGGGTAATCCTGTATTACCTTAAAAAGTCGGTGCATCTCTCTTATATTTATTTTAGACTCCTACATCATTGCACCAACTTTGGGCTAAACTTGGCAGAGATAACTTTTAGTACAAGGCAAAAATAACTGTATCTTACAATTTGAAATTATTCCCCATATCACCGATTAATTATATAATTTCATTCGATGAAACAAAAATCCCAAGATCAGCTATATCTTACTTAGCAATTTTTCAGAACAGCTCGAACATTGCTAATAAAAAAAAAATAATTACTAGGTTTTCACAACCTCATGAAATAACAAAGAAACAGCGAGTTCACGTATTATTCTGAAGTTGATCATGGAATAATAACACAGTCAAATAAATAATTATAAAGTTATAATGCTTGCAAAGACGCTAAAATCGCGAAATTGAAAATTTAAAATTTCAAACTGCATTATATTAGACTGTAACACCAACAGCATCAAATCCGGTAAAATATCACTACTTTTTACTTTCTCTATACGTACTATGTACATAGTGTATAGAGAAGGTATTTTACTCCACCCAAAATTTGATAGCGAGATTTCACCGGAAATATGTGTTTTAGGGTGTCCTGTAACCAAAAAAAGCATTTTCACAAAAAAGTCCGTGTGTGTGTGTGTGTGTGTGCATGTGTCCGTGTGTCTGTGAACACAATAACTCAAAAACAAAAAGTCGGTAAAATACCAAACTTGGTATAACAGTTTAGTATCTTCCAGCGATGGGACACGAAGATTTACTGAAAAATCCCCCCACCCCAAACTACCCTTTACATGGTAAAAATTTCGAACATTTTAATTTTTTCAAAAATGACTGACGATTTTGATTAAAATACCGTATATTGGAGATATTTATATGGCAAATAAAATGTATATCTTGAATTTTCTGGGAATAACCTCTGAAGACATCTTTATTCTAAATGAAATTTTCTGAATTTTGCGTAACAGGTAAACAGTAAGAAATATGGAGAAACTTTCTATACAACAAATTTAGATCACGTTAAACAAAACATTTATGTCATATACTTTTTTTTTTCCTCCATGAATTGACCATTGGCCGACTTTTAAAAGATTTTCTATCATTTTAGCCTAGTGTATTCCCTTATTTCCCTCGCACTTACAAGGAAGCAAGTAATTAACAAAATGTCCACTAATGTTTATCTCGATTATCATAAAGTAGATAGAAGATTATACAATTTAACTATAATTTGTTATAGCGATGTAGAGAAAGTCATGTGAATGGAATATATCAGATTTTTGTTATAATAACAATAATAAGTGTTTAAATATGTCTTTACTTTTTTATCCCAAAATATTCATTCCTACACGCAGCATCCAACATTAGCAAAAGCACTCGGTAAGTCAATCTCATCTAAGTACTTCTATCCATTGCAAGTATTTCATTCTGTTCATTTTCCCCAGATTTTCTTTCGTAGATATGTATTATAAGAGGAAATGGAACTTCGCTACGCCCTTCATCCAACTGCTTCCACTTGACTTAAGATATCGGCAATGAGCGATATTCCATTTAGAGAACAATCCCCCCTTCAATATACGAGCCATGTCATATTAAACATTAAACATTATATTCTTTTTTCAAATACTTCAAATACTGGAATGAGCTTCTTGGTTATCTGGACTGTGCTATAAACTAAATAAAGACAGAGATATTGAAAATAGGGTCAATAAATTCCTATCAGTATGTGAAAAAAAATCTGATGTGTTCATTTCTCATGATTTTTTCTACATCTCTGCAACAAATTATTGTTAAAAAGATTATGCTTTCATTTACTTCATGCTAATCGAGAAAAAATTAGCAGAAATAGTCTTATTACTTGCTTCCTTGTAAGCAGAAGCGAGTACCATAGGTTAAAGTGATAGTCAAAAGCTGGTTGCTATGTGAGTTGGCAAATTCCTGTACGAGAAATGTATGGTTTTTAAAGCTGAAACAAAAAATAAGGAATATTTCAAAAAAATATCAACTGCAAGAAAAAATGTATGTAACATAAATTGTGTGTTTTAACATGCTCTACATTTTTTGTGAGGTAAGTTTTTGTCCATCTCTTACGGTTTAGCGGTTATGGGAAATTCCGTAAAATGCATCCAGAATAGTCTTCAGAGGCTATTCCCAGAAAATTCAAGATATACATTTTATTTGGCATGTAGATATCTTAAATATAAGATATTTTAATCAAAATCGTTATAACCATTTTTGAGAAAATCATAATTTTTGAAATGTCTTCCATGTAAAGAGGGGAGATTTTCTTTAAGATCTTCGTGTCCCTCCTTGGATTTATCGGTCGTTTTGTTTTTCAGCTATACTGTCCACAGACACAAACGCGCTCAACAACACGGACTTTTTTCCAAAAATGCTTCTTTTGGGGGGGGGGGTTTAGGGAGATTCAAAACGTATTTTCGGTGAAATGTTGGTATCGAATTTGTGGGTGCAATGCAATACCTTAACCATACACTATGTGCATAGTACGTGTAGAGAAAGTAAAAGTCTTATTAACAATATTTTGTTACAGAGATGTAGAGAAAGGCATGTGAATGGATCATATCAGATGTTTTATGCTGTTGTATGGATCAGCTCTAGTTGTATTAGTTTATTCTGTAGTCTTTTGGAAACTGAATACATCGGCGCAATCTCAAAAATTTAAAGAACATAGAATACGTGTTATTTTACTGATGTTGGCTTGAAGCTTTTCTGGACAACATGAGTCCGAGGCCGAAACGTAAACTCTGCGTGCATCGCACACCAATTTCATTCCTTCCTCTTCTTTATTTTCTGACGCCCTTGGCCTCTTTTTGAGTCTTTTATAGCGCGCACAAAGCGTTTACATATCACTTTCATTATTACTATGTACATAGTGTATAGAGAAGGTATTGTAATGCACCCAAATTTCGATACCGAGAATTCACCGGAAATACACGTTTTGGGTCCTCCTGATTCCCAAAAAAGCATTAGAAAAAGGTCCGTGTGTGCGTGTCTGTGTCTGTAGGCAGCATTTCCCGAAAATGAAAAGACCATTAAATAGCAAACTAGGTATTTAAGTTTGGTATCTTCCAAAGTTACGACACAAACTACACTTTTCTCGAAAAAAATAAAAAATTTTGATTTTATCAAAAATTGCAAACGATTTTGACTAAAATCTCTCATATTTAAGATATTTTCATGACAAATAAAATGTATTTTTTTAATTTTCTGGGAATAGCCTCTGAAGACATCTTTAATCTGGATGATTTTTATTGAATTTTGCATAACTGGTAAACCCTAAGAGATAGACAAAAACTAATTGCAAAAAATATATAGATCTCGATAAAACACACAGCTTATACCATGTATATTTTTTCATGGAGTTGATCATTTTTTGAGATATTGCTTGATATTGATTTCAGTTTTAAAATACTTTTGTCTCACGGGAAGTTGTCAACTCCTGGCTATGTAAAGAAATGGATTTCAATCCTATAACAACCACATTTTAAAACATGTTACTGCCTATTTTGCCTAATGCATTTCCATATTTCCCTTATTTACAAGGAACTAAATGATAAGAGCGTTTTTGCTAAACATGAAATGGATAGAAGAATAAGCTTATTAACAGTAAGTTTTATAGAGACGTAGAGAAAGTCAATTGAATGGAACACCTCTGATTTTATTTTTTTTCTTCTCCATTCTTATTTAACTACGCTTTTGGACTGATTGGTGGTACTTTCTTATAGGCCATATGCCTTTATTTAAAGTCATTTATATATTTATTTATTTCATTTTCAACATTAGTTTAATCTCATTATATTAAACACTTATTCGTTTAGTTATGTTATTTGCTTTAATTCTTATGGCGCAAGTTGTATGTTTTCATTGTTAGGTTATGTTTTGAATTGTCTGGCATAGATATATAATATAAAACGCAATTTTCTCTACTTACAACACAGTTTAGCATTCTTTGTAAAAATAAACTCACCTTTAACTCTAACTTGAACCGAGCTTAATAAATATTCTTGACACTGCATTACATGTTTACTATCTCTACTTAGTACGTGGTATATAGGTAGAGAAGATATTGCATTCCTCCCAAAAATTCAATACCGAGATTTCAATGGAAATATACGTTTTAGGGTCCCATTTATCCAAAACAAAAAACAAAAACAAAAAAACATTTTCCGAAAAATCCGCGCACGTGTGCGTGTGTCCGTGAGCATAACTCAAAACTGAAAAGTTGTTTAAATATCAAGCTTGATATTTAATCTGAGCATATTTCAAGGATGTGAGACAAAGATTTTATGGACAATTTTCCAAACCCATACCAGCCATTATATGCAAACATTTTCGAAAATATCGATATTCTCAAAAACGGCTCTAATGAATTTTATTAAAATATCGTATATTAAATATATTTACATAGTAAATAAAAAATCTTATCTTGAATTTTTTGGGAATAGCCTCTGAAGTCTTCTTCTTATGAATGATTTTTGCATAACGGTAAAGTAACAGATATAGACAAAATTGCTACACAAAAATATAGATCTTATTTAAACATGCATTTTATGTCATAATTTTTAGAGTTATCAATATCCGAGATATTCCCTGTTGTTGGTTTCTATTTTAAAATACTTAAACCTTTCTCATACAAGAAGTCCTTATCCATCTCATATTTCTTTTGCTTTGATCCTTGTCATGGAAAGAGAACAAAGTTCAATGTCAATCGCATAGCGACAGCTTTAGTCTAGCGTATTTCCTTATTTCTCTCCTACTCACAAGGAAGCAAGCAGTTAAGACAATTTCTGCTAACTTTTATCTCGATTAGCATTAAGTAAAAAGAAATAATCTTCTTTAAGATCAGTTTGTTTGTAGAACAGATAGTCATATGAATGGAACACATCAGATTTAAAAAAAAATGAAGAACGTGATTTCCTTACACTTCGTGATATCTAGAATTGCTTTAGTCGAGCCTATGTTTAATTTAAATTTTAAAAAACTCTTTAAGTGAAGTCTCAAAGCTGTCGAATGATCTCGGCGTAAGTTAGTAATGAAAAACAAAACCATTCTTTCCTCTATTTTTATTATTAAGGTGACTTTCCTTTGTTAACACTTTCTATTACCTTTTGTTTAACTCATAGTGATAGTAAATTAATATAAAGACTACTCAATCCTTTTTATTGATTTTTAAAAATAGATGTATTTATCTATTTAAATAGTCCGTTTATCGATTTCGAAAATAAAATCTTTCTATTTCAAATTTTTGAAAAAAACAACATGTAAAGCTTTTCCAGGCGAAATGCCAAATAATTTGATAGCTCTAACACCAAAAAAGAAAACTTGATGTGTTCCATTCATATGACTTTCTCTTCTTCTGTGTAACAAATTATTGTTAAAAAGCTTATTCTTCTATTTACTTCATGCTAATCGAGAACAAATTAGCAGAAATAGTCTTATTACATGCTTCCTTGTAAGCAGAAGCGAAATAAGGGAGTACCATAGGTTAAAGTGAAGTCAAAAGCTGGTTACTAGGTGACTGAAGTTTCTTTGTTTGTATGGACACGATTTGACAAATATCTGTATAAGAAAAGTACAGGTTTTTCAAAGCTGAAACCAAACACAAGGAATATCTCAAACAATGATCAACTCCTCGAAAAAAATGTATATAACATAAATTGTGTGTTTTAATGTGCCATTTCTTACGGTTTAGCAGTTATGCAAAATTCCTCCAGAATAAAGTAGTCTTCAGAGGCTATTCCCAGAAAATTAAGATATACATATTATTTGTCAGGTAAATATCTTTAATATACGATATTTTAATCAAAGTTGTTAGAGCCATTTTTCAGAAAATCAAAATTTTCGAAAAAAAAGTTTCATGTAAAGGGTAGTTGGGGGCGGGGAGGTTTTCTTGAAAGTCTTCGCGTCGCATCCTTGGAAGATACCAAACTTAAATACCAAGTTTGGTATTTAACGGTCTTTTCGTTTTTGAGCTATGCTGTCCACAGACACACAGACACACACGCACACACGGACCTTTTTCCAAAAATGTCTTTTTTGGATTCAGGGGGACCCAAAACATGTATTTCTGGTGAAATCTCGGTATCGAATTTTTGGGTGCAATACAATACGTTCTCTATACACTATGTACATAGAACGTGTGCAGAAAGTAATAGATGTATTTATCCTTCTTTTTAAATAGTCCGTTTATCGATTTCGAAAATAAAATCATTTTATTTCAAAAAACGGTTCACTTTCAAAAAAAAGTCTTGTAAAGCTTTTGCAGGCGAAATGCCAAATCAATTTGATAGCTCCAACACCAAAAGTAACAACACAGAAACAGCTGAAGTACTTTCGACAAAACTCAGCAGCCAAGAGCAATATTGAAGTTTTCATTTTATTCAAGTCATACAAGGAAGTGAAGAATAGCAGCGAAATGTACGAAATATTCAAATCATGAATTACAACAGGAATCGGAGAACCTCTTTAGTTATTTCAAAAGGTTATGCTGACTTCATGTAAACATGCATCAACAAGCCGTTACCATAATATTATGAAATAGCTCAATTTATGCAAGACAGCAATGGCGTAACTTCGTAAACCTAAATGCGCTTCATAATAAGACCTCGGATTACCAATTAAATTGGCATTAAGTGCTCTGGCTTTTCAAACAGATACCTCATACAATTCCCAGCTGGTGTGAAGACTTTTGCTTTAACCAGAATCATTTTCTATTCAAACAGTGAATGTGGAGCGAGTGTCTATGTATTTAAATGTTAAAGGAAATACAAACTCAATATTAAGAAACTTCAGTGCAATGAGTGAAATATTAACACATCAGTTGTTTCTCGAGTCTAAACTCCCCCCCCCCCCATTGAAGTTATAAGAGGATATACAAAAAACATTGTACCTTCTATTTACATAGCTTTCTCTACCTATTCTGCAATAAATTATTCTTACACAAGTCATTCTTCTAAATGAAATGGAGTTTTATTTATGGACGCTCTTTAACTGCTGTGGTTCTTAGTGTCCCATTCTAAAATGGGCGTGAAAGACCGCTTTATTTTGCTCAGAGGCCTCTCTATCAGGCTTGAGGCTCTTTTACGTGCCGTAAGTCTACGACTGGGGACCACCGGCATTATTTTCCTTCCGAAGGAAGCCATGCTTAAGATTTTTACGCCAGAAAAAATCCCTCGTCCTCCGCCGGGTTTGAACCTGCGACCTTGGGTATATGAAGTTAGCATGGTAGCTATTACACTGAGGAGGACGATATATGTTCTTCTACGTACTCCACGAAAATCCAGGAAAACATTAACATAAGTAGTTATCTCCTTAGGTACAAGAAAAATTAGGTAATGTACTAAACTAAACCAATACCGCTAAGAAGGGACATTAAAATTCCTTGGTCAGGAGTAAAAAAAATAAAAATGAATAACGACTTCCCCATTGAGAAAAGTCTAAGCCACTTTTCGAAATCATAGGTATGGTTTAAACATAATGTAAAATGTATTATGGTTTATAAACCGCTTTATTTTTGTAGTTTTTTCCTTTTTTATTGTTATAACGTTTATTACTGTTTATAATCTTTGCTACAATTTTTTCTCATAACTTAATTTTATATAACTACTATAACGTGGTAAAATATTACTTTCTCTATACGTACTATGCACATAGTGTATAGAGAAGGTATTGCATTGTACCCAAAAATTCGATACCGAGATTTCATCGGAAATACATGTTTTGAGACCACCTGAATCCAAAAAAAGCATTTTTAGACAAATTTCCGTATATGTGTATATCTGTCTGTGTGTATGTGTGTCTGTGTAACTGTGGGCAGCATAGCTAAAAAACGAAAAGACTTAAATACCATACTTGGTATTTAAGTTCCATATCTTCCAAGGATGTGGCACGAAGATTTTAAAGAAAATCCCCCCAATCTCAACTACCCTACACATGGAAAAATTTTCGAGATTTTTAAGTTCATAAAAAGTGGCTCTAACGATTTTGATTAAAATGTCATATATTAAAGATATATACTTGACAAATAATATGTACATCTTGAATTTTCTGGGAATAGCCTCTGAGGACTACTTTATTCCGGATGAATTTTACGGAATTTTGTGTAACTGGTAAACCGTAATGTATAGACAAAAACGTACCACACAACAAATGTAGAGCACATTAAAACACACAATTTATGTTATATATATTTTTTCGTGGAGTTGATCGTTTTTGAGATATTCCTTGTTTTTGGTTTCAGCTTTAAAACTTGTAATTTTCTCATACAGGAATTTAACAATTGCTGTCCATATTTACAAAGGAACTTCAGTCACATAGCAACCAGCTTTTGACTATCACTTTAACCTATGTTACTCCCTTATTTCGCTTCTACTTACAGGGAAGCAAGAAATAAGACTATTTCTGCTAATTTTTTATCACTTCAGAAGTAAATAGCATAAACTTTTTAACAAAAATTTACTGCAGAGGTATAGAGAAAGTCATGTGAATGGATTACATCAGATTTTTTTAAATCATTTGTTTGGTCTAAACAGTACGTAAAGTGTATTATGGTTTATAAATCGCTTTATTTTTGTAGTTTTTTTTTTCTCTTATTGTTATGCCTTTATTGCTGTTGCACATCTTTTATAATCTTTGTTACAATTTGTTCTCGTAGCTTAATTTTATATAACTAGAATAACGAGTGGTAAAATATTTTTTGTAATATTTACTTATAACAATGTTTGTAAAACTCCTTAAATGTATATTTTATTCATTGTCACTAGGCAAACTCTTTATGAGTCAGACTAATAAATACATATTTGAAAATGTAAACCAAAAAGGGAATATCTCGGAAATAATTAAGTTCACAAGAAATGTACAGCAAATAAAGTACGTATTTTAACGAGATCCACATTTAATGTAGTAAAATACTACCATTCTCTTACGGTTTACGAGCCATGCTATTCCTAGAAAAGTCATCTTACAAATCTTGTGATGAAAATACCTTAAACTTATTGTATTTAAATCTAAATAGTTATTTCTAAGAAAATGAAAGTTTTTGACATTTTTTTAAGTAAAGTGGAGTTTAGAATGGAGGATTTCTTGAAAATCTTTGTATCGCATTCTGAAAGACACTACTTCAAATATCAGGTTTGGTGGTTAAAGGATATTTCGTTGTTACTTTCTAGCACATGTGTATAACGTACATAGTAGATACGAATCTCAATATCGAGATTTCAAGGAAAATACATATTTTGAGACCCCCAGGATTCAAAAAAAGAATTTCAGAAAAATAGCGTGTGTTTATGTGTGTATCTGAGAGCAGCATATTTCAAAAACGAGGCATATTAGTCCATTTTATTCGTGAAATACTCATAGAAAATTCAACTCTTACATTTCAAATTTTCTAGACAATTTTTTAGTTTTTATCAATAATTTTAAAATCACTGATGGAATTTCATGTTATAATTGTTTTATCAGTTATTTTCTTTTGAACTATAGTTGAAAAAGTAAAAATATGGGCACTAAAATTACACAAACAATTGAAAACCAGATTCGCTTTGTGTCAAATTTTGGATTGAGGGACTCATTTTGAAACTAATAGACTGAAAGCTTAAATATGATATTGAAATAAAATGTTATATGAGTCAATGTTCTTGCATATAAGATAACATTAATTTTCAGATATGTGTGAAATTTTTTGAACCAGGTTCAACGACGCATTTTTAAAATGATTATCGTCTATCAGCGGAATTAAAAATATATTTTGGTATATTTGGAGCGAGTTACATTAAATGGGCTGTATATTAAAGGTACAATAATACAAATGACAACATTATGGCACAGAACATGGAAAATGGTTACACATATAACACAACTAAACAAGTTTGATTTTACAAAAGAAAACAAAATATGTAAAGGGAAACTCAAAATAAAAATCTGATGTGATTCATTCACATAACTTTCTTTATTGTTGAAAAGCTTATTATATCTATATCTACTTTATGATAATTGAGATAAACATTAGCAGAAAAAGTCATTACTTGCTTTCTAGTAAGTAGCAGGGAAATAAGATAATACACACTAAATTAAAGCTATAGTCAATTCTTTAAAAGCTGGTTGCCATGTGGTTGAAATCCGTTTCTTTGCATTGCCAGGGTTTGACAAATTCTCGTATGAGAAAAGCTTAAGTATTTTAAAACTAAAACTAATAACAATATCCCAAAATTAGGAATATCTCAAAAATGTTCAACGGCACGAATAAAATGTGTATGATACAAATTGTGTATTTTGACGAGATCTACATTTTTTGTGGAGCAAGTTTTTGTCCACCTCTTGCGGTTTACCAGTTATGCAAAATGTATCCGAAATAAAGAAATTTCAGAGGCTATGCCCAGAAAATTCAAGATTTACATTTTATTTGTCATGAAAATATCTTTAATATATAATATTTTAATCAAAAGGGTTATAGAGACATTTTTGAGAAAAGAAAAATTTTCGAACATTTTACCATGTAAAGGGTAGTTGGGGGTGAGGGGATTTTCCTGAAGTCGTATCCTTGGAACTTAAGTTCTAAATTGATTATTTTACCAGCTTTTCGTTTTTGACGCACGAAACACACACACTCACACACAGACCTTTTTCTACACGTACTATGTACAGTGTATAGAGAGCGTATTGCACTCCACCCAGAAATTCTATACTGAGGTTTCATTGGAAATACACGTTTTAGGCTCTCCTGTATAAAAAAAGCATTTTTTGAAAAAGGTCCGTGTGTGTGTGTGTCCGTGTGCCTGTGAATAGCATAACTCAAAAACGAAAACTCCGTTAAATACCAAACTTGGTAGTTAAGTTCAGTATCTTCTAAGGATACGACACAAAGATGTTCAAGAAAATCCCCCCATCCCCAACTACTATATGGAAAAAGTTTCGAAATTTTTTATTTTCTCAAAAATGGCTCTAACGATTTTGATTAAACTACTGTGTATTAAAGGCAAATGTATGACAAATAAATGTATATCCTGAATTTTCTGGGAATAGCCTAGAAACCTCTTTATTCTGAATGAATTCTGCTGAATTTTGCATAACGGTAAACCGTAAGAAATAGACAAAAACTTGCTACAGAAAAAAATTTAGATCACGTTAAAACTCACAATTTTTGTCATATACATTTTATTTTTCTGAAATTGACCATTTCTTAGATACTCCTTGTAATTTGCATCAGATTTGAAATACCTAAACTTCTCTCACACGGAAATTTGTCAACTCCTGGTCTTGCTTAGAAACGGATTTCAATTACATGGCAACCAACTTTTAAAAGATTTGACGATCGTTTTAATCTAGTATATTCCCTTATTTTCCTTCTACTTACAAGGAAAAAAGAAATTAATACAATTTTTGTTAACGTTTATCTCGGTTATCATAAAGTAGATAGAAGAATAAGCTTTTTATCAATAATTTGTTACAGAGATGTAGAGAAAGTCATGTGAATGGAACATATCGGATTTTTTTATAGGGAGGGTCTCTATTCGCGTATTTCCGGTGTAATCTCGGGATCGAATTTTTGGGTGGGTGGCAAGATCTTCTCTACCTCCGTATGTAGAGAAAGTATACATGTCAGAGGAGGTAGTAGAAATCATAGTGGTTAAAACATGGAAAGAAAATCGTGACTAAAAGAATCCTTTCTGGAAGACATTAATTTAACCCTACGTATACTCTGATCATGATGACGTGGACTTTATGTAACTTATTTTGCATTATTTATTTTACAAAATGCAAATCGATTCTAGGATAAAATTAAGTTCCAGTGAACCCTAGCTTATTAAGTTTATGGCTCGAGAAACTTCGCGAACATACCTGTGTGACATCCTATAGTTTCCACGTCACAGCGCTTCCTAGTAAACACTTAACATTAATTATCATATTGATGTTGGGGAGGTATAGTACTTGGAACATCCTCTTTAGCTATTTTTAACCGGTGCTGTCCTTTCAAAGAACTGTGACACATAATTATTGAGATCACAGATTCCCTATTGGTGCAGCAGACAAGGATCATGAATAACGTTCATTTACGAATAATTATGCATGAAACTAATAAATGTCATTTATAGAATCGCAAAAAAAAAAAAAAATTGATGCCATCTGATAATGATAATGAAGATAAACATTGGCAGAAACAGTCTTATTCCTCGCTTCCATGCAAGTACAGGGAAATAAAAGAGTACCATAGGTTAAAGTAACAGTCAAAAGCTGGTTGTTATGTGACTGGAGTTGCTTTGTTTCTATGGACAGAAAATGACAAATTCGCGTATGAGAAAAGTATAAGTGTTTAAAGCTGAAACCAATTACAAGGAATATCTCAAAAACGATCCACTCAACGAAAAAAATGTATATTACATAAATTGTTTGTTTTAATCAGCTCTACATTTTCTGTTCAGTAAGTTTTTGTCTGTTTCTTAAGGTTTGTTAGTTATACAAAATTCCGTAAAATTCATCCAGAATAAAGTAGTCTTCAGAAGCTATGCCCAGAAAATTCAAGATATACATTTTATTTGTGAGGTAAATATATTTAATTTACGATATTTTAATCAAAATCGTTGGAGCCATTTTGAGAAAATAAAAATTTTCTATTTTTTCCATATAAAAATAGTTAGGGGCGGGGTTTTTGAGCTATGCTGCCCCCCCACACACACACACACACACACACACTGACCAACGCAGACACACATGCAAACACATGAACATTTTTCGAAAAATGTTTTTATTTTTATTCAGGGGTCTCAAAACATGTATTTCCGGTGAAATCTCTGTATTGACTTTTTGGGTGCATTACATTACCTTATCTATACACTATATATAGTACATGTAGAGAAACTAAAAATGGATCTAGCCATATGACTTATATTATGATAATGAACTTTGTGAAAAAGCCGTATTATTTTCCGAGAAACCAACCGTTAATCGCAAACGGTCAGTGCGAACGAGTGGAGTATTCCTTGTTGTATCCTTACAATTCTAACCAATTTAAATGTACAAAGACACTTGAAAAATACAAAATTGAAAAGCATTAAGAGTTTATGTGCAACAGTCACACTAAATGTTTCTAGTCATCATTTCACAGCGACTCCAAGGTCTGCAACAGGAACGTTTTCTCATCCAATTCATTTATCGTAATACCAGGTGAAACCAACAGTGCGAAGATAACCCTTCGTGCGATAAAAGAGTTGCAGAGTTCAACGGGGCAATTGGAAGCAAACATCGCCCAGTGGTGGGTGAGCTCTTGCTTATCAGCAAAAATGGCGAGGGGAAATCGTGCTCATCGAGAGAGAATTTTGAGACTTGATGATAATAAGAGCCCATGATAATAATAAGAACAATTTAAACACACCGAAAACGTCGTTAACTGACTTTCACTTCAGTTTTAGTGCCTCTATTTGTGACAGAATAAGTTTAATTATTAACTTTGTTATTGTCTATACTCTGAGTTTATTTAACATTGAAGGCTAAATCTAAACTTTAAGGTACCATAACAAAAACCACGTGTTTCACTGTACTATTATTATTATTATTATTATTATTACATATTATTCTTACTTACCTAGAAGAAAATCCCAAAATATGAAAGGTAGTGCCAAAAATGACAGACGGCACGAAGTATGTCACTTTGTTTATTATTATTATTATTATTATTATTATTATTATTATTATTATTACGCATTAACAGAGTAGATCAAAACATTAAAGCGTGACATTGAAAAGCATGCAAACACACAAGCAGCCAAAATTTCAGTTGACAACATGCTCTCATGTTTGCATATTACTTTCTCTATTCGTACTATATACATAGTGTGTAGAGAAGGTATTTCAATCCACCCAAAAATTCGATACCGAGATTTCACCGGAAATATATGTTTTAGTGTCCCCTGTATCCAAAAAAAGCATTTTTAAAAAAAGGTGCGCGCGCGCGTGTGTGTGTGCGTGTGCGTGTGTGTGTGTGTGTGTGTGTGTGTCCAAGCGTCCGTGAACACGATAACTCAAAAACGAAAAGTCGGTAAAATACCAAACTTGGAATTTGAGTTTAGTATCTTCCAGGGTGCGACACCAAGAGTTTGAGAAAAATCTCCCCATCCTTTACTTGGAAAAAATTTCGAAAATTTTGATTTTCTCAAAAATAGTTATAACGATTTTAATTAAAATCCCATATAATAAAGATATTTATATGGCAAATAAAATGTATTTGTTGAATTTTCTGGGAATAGCCTCTAAACACCACTTTGTTCTGAATGAATTTTGCGTAACTGCTAAACTGTGAGAGATAGACAAAAACTTGCTATACAAAATTTGTAGATTACGTTAAAACACACAATTTATATACTTTTTTCGTGGAATTGACCATTTCTGAGATATTCGTTATTATTTGTTTCAGATTTAAAATACTTAAAAGTTTTCTCACGCAAGTTGTAGACTTCTGGCCCTGCATAGTAACAGATTTCGACCACATGGCAACCAGCTTTTAGAAGATTTGACTATAATTTCAGATTAGTGTATTCCCTTATTTCCCTTCTACTTACAAGGAAGCAAGTAATTAAGACAAATTCTGATAATGTGAGCTCGATTATCGTAAAGTAAATAG
The DNA here is from genome assembly GCA_030762935.1 of Hymenopus coronatus. Taxonomy (NCBI): domain Eukaryota; kingdom Metazoa; phylum Arthropoda; class Insecta; order Mantodea; family Hymenopodidae; genus Hymenopus; species Hymenopus coronatus. The sequence continues at coordinate 31,768,122 of CM060885.1, read as the reverse complement.
AAGAATTTGCTTTTTCACAATAATTTGTTACTGCTATGTAGAGAAAGTCATGTGAATGGAACACATCAATTTTTTTTTTCGTTACGATGTTTTGTGTTGTATTCTTCTGCTATTTTGTTAATATTAACGAAGTTGATAAAGTGAAACACTAGTGCTCTGGTATTTATATGCTCTTCGTTACGATGGTTTCAAATTTTGATTTATTCTGTTAAGCGTATACTACTAACAGCAATAACAACAACAACAATACAATGAAACAATTCATGCTCTCGTGCATGGTGTTTGTTATGGTGCCTTAATGTTTTGATTTGCCCTTCGGTGTATCTAGACTCTAATGTTAAATAAAAACAGAGTATACCCAATTACAAAGCTAACTATTGGTGGACACCGATAAAAAGAGGTTTTTGAAACTGAAGCGGCCATCACGGACTCTAGTACAAGTCTGGAAAGTCTCGATGAGCGAAATTCCCCTTTTGCTGATATACAAGAGGTGTGTACCGAAGGTCACTCGCGCTATTTTCTAACCCGCCACTGTGTTTGCTTCCAATTGCCCCGTTGAATTCTTCAATTCCTTTATCGCACTCTTTTATCTGAACACGTGGTATGTGAAAAGTTTCAGTAAAGTAACATGCATAACATTGCATGTTTCAACTGACTTGCATGTAGAGCAACCGGCTAGAGACCGGGAGATCCGTTGTTCAAATCCCGGCTCAGTGAAATAAAAAGTTCAACTTTTTCCAAACCCAGGAATATTTAAACTTGAGGTAGCAATGTTTGGAGGATTCATATTCTCAAGGAATTATTTGGAATCTATTAAGTACTTTAAGCCTCCCACGTTTGTTATATTGTAAGAAAGAATTAATCATTTATATAATATGTTGCATTTTATTCATGGTATAATCTTAATAAAGTCCTTTGTGATATTAATTCTTAATCCCTTATGGAATTGCTTATGATAACGCAGGCAATCGTGGACATCGACCAGTTCCATATTTGAAAAATGTATTCAAAAAGGTTTTCTCTAATGTCCATATTTGCAGATTATACGGGGGAAGTCTGGGCTTCTAAGGTTCCCGAACAAACGTCGATTATATCTCGAGAAAAATTAAATGGTGGGAGAACTTGGGGCATTCTGTTATCCTCACTGAGAACTTTGTATGACTGAAATTATTTTTTAAGTAGGACTTTACTGGTGGCTCGATATTTTATTTGTTTACTTATTAGTCTGTTTCATCCTTTATGAAATAAGTCCTCCAACCTGTTGGCAGGGTAGCTCAAAAAGCCTCGGGAGCTAATTCTAAGTAGTATATTTCTACGCAGTACACAATTTGCATTTACATTACTTTTACATTAAACTTTTAAAAATTTCTTCCGTATTACTGTAGCTTTGCACACATCTTTGTAGACCACAGATGTCCCATTTTCTGCTTAAAGAAGTCAGCCTATCTGGCACTTTGCCTACTCATACACCTTAAATTCCGAAGTACCACATAGTTGTTCTATACTTCTCTCTGTTGCTATACATTCTTGCAATGTGGCCTCCCCATTTCCATCTGAGACGCTGTGTCATGATAACTGCCGTACCTGTTCTCTCCTGATCCCATCGTTTTTTATTTGTCCCTGTAAGAGTGTCCACTCCATTTTTCGTTGACAAATCTGACCATTCTTCTCATTTTCTCTTTTAGCGACCATGTTTGGCTACCATACAGTAAAACTGGCATTACATATCTCTCTGTCTTTAGATTCAACTTCAGTGTGTCTTCAGCTAGGATATATCCAAGCGATATTTAAAGGTGAAAATTAAATCGTGAACATCGATCTGATACGCATCGAATGAGATCATTTGTGATTTGTTAACATTGTGGGTTCTTTAACACCTACAATTATTTACAAGGAAGAAGTTGACAGACTCATCAGATAAACAGCACTTATATAAAATTTAAGCATTTTAAATGTGAAATTAATAATAAAGAATATCTCAGAAATGGTCAATACCACGAAAAAAAGCCTATATGATATAAATTGTGTTTTATCGTAATCTACATTTTTGTGTAATAATTTTCTGTCTAAGGCTTATAGTTTACTATTATTTTCGAGTTAATAAATGTTCAATACTTAACCAGCCCTCATAATTCGTAAGGCAATTGATTGCGTACGATTTTGCATTATATATTCTAATTTTTATTTATTAGTTTGTTTCATCCCTCCTATTGGCAGGGTGGCTCAAAAAAGACTCTTTGGGAAGCTAATCTTAAGGAGTACATTACACTCTTTCTTACACAATTTTACATTTCCAATAACTGACTTTGGTTAATGTTTTATACACTTAAACTTAGCTAGGGAAACTCTTTAAGAAGTGCGAAAAGAAACAAAAACCTTCCAAAAACTCTGGTGGCCATCGGTAATTCTACATATAAGGGAAAAGCAGACAAGTACACCACAAAGAGAATTGGCTGTTTTAAAATACTTTCAGTAGCTTTTGAAAAGCCTCCTCTTTGGGAACTCAAAATTTAGGACGAACTTAAAGTAAGATAGTGATAAGAACATACACTATGAAGAGTTTAAAATATTAATTGCTTTAAACAATATAAGCATTTGTTTTCCATGGAAATCAGGTTCACTGTCGATATTATATAAGCCTTGAGAGCGTTGATCGAACCTACAAGGTCAGATCGTTGACCTGTCCCAGGGATTTCAGGGTCACAGGATGTTCTCGTTCCTCAAGAAATTCCTATGAAGCGAACGCCGAGTTCAGATTTTGGCACCTCTTTACACTGAATACTAAACAAGCATTCTTAAATAATAATTAGCAGCTTACCTCCCATACGAAATAAGATCTCGTACGTGAAGTTTGTTTACTGTTTGTTTATTATACAAGTGAATAAACAGAGAGTTTATCCATGAGTAGAGCAATTTAAAACGCGACCCGAAGGGGAGGTTGGTCCACTTGCGTTCTTATAGTTATAAAATATAGTAGGTTATGTATGAATACTAATTCTGTTTTTATTGCTGCAAGTTTCGAATTGACTAAGTTTACGATGGACGTTGAGAACGTTAATATATCGGTTGCAAATGATACATTAAATGAAGCAGTTGAGGCTTTATTATCGTCGACTTCACAGAAAGAATACGAAAAAGAGCTTCAGCAATTTAAGGATCGGCAGCTACAAAGAAATGCTCAGGACATTAATGTTATTAAAAGGTTATAGAAAATTTGCAGTTATCATCCATTTATTTATTTATTTATTTATTTATTTATTTATTTATTTATTTGCTTTACCCCACTCGTTACCGGAGCAAAGACTGAATTTTGGTTACTTTATCCCAACAACTATCACTTTGATTTAAAATCCAACTTTTCTCATGTCGTTTCTGCAAAGCAACGGTGTTTATTATAAGCATCTGTAGGATAAACTTAGTTTATACGTATATAAAACGTACAATTCAGTTAAAAGCATGTTAATATTAATCTGAATTCATAGTTATCTGGTATTTTTCATATACTTCAAAAGCTACAATAAAATCATTGTAATATTTGAGAAATTAAAAAATCCATTAACACGAATTTCTCTGCCTATTCTAAAACAAATTATTCCTACAAAATATTCTTCTTCTATCCACTTCATTCTAATCGAAAATAAATAGTGTTACATATTTCCTTTTAAGAAGAAGGGAAATAAGGTATACATTAACTAAAGTATAGTCGAATATTTTAATAATCCATTTCTATGTGATTGAAATTCGGTTTTCTCTGCATGACCAGGAGTAAGATAAAAGAAAAAAAAATATCGACTTTCGGTTTCAGAAAAGTATAAGTATTTTAAAATTGAAACAAAAAAAAAAAAAAGACATAGCTTGAAAATTGACAGCAACAACAACAAAAAATAAAGTATGACATAAATTGTGTGTTTTCCCGAGGTCTAAATTTTGTGCCTCAAAAGTAATTCAGGAAATTCAAAGTATTCATTTTATTTGTCATGTAAATATCTTTAATATGTAATATTTAAATCAAAATTATTGCTATAGCTATTTTTGAGAAAATTTAAATTGTCAAACACTTTTCCATGTAAAGGGTAGTTTAGAGTTCACAGGCACGGACACGAGGACGCACACACGGACCTTTTTCTGAAAATACTTTTTTTGCATACATGGGACCTAAAATGTGTATTTCCGGTGAAATCTCGGTTCGAAGTTTTGGGCGGAATGCAATACCTTCTCTATACATTATTATAGGTACATAGTACGTGCAGAGAAAATAAAAATAATGCCAAGTAGTATATAATATTAATATAATAATACAACAAGCTCCTTAACTTGGTTAATACGAATTGCATCACCAACAGTATGAAAATTAATTTGTGACGAAAAACTTTCATATTTATAGCAGTGAATATGAACGGGCATTTTGGTAATTAATTGGTATCGAATACAATTTGAGAGAAAAGTTTTACTCCTTGCTAACTATCGTACTCATTTGCATGTGTTGCGAAATGAAGCTGTAATTTGAATTTTCTGAGTGAAGAACTTTGCCGAAAACTAAACACTTATTCTGCCACTTTCTATAATAAGAAGCTTCCTCCTAGGTGCACATAAATGTATCAATCGACGACTTGCGTGTTGGATTGCCTTCTGCTACCAACATTATAAACTGACACACTGTATAATAAAGTAACACTCGTGTTTACCCACTGCTTGCACGGAATAAACCTAGTTGCTGCGATACAAAATCAACAGTTGCTGATGCCTGACCCAGACTCTAGTTTCACCTGAGAAATCCTTGTGGCAATAAAAGTATTGTTAATGAACCAATGGTGTATTATTTTCTTAAAAGTTTGAATTTTGGGCAAAAAATTCTTTTTTTGGGAGGAAGGGCCTTTGTTTATTTTTATTCAATTCACCCCTCACTAACCAATCCAATTCACCCCTCAGTAACAAACACGTTAAACCCATTTATATCATTTAAGTCAAACTTTAAAACGTGTATTTTTCTAAAGCTTTTTCGTACTTTCTCGTTTCTTTTCTTATATTCGCTATTTAATTCCTTCAAATTTAAAGCTTATCGGAGAGATAGAATTCTTGAACATTACTTTTTCCAATACAAAGTTATGTATAATAGGTTTTCTATTCTAACCTAAGATAGACTATACGATTTTATATTCCTAACATCATATAGAACTCTTTCAGAATATTACAGTACTCTTCATCTACTGTTAATTTTATAAAACGTAGATTTGGGATTGGGATACACATTTTTCATAGTTATTATAATCTCTATGTAGGTTATATTTATGAAACGCTGTCTGAAATTTTGTAATAACTACACGAAATAACTAACCAAAACCTCAGTATTTCTCGACTGACCGTTCACCATCGAGTTTTCACAATGATCATAAAACATAGTTTAAAAACTAATAAATAATTATGATTTCTCTTACGTTAATTCGTTTTATCCCCACCATCTCTGCTTCGACTTGTAGTATTTACATTATTGCCGGTTCGTATATAATGATAATCTCAAAACATCAATCTTTAATTTGGTTTTCATTTTAGCTTCCTGTCTAAAATAAAGATCAATAAAGGAATATGTGTCTTGCTCTGAAATATGAAATAGTTAAGTCACTAAAGCAGTACATGAATTATAATTTTGTAACGAAATTAGGAAGAAAAATGTCCCTCTTTTCCCGCTGTGATTATCACAGGAATACTAGTCATAAACGTTGGGAGTTCCACTTTAATATATTTTATTTTCCTTTTAAAACAGTCCATTAGTGAAATTTTGTTCAAAAGTGGTCAAAAAGAAATTCTTCAGACATTTATTCATATATTATTTTTGTGCTTTCTGGTTTCATGTTCTGCTTTCAACATTCCATTAGCTGTAGCATATATGAGGTAGATCAGAAATTAAATGTTTCTCATGTATTTTGCTTCATACCAATTTCGGATATCTTTTTCTACAATATTTCACTTCACTTCACAATTTTTCTGCAACTGAGCACTGATAGGAAACTGTTAAACAAATAAACTGACTTGAACATTTTGTATAATGCATACTGATTATGCAATTAAATATTTTATATAATACTAGTACAATAAGTGAATAAAACATGACATCAGTATTTGAAAATCTAAACGAGAAACTAATGAACATTTCTAAAAAATCTGTTGTTTCATTGACATAACTTTCTCTACATCTCTGCAACAAATTATTGTTAAAAAGCTTATGCTTCTATTTACTTTATGCTAATCGAGAAAAAGTTAGCAGAAATAGTTTTATTACTTGCTTCCTTGTAAGTAGGAGCGAAATAAGGAAGTACCATAGGTTAAGGTGATAGCCAAAAGTTGATTGCTATGTGACAAACGTTTTTTTAAAGCTGAAACCAATAACAGGGAATATCTCAAAAACGACCAACTTCGCGAAAAAAATGTATATAACATCAATTGTGTGTTTTAGCGTGGTCTATTTTCTCGTGTGTGCAGTAAGCTTTGTATATCTCTTACGGTTTACCAGTTATGCAAAATTAAAAAAATCATCCAGAATAAAGAGGTCTGCAGAGGCCATTTTCAGAAATTCAAGATATACATTTTATTTGGCATGTAAGTATCCTGGGTATAAGAGATTTTAATCAAAATCGTTAGAGCCATTTTTGAGAAAATCAAAATTTTCGAAATTTTTCCATATAAGGGTAGTTTGGGGGTGATTAAATTTTCTTGAAAATCTTCGTGTCGCATTCTTGGAAAATACCAAACTCAAATACCAAGTTTGTTATTCAACGGTCTTTTCGTTTTTGAGCTATGCTGTCCACAGACACCCATGAAGACACACACACCGACTTTCTTCCCAAAAAAAATTTTTTTTTTTTTTAATTCAAGGGGACCAAAACATATATTTCCACTGAAATCACGGTATCGAATTTCTGGAAGGAATACAATACCTTCTCTATACAGTATATACATAGTACCTACGTGTAGAGAATGTAAAAAGCCAATGTCAGATTTGTTGTTAGTTTTGTTTGATGATACATAAATTTTGATTCAAACATCTGTAATGGTTTATCGCGAGAAGTCTATGGAAAACATGCGAAACTGGAACGTAATATGTCACATAATTTATCAATTTGGTATTTATTTATAGAGGTCAGCCAGCTATCAAATAAAACTAGATAGATCAATAATTACCTATCTTAGTATTTTCACCAATGGATTGCCTTAAACTGACCTGTGCTGTCCTAATACACCTTAGTAAGACATCGGTTAACCTCATTTAAATAAGTGGAAAAGAGTCACTTTTCATTGTAATGTTGAAAGTAGCGTCTTCAGTAGCCTCGCTCATTTTTACTTTCTCTACATGCACTATGTACATAGTGTATAGAGAAAGTATTGCACTCCACCAAAAATTCGATACCGAGATTTCACCGGAAATATATGTTTTAGGGTCCCCAATATCCAAGAAAAGCATTTTCACAAAAAGGTCCGTGTGTGTGTGTCCGTGTGTCTGTGAACACGATAACTCAAAAACGAAAAGTCGGTAAAATACCAAACTTGGTATTTAAGTTTTGTATCTTCCAGGGATGCGACACGAAGATTTTGAGAAAAATCCCCCCACCCCCAACTACCCTTTACATGGAACTTTTTTCGAAAATTTTTATTTTCTCAAAAATGGCTCTAACGATTTTGATTAAAATTTCGGATATTAAACATATTTAACTGACAAATGAAATGTATATCTTGAATTTTCTGGGAATAGCCTCGGAAGAGTAGTTTATTCTGGATGAATTTTACTAAATTTTGAATAACTGCTAAACCGTAAGAGATGGACAAAAACTTACTACATAAAAAAAGTAGAGCACATTAAAACACACAATTTATGTTATAATTTTTTTTCGTGGAGTTCGTCGTTTTTGTGACATTCCTTATTTTTGGTTTCTGCTATGAAAAACGTACACTTTTCTCATACTGGAATTTGTCAGCTCCTATCCATATAAACAAAGGAACTTCATTGACATAGCAACCAGCTTTTGACTATCACTTTAACCTACGGTTGTCCCTTATTTCGCTTCTACTTACAAGGATGCGAGTAATAAGACTATTTCTGCTAATTTTTTCTGATTAGCATAAAGTAAATAGAAGTATAAGCTTTTTAAGAATGATTTGTTGCAGGGATATGGAGAAAGTCATGTGAATGGTACACATCAGATTTTTTCTGATTAGCATAAAGTAAATAGAAGTATAAGCTTTTTAAGAATTATTTGTTGCAGGGACATGGAGAAAGTCATGTGAATGGTACACATCAGATTTTTACTTTCTCTACACGTACTATGTACATAGTGTATAGAGAAGGTATTGCACTCCACCCAAAAATTCGAGACCGAGATTTAAAAGGAAATATATGTTTTAGGGTTCCCTGTAAAAAAAAAAAAAAAAAAAAAAAAAAAGCATTTTCAGAAAAAGGTTCGTGTGTGTGTCCGTGTGTCTGTGAACACGATAACTCAGAAACGAAAAGTTGGTAAAATACAAAACTTGGTATTTAAGTTAGGTATTTTCCAGGGATGCGACACGAAGATTTTCAGAAAAATCCCCCCACCCCAAACTACCTTTTACATGGAACTTTTTTCTAAATTTTTGCTTTTCTTAAAAACTTCTCTAACGATTTTGATAAAAATACCATATTTTAAAGACAATGACAAATAAAATGTATATCTTGAATTTTCTGGGAATAACATCTGAAGACTACTTTACTCTTGAGGAATTTTACGGAACTTGGCATAACTGCTAAACGGTAAGAGATGGACAAAAACTACCGGTCCCCATGGCCACGCTCGCTAAAGCGTCTCGCTTTGGTGCTTCGTGGGCAGGGGATCGTGGGTTCGAGTCCCGCCTTGGGCATGGGTGTTATATATTTGTGCAATGTGTATATGCTTGTAAAGAAACAGTAAAACCAGTAATCAGTAAAAACCTACGGGGGGAAATGTAAATAGGGATACAGTGCCGGAGTCCTGATCAGGCTCTGTTACTGTTTAAAAAAAAACTTACCACACAAAAAATGTAGAACACGTTAAAACACACAATTTATGCTATATACATTTTTTCGTGGAGTTGATCATTTTTTAGATATTCCTTGCTTTTGGTTTCAGCTTTGACAAACTTATACTTTTCTTATACAGGAATTCGTCACCTCGAATCCATACAAAGGAACTTCAGTCACAAAGCAACCAGCTTTTGACTACCACTTTAGCCTTATGGTACTCCCTTATTTCGCTTCTACTTGCAAGGAAGCAAGTAATAAGACTATTTCTGCTATTATTTTTTTTTCTCTCTCGATCAGCATGAAGTAAATAAAGGCATTAGATTTTTAACAATAATTTGTTGCAGAGATGTAGACAAAGTTATGTGAATGGAACACATCAGATTTTATATCATATTATACATACTAATACATAAGAAATAGATTACATTAATCAATACGGCAATTGCAACTTCAGAATAACTCAAGTGGATGTGTCGCCTTGAATTTTTACTTTCTCTACACATACTATACACATAGTGTATAGAGAAGGTATTGTATTGCACCCAAAATTTCGATAATGTGTGTATGTATGTCTGTCTGTCTAGATGAATTTCATTCCTTACTCAACAGATTGTCAACCCCAAAACTCGATTTTCGAGTTCTTTAATACTTAGAGTATATGAGAAAAATGAGTGCAATGTTTTTTCTGAATACTTGAATCGTTAAAAGCTTCCTTGCACTGACAAACTTCCAGAACCTTTGCACTATCAAAGTCGTTTATTACGCCTTTAATGACCTTGTAATATTCACGTAAAACGCAGTTCGACCCAGGTACCCTAACTCAGCCGGTCCCCATGGCCACGCTCGCTAAAGCGTCTCGCTTTGGTGCTTCGTGGGCAGGGGATCGTGGGTTCGAGTCCCGCCTTGGGCATGGGTGTTATGTTTGTGCAATGTGTATATGTTTGTAAAAGAAACAGTAAAACCTGCGGGGGGAAATGTAAATAGGGATACAGTACCGGAGTCCTGATCAGACTCCGTTACTGTTTTTTTAAAAAAAAAACTCGGGGGGGGGGGGGGTAAAGGCATATTTTGTAGTTTTTCTCTGTAGGCCTTGATGTGAGCAGACACCTTAAGAAGCACTTTTCTGTTTGATAAAATCAGTTTGTTTACATTCCCAAAAATAATCTGATACATTATACTCACAGGACTTTCTCTAGCAACTCTACAAACAAACTTCTTTCAAAAGATTATTCTTCTTTCTACGCCGTGCTAATTGAGCTGAACATTAGCAGAATGTTCTTATTACTTAGTTCATATAAGTAGACGGGAACTAAAGGAATGCATTATGCTAAAGTGATAGTCAAATGTTTTAAAAGCTGTCGTTAGGCGATTGTCATTGCAACTCGCTTCTTTGTTTGGCCAGGATAGAACAAAAGAAAAACAAACACTTCCTCTCTGAGAAAATATAAGTACTTTACAATTGAAACAAATAACAAGGAATATCTCGGAAACGGCTACCTCCATAAGAAAAACATAAAGCACATAAATTTTGTGTTTTGACGAGATCTTCATTTTTTGTGTAGAAAAATTTTGCCTATCCCTTACGGTTTACCAGTTATGCAAAATTCCGCAAAATTCATCCAGAAAAAAATATGTATTATAAGGATATTCCCAGAAAATTTAAGATATAAATCTTATTGGTCATGTAAGATTTTAAATATGAGAGATTTTAATCAAAATCGTTAGAGCCATTTTTGAGAAAATCAACATATTCGAAATTTTTCTATGTAAAGGGTAGTCGAGGTGGGGAACTTTCGTAAAATTCTTCCTGTCGTATCCCTAGAAGATACAAAACTTAAGTACCAAGTTTGGTATTAAATGGTACTTTCGTTTTTGAGCTATACTGCCCACAGACATGCACACACGGACATTTTCTAAAAATCTGATGTGTACCATTCACATGACTTTCTCTACATCTCTGCAACGAATTATTCTTAAAAATCTTATACTTCTATTTACTTCATGCTAATCAGAAAAAATTAGCAGAAATAGTTTTATTACTTGCTTCCATGTAAGTAGAAGCGAAATAAGGGGGTAACAAAGGTTAAAGTGATAATCAAAAGCTGGTTGTTATGTCACTGAAGTCCCTTTGTTTGTATGGACAGCAGTTGACAAATCCCTGTATGAGAAAAGTATAAGTTTTTCATAGCAGAAACCAAAAACAAGGAATGTCTCTCCACGAAATAAAAAGTATATAACATAAATTGTGTGTTTTAACGTGCTCTACATTTTTGTGTAGTAAGTTTTTGTCCGTCTCTTACGGTTTAGCAGTTATTCAAAATTCCGTAAAATTCATCCAGAATAAACTACTCTTCAGAGTCTATTCCCAGAAAGTTTAAGATATACATTTTTTTTGTTAGTTAAATGTCCTTAATACATGATATTTTAATCAAAATCGTTGGAGCCATTTTTGAGAAAATCGAAATTTTCGAAAAAAGTACCATGTAAAGGGTAGTTTGGGGTGGGGGATTTTTCTCAAAATCTTCTTGTCGCACCCCTGAAAGATACTAAACTTAAATACCAAGTTTGGTATTTTACCGACTTTTCGTTTTTGAGTTATCGTGTTCACAGACACGCAGACACACACACACGGACGTTTTTGTGAAAATGCTTTTTTTGGATATAGGGGACCCTAAAACATAGATTTCCGGTGAAATCTCGGTATCGAATATTTGGTGCATTACAATACCTTCTCTATACACTATGTACATAGCATGTGTAGAGAAAGTGATAAAATAAAATATGAAAACGGGTACAAGGTAGGAGCCCGCCCTTTTAGATGTCTAAAATATTGGAAATAAGCCTTGAAATATGCATCAACACCAGTCTTTGATTAAAATATGCAATATACGGTGAAAAGGGGCTAAATATGCAAATGCATGTAATCCGGTCTCAAATGACAACAGTTGTAGAAGCCCAAGTGACGTCATCGTCTACTTGATCTATACAGCCATGGCATTTAACTTTCAGGTCGACAGTTCGACAAAGATGGCAACATGATGCAGTGGTGGAACAACGCAACAATCAGAGCTTTCAGGGAGAGGGCTCAATGTATCATAGACCAGTACTCCAAATACAAACTGGATGAGGTGGATCTCTATGTTAATGGACGCATGACACAGGGAGAAAATATCGCAGACAACGGCGGCCTCAAGCAGTCCTTCAGGGTAAGAAGAATTCCTTTCATCCTCATCTTACACTTTTTTATTGCGTAAATTCTGAATTGCTTTATTATATCTTAGTTTCCTGCATTAGTATACTACATATGCCGTTTTTCCTTTAATTCATGTTTAAAACTGGAGTTCTAGTAAAAATATATGGGAATAAACCTATCAAATTATTATATACAATAATAGAAAAAATAATACAAATGAAAATATCTGTAGACCCTTTATTAATCCATTAGGTGATAGGCAATGGACTGGGCATACATTCCAAGCCAAAAATGTAAGTTCAAATCTCAGTGATTGTGGTATAGGATGGGGAGAACCCACGTAAAATAATTGTTGTGATGCTTGGAAGCTAATGGGTTACATTTGACTATGGGTATGTGGGTTTTACTCTTTTGTTTATTTAAAAAATCACTAATTTTATGGCAAAATTGTCTATATATTAACAATATAAAACAGTCTGATCACTTGCCGTTAATGGTTGAAGGTTAGTTTAACATGAAATGAACCCTAGAGTACAACCCTATTTCTATAGTTACATTTAAAACAAGCGGAACTTATAAATATCAACAGGCAACAAAAGGTTAAATAAGTAGAAACACGATATGTTAGAATTACCTTCATTATTTTGAAAATGAAAAATAAATATGTGTTTATTCACATGACTCTCTTACATATCTGTAACAATTACTCAATTCTCTACTGCTAATTATTGTTCTATTCACTCCATACTAATATGAAAACATTGGAAGAAATGGTCGAATTACTTAGCAACTTATAACTAGAATTGAAATAAAGGAATATACTATAGGCTAAAGTGACAGCCAAATATTTTAAAATATGATTCCTAGATTATTGAAATTCCTTCTTTATTGCATGGCCAGGAGCTGATAAAATTGTGTATAAATAATTTTAAGTATTTTAAAATTGAAACCAAAAACAAGAAATATCTCGGAATATGTTAACTTTACAAAAACATGTATATTGTATAAATTGCGTTTTAACGAACTTTATATTTTTACTTTCTGTACACGAACTATGGACATAGTATGTAGAGAAGCTATTGTAATGCACTCAAAAATTGCACTATCAGATTTTATCGGAAATACATGTTTTGGGTCCACCGGAATCCAAAAAAAGCATTTTTGGAAAAAGGTCCGTGTGCGTGCCTGCGTGTGTGTGTGTGTGTGTGTGTGTGTGTGTTATGTGTGTGTCAATGGACAGCATAGCTCAAAAATTAAAAGCCTGTTAAATACTAAACTTGATATTTAAGTTTGGTATCTTCCAAGGATACGACACCAAGATTTTCAAGAAAATGTACAATGTACATAGGGATAGAAAAGTATTATATTCCGCCCAAAAATTCGATGTCGAGATTTCACCGAAAATACGTAGGTATTTTGTTTTACGGAATCCAAAAAATACATTTTCAGAAACAGGTGCGTGCGTGCGTGTGTGTGTCTGTCTGTCTATCTGTCTGTCTGTGTCTGTGGACAGCATAGCTCAAAAACGAAAAGACAGTTAAACACCAAACTTGGTATTTAAGTTTGGTATCTTCCAAGGATGCGACACGAAGATTTTCAAGAAGCCCCCCCACCCCCAACTACGCTTTACATGAAACTTGTATTCGAAGATTTAGATTTTCTCAAAAATGGCTCTAATGATTTTGATTAAAATTTCGTATATTAAAGATATTTACCTAACAAATAAAATGTATATCTTGAATTTTCTGGGAATAGCTTCTAAAGACCTGTTTATTCTAGATAAATGTTGCTTAATTTTGCATAACTAGTAAACCGAAAGAGATACAACAAAACTTGGTATACAAAAATGTAGAACTTGTTAAAATACACAAGATATTTCATACACATTTTTTCGTGGAGCTTACCGTTTTCGAGGTATTCCTTGTTATTAGTTTCAATTGTAATGTACTTATTATTTTCTCAGACGGAAGTGTCCGTTTTTCTTTTGTTCTACTCCTGGCCAAGCAAAGAAGCTATTTGTAATGACAATCGCATAACGACAGCCTCTATCATTTTAGCCTTGTGCATTCCCTTAGTTCCATTCTACTTATAAGGACTAAGTAATAAAATTCTGCGAGTGTTTATCTCGATTAGCATGGTGTTGAAAGAGGAATTATATTTCGTAAGAAGTTTGTAGAGTAGCTAGAGAAAGACATGTGAGTGTAACACATCAGCATGTTTCTTGAAGTTGGCCGTCTTCGAGATATCCTTTGTTATTGGTTTCAGTTTTAAAATACTTAAACTTTTCTCATACGGAACTTGTCAATGCATGGCCATGTAAAGAAACGGATTTCAATTCCATAGCAACCCCATTTTAAAACATTTGACTGTCGGTTTAGTCTAGTGTATTCCCTTACTTCCCTTTTACTTATAAAGGAATTAAGTAACAAAACGGTTTTGCTAACGTTTTAGTATTAAATAGATAGAAAAAAAAATCTGATGTGTTCCATTCACATGACTTTCTCTATATCTCTGTAACAAATTATTATTAATAACCTTATTCTTTTATTTATTTCATGTTAATCAAGGAAAATTAGCAGAAATAGTCTTATTTCTTGTTTCATTGTAATTAGAAGCGAAATAAGGGAGTACCATAGGTTTAAGTGAAAGCCAAAAGCTGGTTGCTATGTGATTGAAGTTCGTTTGTTTGTATGGACACGAGTTGCCAAATTCCTGTATGAGAAAAGTGTTTCAAAGCTGAAACCAAAAACAAGGAATATCTCAAAAACGATCTATTCCATGAAAAATGTATATAACATAAATTGTGTGTTTTAACGTGCTCTACATTTTTTGTGTGTTTAGTTTTTGTCCATTTCTTACGGTTTAGTAGTTATGCAAAATTCATCCAGAATAAAGTAGTCTTCAGAGGCTATTCCCAGAAAATTCAAGATATACATTTTATTTGTCAGGTAAATATCTTTAATATATGATATTTTAATTAAAATCCTTATAGCCATTTTTGAGAAAATAAAAATGTTCGAAAAAAGTTCTATGTAAACGGTAGTTGGGGATGGGGGCATTTTCTTGAAAATCTTCGTGTGACATCCTTGAAAGATACCAAACCTGAATACCAAGTTTGGTTTTTGACGGACTTTTCGTTTGAGCTATGCTGCCCCCCCCCCACACCACACACACAAACACGGGCATTTTGCTATAAATGCTTTTTTTGGATTCAGGGATCTCAAAACATATATTTCCGGTGAAATCTCGGTATCGAATTGTTGGGTTCATTACAATACGTTTTCTATACACTATGCACATAGTACGTGTAGAGAAAGTAAAAACTGTCCAGTCGCTGGAATCCAACCAGAAGACAGTTTGCGATAATTCGAGACCTTTTTGGTAATCTAATGCAAAACATTTTGAAATTTGAGGAAACACATCATAAAGCATTCTTATTGAGAAGCGTCTATTTTGACGAGTTTTATTGTCTAATTCACTTGTTCAACCAAATCGTCAGTGACAAAAGAAGATCGCTACTCCGTGCTTCGTCATTACTGAATGTTAAACCTATTCTCTCACCATTCCATCTGCCATTACGCTTTCATGTAAAGCACCCCAAGTTGACAATGAATTTCAGCTGGCCTAACATTCCTTGCGTTCAAAACTAAATTACGGAACGCACTTCATAGTTGGCGGGTTCAGAAATTATCTTAAATATTTTGAACAACAACTAACAACTGCATACACAACATGATACGGTTGTATTTCCGTTAGTGGATAGACAATGAACCAGAAATACGAGCGGTATGCGTGGAACTGCGACATTAGCTTGCAAGGCGATAGAACGAAACGGCACTTACTTTTTGGACACAATTTATTTTAATATATTTAATATTCTATTTCTATGGAACAAGTGTTACCTATGGTACAGCAAGTGCTCAAGAATGACTGTGCCATTACATAATTTTAACCTAAATTCAATCTTCTTCGCGGAAGGAATTTTTACATTAGACCAGGAAGATACGGAATACATGTCTTGAAAGCTAAAAGAATGAGAAATTACTGGTAAAAATAAGAAATATGATCTAAAAATCTGATATGTACCATTCACATGACATTCTCTTTATCCCTGCAACAAATTATTCTTAAAAAACTTATGCTTCTATTTATTTAATGCTAATCTAGAAAAATTAGCAGAAATATTCTTATTACCTTCTTCCTTGTAAGTAGAAAGGAAATAAGGGAGTAGCATAGGTTAAAGCGATAGTCAAAATCTGGTTACTATGTGACTGAAGTTCCTTTGTTTGTATGGACATGAGTTGACAAATTCCTGTATGGGAAAGGTTAAGATTTTCGACCCTGAAAACAAAAACAAGGAATATCTCAAAAACGATCAACACCAAGAAAAAATATATACAACATAAATGGTGTGTTTCAATGTGCTCTACATTTTTTGTATGGTAAGTTTTTGTCGATCTCTTACGGTTTAGCAGTTATACAAAATTTCGGAAAATTCACTCACAATAAAGTAGTCTTCAGAGGCTATTCCCAGAAAATTCAAAATATTATTTTATTTTTCGGGTAAATAACTTTAATATACGATATTTTAATCAAAATTGTTAGATCCATTTTTTAGAAAATCAAAATTTTCGAAAAAAGGGTAGTTTGGGGTGGGGGGATTTTTCTCAAAATCTTCGTGTCGCATCCCTAAACTTAAATACCAAGTTTGGCATTTTACCAACTTTTCGTTTTTGAGTTATCGTTTTCACGGACACACACACACACACACACACACACACACACACACACACACACACACACGGACCTTTTCTGAAAATACTTTTTTTTAGATAAAGGGGACCCTAAAACATATATTTCCAGTGAAATCTCGGTATCGAATTTTTTGGTGGAGTTCAATACCTTCTCTATACACTATGTACGTAGTTAGTATAGAGAAAGTAAAAAGGAATATCTCAAAAACGATTAACTCCACGAAAAATATATGACATAATGTGTGTGTTTTATCGTGATCTACATTTTTTGTGTATAAAGTTTTTGTCTATCTGTTACGGTTTACAGTTATGCAAAATTCAATAAATATCATCCGAATAAAGAGGTCTTAAGAGGTTATTCCCAGAAAATTCATGATATAGGTTTTACTTGGCATGTAAATATCTTAAATATAAGAGATTTTAATCAAAAGCGTTAAAATGTTTCGAAATGTTTTCCATGTAAAGGGTAGTTTGAGGTGGGGGATTTTCTTGAAAATCTTCTGTCGCATCTTCCAAATATACCAACCATAAATACATACACATGCACATACGGACGTTTTTCCATTTTTTTTTTTTTTTTATTCAGGAGGACCCAAAACATATATTTCCGGTGAAATCTCGGTATCGAATTTTTGGTTGCAATACAGTACCCTCTCTATACAATATGTACATAGTACGTGTAGAGATAATAAAAATTAATTTAAATAAAACTAGATACATCTGTTGAGCATCAAGCTAATATCCAAGTGGGAAAAGAAATAGTTAAGCACTGCACGCAGCAAAGATGGTAATGACATTAGATGTTGATATTGCTGCAAGAATGGCTGCACGTAAACTTATACCAGAGCATTGCATGGACTCATTTTGAATAATTCACTGAAACAGGAAACAAAGAAGAGGATCTTCCACAGGACGGTAGAGAATATAATATTATGTGGGCATTCACAATGATGTGACGGGACAAAATAAGAACTGTAGCGTTTACAACTCGCAACGCTTAAAAAGTTGAAAATGAGGATATGTGGAAGAATGGAGGAGTAGTTAATTCCATAACAAAAGAAAACAAGGCAGTTAAGTGTTATGGACATAAAAATGAATGGAGAAAACGAGTTGGCACATGAAGATGCCGGAATGGTGTCCCAAATCAAGACGTAAAAGAGGTCACTCAGTGCTGGCGTGGGAAGCATAAAAGAAACTGTGGAAGAAAAAAGACAAACCGAGTATATGACAATTCAAAACAGTAACCCTAACTGGGTGAGTAGAAAAAAATAGAAGTGACTCAGCATGATAAAACATTAACATCATTCGGACCAGAGACCTAATTTGTTCCGAGAGGGCAGGAAAACAACTTATGCAACTATACAGAAATAGCTGCATATCGTTAAACGACGTAAACTTAATAGCTAAAATTGCGCCTGTCTTATTCTGAATTTACGTATCTATGCTCTGTATAGGTCTGGCTTTTTTTTTTTTTTTTTTATAGAAATTCACGAGCCTTTAGCATACCTGTGGAGATTTATACATAAATTAAAGTTGGAGACATCCATAGTTATTGGTTTAATTGTTTTAATGTGTGTAGGACAGGAGTTGGACAGGTAGAGTCAGACTGAAAAATTGAATGCCTTACCTGGGATTTGAACCCGGATCTCCCGGTCTCTAGTCGGTTGCTCTTCCACTGAGCTACCATGTCAACAGATGTTACCTCGCAGATGATAGCCGATGGAGTTAGTTGCCATTTATCACGCCTGTAATTTTGAAGCCAAATTGCTCTTCTGGAATCGAAATAACCGGTGTCCTTTATGAGAATCAGTGAAACATTTTGGTACTGAACAGCCCACCATAGCTCCATGGCACGACAGCTCACAAGGAATCTTGGCCTACGTCATGGATGGGGTGCAGTATTGGAGGGTGAGATGTGGTCTGCGCCTCGAATTCCTCCCGGCCGGTTAATGCGCTCCTCATAACCTGGAGCCGCTACTTCTCCATCAAGTAGCTCCTCAATTGGCTCCCCAGGGACCTCATGAGTCTGAGTGCACCCCGGTCCAGGTCTTCCAGTGGGGGGGGGGGAATCCCCACGCCAGTACTGGGAATCGAACCCAGGTCTCCCACTTGGGAAGTAGCTGCGCTACCACCGCGCTAAGGAGATGACCGATCAACCCACCATATCGAAAATAAATTCAAAATGTAAACTCCGCAAAGCAAGCGACAACTTCTATGTGCTAGGTAAGGAGAATCTGAAGTAGATCTTGCTGTTAACTTCTTCTTAACCCTAAATGGCCGACGATTATACCCCCTCTTTATAGTGCCTTAACTCATATGATATAAATGGTAAAGTCTTTGGCATGTCCGATTTAAATACCTCGCGAACGTTCTCTTTCTTTGAACTTAGAATAATGAAGTCAATAAATGACGTAAATCACAGGAATGAACTGCACTGACATATTGCTGGATTCAGTAATCCCTTTAGACTGCTATAGCTACTGAGCACATCAAAAGTTAAACTGTTTTTACTTTTTCTATACGTACTATATACATAGTGTATAGAGAAGGTACCGTATTCCATCCAAAATTCGATACCGAAATTTCACCGGAAATACATGTTTTGGGTCCCCCTGAATCCAAAAAAAGCATTTTTGGAAAAAGGTCCGCATGTGTGCGTGTGTGTGTCTGTGGACAGCATAGCTCAAAAACGAAAAGACCATTATATTCAAGTTTGGTATCTTCCAAATTCTCCCACCCGCAACTACTCTTTGCATGGAGTTTTTTTTTCGAAAATGTTTATTTTTTCAAAAATGGCTCAACGATTTTGATTAAAATATCGTGTATTAAAGATATTTACCTGACAAATAATATGTATATCTTGAATTTTCTGGGAATAGCCTCTGAAGCCTACTTTATTCTGAATGAATTTTATGAAATTTTCCATAACTGCTAAACCGTAAGAAATGGACAAAAACTTACCACACAAAAATGTAGGGCACATTAAAACACACCATTTATGTTGTATAAAAAGTTTTCGAGGAGTTGATCGTTTTTGAGATATTTCTTGATTTTTGGTTTCAGCTTTGAAAAACTTGTACTTTTCTCATACAGGGATTTGTCAACTCGTGTCCATACAAACAAAGGAACTTCGGTCACCTATTAACCAGCCTTGGACTTCACTTTAACCTATGATACTCCCACATTTCGCTTCTACTTACAAGGAAGCAAGTAATAAGACTATTTCTGCTAATTTGTTCTCGATTAGCATGAAGTAAATAGAAGAATAAGCTAATTAACAATAATAACAATAGAGAAAGTCATGGAAATGGAACACATTAGATTTTTTTTTAATTTTTTAATCTTGGAATTAAAAACCAGTAAGTAAATTTTTGTATCCGTCCGTTTTTACAAAATTTGCGTCTGTGATGAAAATTTCGAAGAAGATTTTAGCATGAATTTGAAGCTTCAGTCTCAGGTTGAAAATACCCTACTCATTCTGTTATGGCGCCTTCAGGACATAAAAGCAGAAGCACTTCATTGCAAACAGACGACCTTGATTCTTGATCCGAACATGTAGTGTTTTGTTTCCTCCCCACGTGTAAGCAAATATCAGCGACATGATTGTAGAATTATTTCTGAATGCAACGGAAGAGCATTGTGTAAGCTACATATAAAAAGCCATTTATGCATCTGTATGAGGTCATGCAAAAATCCAAACAATCCTTCCGCGAAATGCACAATTTATGAAGGAGTAGGTGGGTCCAAGATGGTCGTTTGTGTACAGCTTTCTAAGAAGAAACTTCATTTGCAGTTGTAAACAACACATGTTGAGCCACTCCTAAAATAGCTTTATTTCTTTTGAATGTGAAGCTGTTCAACTGGAACATAAACGTTTCGTTCACAACATAGTCAAAAATAAAATAAAAAAAAAACCGATGTGGTCCATTCACATGACTTTTTCTACATCTCTGCAAAAAGTTTATACTTCTATTTACTTCATGCTAATCTAGAAAAAATTAGCAGAAATAGTCATTACTTGCTTCCTTGTACGTAGAAGTGAAATAAGTGAGTACCATAGATTAGTGATAGCCAAAGCTGGTTGCTCTGTAACTGAAGTTCCTTTGTTTGTATGAACAGGACTTGACAAAATCCTGTATGAGAAAAGCGTAAGTTTTTAAAGATGAAACCGAAAATAAGGATGTCTAAAAAAACTATCAACTCCGCGAAAAAAATGTATATAATATAAATTGTATGTTTTAACGTGCTCTACATTTTTTTGTGTGTTAAGTTTTTGTCCATCTCTTATGGTTTAGTAGTTATGCAAAATTCATCCAGAATAAAGTAGTCTTCAGAAGCTATTCCCAGAGAATTCAACATATACACTTTATTTGTCAGGTAATTATCTTTAATATACGATATTTTAATCAGATTTGTTAGAGCCATTTTTTAGAAAATCAAAATGTTCGAAAAAAGTTCCATGTAATGAATAGTTGGGAGCGGGAGGATTTTCTTGAAAATCTCTGTGTCGCATCCTTGGAAGATACCAAACCTAAATACAAAGTTTGGTTTTTAACGGACTTTTCGTTTTTGAGTTATACTTCCCACAGACATACACACACACACGGACATTTTTCTAAAAATGCTTTTTTTTTTTGAATTCAGCAGGTCTCAAAACATGTATTTCCGATGAAATCTCGGTATCAAATTTTTGGGTGCATTACAATACCTTCTCTATACACTATGTACATAGCACGTATAGAGAAAGTAAAAATATATTTGACATAAATTGTGTGTTTTATCGTGATCTACATTTTTGTGAGTAAGTTTTTGTCTATTTCTTACGCTTTGCAGTTATGCAAAATTCAATATATATCACCTAGAGGCTATTCCCAGAAAATTCAAGATATACATTTTATTTGGCATGTAAATGTCTTAAATATAAGAAACTATAACCATAATCGTTAGAGCCGTTTTTGAGAACAGCAAAATTTTCGATTTTTTTTTTTTTTTTTTTTTTTTTCATGATTTCAAATGAGCATTGACCTTATTTTGAAGATCTTCGTTGGTTTGAAAGTGCTGCCCTCCTAGCCACGTTTTCAGTTCAGGGAAAAGGTAAAAGTCGCAGGATGCCAGGTCAGGACTGTACGGCGGATGATCGAAAATGTCCCATTGGAATTGTTCAAGGAGCAGATGGGTTGTGCCAGAAGTGTGTGGACGAGCGTTGTCATGGATCAACACAATTCCTGAAGTCAGCATTCCTCTTCGTTTTTTATTTTTATTTATTTATTTATTTTTTTTTAATGGTTCTCCGCAGACGTCGTAAAGTTTCACAATAAACAGCTGCATAGGATATTGGTTCCGGGCTGCATCATTGGCGGCAACATTTTTGAAGCGGGTATTGCAAAGCTTGTGCACAGGTACGATAAATGGCTCAATCTCTTCGGTGATTATGTTGAAAAGTAACCATAAGTGTACAAAACTTTTAGTAATTAAATAGTTGTTTTCTTTGAAATTATCTTTTATTTGTAGCCTATCGGAGGTTGAAAAAAGGCCTTCGTAACTCACTATAAATATCGCAAACCTTATTATTAATGAGTTATATTTGGTCACGAAACAAAATTTGCATACTTTTTATGGCTGAAGATACCAAATCCAAAATAAAAATTTCTTTAACTTTATAATGTTGTTAATATAATATAATGTTCAGCATATATATATATATATATATATATATATATATATATATATATATATATATATATATTTATTGCAAAGGGCATCAAATGTAGCTTCAGCGAGTGTTTTCATCCGTTATAAAATGAATCCAGTTGAATAGCTTTGGAAAGAATCTCCGCATAACTGTATTATTTACACTCGCCTAGATCCAAAGTAATAAGCTCTGTTAATGGTGAACAGATTGAACTATCAAAGACACCTTTTTGCTTTCTCTATACGCACTATGTACATAGTGTATAGAGAAGGTATTGCACTCCACCAAAAAATTCGATACCGAGATTCCACGGAAATATATGTTTTAGGATCCCCAATATCCAAAAAAAGCATTTCCACAAAAAGGTCCGTGTGAGTGTGTGTGTGTCTGTGAACACGATAACTCAAAACGAAAAGTTGCTAAAATACCAAACTTGGTATTTAAGTTTAGTATATTCCAGGGATGCGACACGAAGATTTTGAGAAAAATCCCCCCACCCCCAACTACCCTTTACATGGATTTTTTTTCGAAAATTTTGATTTTCTCAAAAATTGCTAACTATTTTGATTAAAATTTTGAATATTAAAGATATTTACCTGATAAATGAAATGTATATCTTGAATTTTCTGGGAATAGCCTCTGAAGAGTACTTTAATCTGGATGAATTTTACGGAATTTTGAATAACTGCTAAACCTTAAGAGATGGACAAAAACTTACCACACGAAAAATGTAGAGCACGTTAAAACTCACAATGTATGTTATATACTTTTTTTCGTGGAGTTCATCGTTTTTGAGACATTCCTTATTTCTGGTTTCTGCTTTGAAAAGCTTATAC
Source organism: Hymenopus coronatus (assembly GCA_030762935.1). Lineage (NCBI taxonomy): Eukaryota > Metazoa > Arthropoda > Insecta > Mantodea > Hymenopodidae > Hymenopus > Hymenopus coronatus. The sequence continues at coordinate 31,744,622 of CM060885.1, read as the reverse complement.
TCTTCTCATACAGGAATTTGTCAACTGCTGTCCATACATACAAACAAAGGAACTTAAGTGATATAGCAACCAGCTTTTGACTATCACTTTAACCTACGGTACTCCCTTATTTCGCTTCTACTTACAAGGAAGAAAGTAATAAGACTATTTCTGCTATTTTTTGCTGATTAGTATGAAGTAAATAGAAGTATAAGCTTTTGAAGAATAATTTGTTGCAGAGATGTAGAGAAAGTCATGTGAATGGTATACATCAGATTTTTGTGTATGAAAAGCATTAATCTGAATTTCATTGATTATGTGATTTCAGGCATACAAGAAGTGGGTGGCGCATCACGGCGAAGAGCCCGGTCTTCCAGGCATCAACCTTACACACGATCAGCTCTTCTTTCTCAACTATGCCCAGATTTGGTGTGGGTCCATGAGACCCGAAGATGCTCTAACCAAGATTAGATCCTCTGTGCATTCCCCAGGACCGATAAGGGTTCTAGGACCGCTCTCCAATTCTTACGACTTTGCTGAGGCCTTCAAGTGCCCCGTAGGATCCCCAATGAACCCCAAGGAGAAATGTTCCGTCTGGTAAACCCAGACTGAATAATCAACCTGTATAACGTCTGTTCACTCTACAGTCAAGTATCATATGTAACTCATCAACTAAGCATCGACACCTCAGGAGTGAAATGTCTATACCTAAAGAGGTGCTCACACAGTTTAAGAATTGTATGAATCGGAAGAACCAATTGCGTTAGGACGTGCAATTGACGCTTGCTGCTCCACCATTACTAGCCAGTTTAGACAGCTTTTCTTGGAAATTAAGAAACAAATTTTGTTTGTTTGGTTTCTTTATGTGAAAGTTCCAGATAAGTTCAACTCAATCCACAGGACATTATAAAATTTGCTGACTGACACGATTTACCTCTTGCCACAGTTGGCTGTATCTGTGATTCAGCTCTCACTTTTTCGTGATCTTATTTTGTAGAACACGCAAATGTTGTTTCTATATCCTCTCTATGTTATACAACTCTTTGACTGACCTCAGCTGGGCTTTCTATTGATACGTTTCAGTTCTTTTAATATATGAAGTTTTGTTTTTTGTATTTCTTCTTTAGACTAAAAGAAAACTCTGCTACGAACTGAGAGGACCATCCACCAGCACCAATTACCCTACCCTCAAAAGCCAATAGCGAGATTTTAGACGTTTATATGACAATTTTAAGGAAAAACACAACTCGCCCGTAAGGAAACTAGGCTTTTGATTAACCAAATCCTCTTCCATAATAAAACAAAACAGCAATACAGTCCCACTTCTAGTTGAACACAAAAAACATAAGTAAAACTGCATGGCGAATTACTACTCGTGTTTATTTAAGTGTAGACAACACTAAAACACCTAATTATTTTAATTTTATAAAGTGGTTTAGTTAGCGGGCGTTTTCGGCGGCTGTTTTCTCTTCACTTGTGGGCCTACTTTAATTATTTATTGATTTTCGAGATTCAAATTTGTGCATAAAAAGTGAATTCAGATCTTGCAAAGAAGTATTAATTTTGTACATCTATCAAAGAACGCATACAAAAGCAACTACCGTTACAAACCTTGCTAGATTTAAGCAAGAAGCGACTAATGAGTTACCATGGCAATATCGTCTCCACTGTTCTAGCCAGTAAGAGCAACCAACTCCTAATCTTCTTATTCTAGACGTTCTCGGGCTTCAAGCCAGGTGAAGATGCACCCATCATCAGGATGATGACTCTTCATCACTACACCTGGCTTGAAGTCCGAGAATGTCTAGAATATGTTCGTCGCCAGGAAAGCTTCAGATCCTAACGTTCTGTCTACAAGATAACTTGCCGTGTTATACTGTAGCTACATCGAAGCATAATCTCTGCTCTTATGAGCCAGTGAGCGCCATACTACCGCTTCACCCTGCCTGCTTTGTTTTGCATCATGAAGCATTTCGGCTTCTGACGGCTGATTACAATGACATGCTCCTTACACTGTTTTTGGCTGAAATTCGTGGCACGAATGCGCCATAGTTTGTTGAACAATGCGTGGGGGTAAATGCACTCTCCCCTCTTTCGCTTAAGGTTGGACAACACTGCTTACCGGCACGCATTACAACTCTGTCACTTCTCTGCTCCTAGTGAACAGTCATAAATTGCGTATTGTTTAGAAATCACTCTGGCAGATGAGACGTAAAGCAAGACATGAGAAATCCAAGTTTGTAACTAAAATATATTATATTCCCTTTATTCCTCTTAAGCATCATTTGGGGATTCACATTTTCATTCTAAGAGCGATACTGCTTGCAGTGCAGGAATTGCACTTTTTATGGCCATCTAAGATCATAATGTCGTGACTACTCACTGCGGTTCCTATCACATGTTCGTATAAAAGCTAAATAACTGCTTACAGTACAAGATTCAAAAATGCCAAATTTCAATAATCTATTGGATGAGTTGTTGGGTGTTGATACGAGCTGTTAAGTTAAGAAATACTTCGTTTTTTGACAGTTATTTATAATCTGTATTGATCTTCAAACCATCAAATAATAACATATTCTGTTCATTCAGCTTATAACCATAATCCTCAACTTTTTAGTAGCATCTTCGTCTCTGAACGAACCGTCTTTCATTTGCTGTCTTCTTTCACCCCGTGAGACAAATAGATATTTTATTATGATTCTTTGCTTTTCTATCCCTTATATCTTTAATTTTTGTACGCTCTTGCTTCGCCAACTCTTTCTAAAATAGCTTTGTTACTTACTTGCGAATAATACGAATACGTTAATTTCCTATCCATTTTGTATGTTCCACTCTTCTCTACAAACAGTTCAAATCGTTTGTATTATGCAATGTCAAAATCCAAAACGCCTCACTTATGTTTTCCCTAGTTCTTTATTGAAGGTCTATAAAAGCAAATGTGTGTATATCACCCATTGTTATTCTGTTTGACTTTGACTTCAGTTCAAACATAGAACATTCCAAAAGTGAAAAATGGGTATTTTTCAGTATGCATTCTCAGTATATTATCTTTGGCATTTAGTCATCCTGTTATTGACGTCATTTAAATACCTGAATGTTTCCTAATGCATTCTCTTTCTGACGTATCTATCATATGCATTTTGTTTCTTCCTCCACGCCTAACTAATGCTCCGTATCTGATTTGTAAGCAAGTCTTCACCAAATTTTAGATGATAACTAGGGTATCCGTTTGATAAGGGACAACCCACCTTCCTATTTTACTTTTATTCATTTTTTTATTTTATTTATTCGTTTATTTTTACTTGTGTGTCTTATATGCTACCCCATATAGAAATTATATGAAAACATTACCTTTACGGTCTCTATTACTTTCTTCAGGAGTTGAAAAAGTATCTTCTATCCTTCTCTTCAATGAGTTTCCCACTCCATCCCAAATCACCAGGTTCCAGTGCACACAGAACTCGTGAGCGGCTCTTCCTGGTACCTGCGGAACTCCACCCTGCATGCTGATTATGATCTGTCGGAGGTGATGTGTATCCTCCGCATCTGCTGTAAGAGGCTCCATCAGTCCTAAACTCCTGAACCTCCACGACGAAGACTGAAGCGCTGTTGGCATTCCGATTTACGACTGGATATTTAGTTTTCTATTTATTCTCGTTGCTTATTTTTCTCTACTCTCTGTGTACCATTTTGGGACTGTCGCTGGATGGTACCCCAACTTCATGTTACATTATTGTTCTGTAACTGGTATATCGCATCTGATGTACCTAATTGCAGAGAGTAGTTTCCTTCTAATAAACACGATTTTCCGGATCCACAGTTGTCACACAATTTTCTGTAAACAACCTTTAGTGTTGCATCTATAGTGCAATTGTTTTTTCCTGGAAAGTGTACCAAATTAGCCTTTCAGTTTTGATAATAAAACAATAAAAATTCTTTATGGAAAAAATATCAGGATAACAGTCCTAAAATAATTGCAGAAGTTGGCATTTCTGTTATGCATTAGCAACATCACTGACTTGTGAAGTCTTCAAGCCACTCTTCGTTTTCAGTTCTGCTATGGCGTAAAGAAAGATTTTTTTCATCCTTCACCCACGTGGAGATGCAGACACTTCCTATTGCTCTTCATTGTTTATTTACCGAAGCATTAGTTCTGCTTCTTTTATAAACATTAAGAATTATTTTTTTCCTGTGATGTATTTAATATTCTCTAATCAAGCTAACCGGGTGATTCCTATCCTCGAAAAGCTCTCCTGGAAGGTATAAATTTCTTCCATCTTTTCAGTACACTTTTCTATGTGTTACTATGTTCTGCTTTCATTTTTTATTCACCACACTGAATTTCATTCCTCCTCTGCAAAATAACAATTTAGTCTCTCTTCCCCAACTGAGTGTCTTATTTCTTCACCTTTCTATTTTCATCCATTCTTCTTTCGTAAGGCTAATACGACAGTAATGAACGCAAATAGTATATGGAGCAAGTTTTCAACTGAAGGCACATTCGTCATAATGTTCAAATAAGGTAGTCACAGAAATACAGAGGGGAATTTAAATCAATCTCAACGTTTTTCTTATCAGCATCCGTAAATTAAATCCTTTGGTGTAACATATTTTAAGATCGTCGTTTATCATATCGTCGGTTGTCAAATAGATCCTATTGCTGGCATTCTGTAGATACATCATCAGGGAATACTTGTCTTGTCCGGCTCCACCCGCTTTCTTACATTCCATATAGTAACAAATGAGAACACCAGTTGCTGCGAAATGTACTTTATTTATGACTTAGACACTCAGCATAGTACATCTCGTCATTCTTGAGTTACTGTTGATACTGAAAACGTGTTGAATCGCAACTCACAATTGCATTCCTCAGCCACAGCTCGCAAATGAACGGCATTCTGAACTGTCGCCCTTAATTGTCCACTTTTAACTGCCCCAACTCGAGCTTCTTAAAAGCCCACCCGGATACTAGTAGCCACTTATGTAAGACCCGCATTCAAAAGGGAATGTTCTCGAAGGGGAAGCTACTCGAACCTCCCAAAAGAAATCGTCTGGAGCAACAATTACCAAAACTCCGGTAAGGCAGAACATAAAGTGTTTGTACTAAAGGGCCGGCCAAAAGTTCCACTCAGAAAGCCAGGTTAAGATAAAGCATCTGTGAAATTTAGAAAATTATATAAGGTATTTTTTTGAAATGTATGCCAGTTATTGTGCACAATAATGGGTTATTTTTATCAGAAACCAATGCTCTAACTTAAATAGTTCTTCAAATGATATGTTGTTACTGTCTAAATTCATTGTTCTAATAAAAATGAGTTACGTTTTTAAAAATAATCAAATATAAAAATCCAGTTTTAAAGAAATGAGTTTACAAATTGACCAGTCATAATATATTTTTTCTATTAGCCCTTATAAGTAGTAAACAAATTTATTGCTTATCGAATTCTCCAAAAAAAAATTATTTTTCAAAATGCAATAATTTACTTAACAAAATTGGAGAATTGTTTCGAAAAAATAATAGAACCATTTTCTTTAGCGTGCCTTTGAGAGACAATACCAAATTTTGGAGGAATCGTGTGGAATATTTTGAGTATGGAAATGTGTTGGAAAACAAGTTTGCTATAAAATAAGGTTTAAGGTTGGGAGTACCTACCAATAAGCATGCGTTTACACATTTGTAGCTACAGAAAATTGGTAGTCAACGTTCGCCAAGTGCGATAGATAAACTACATATTTTCTTAAATGTTAGAATTCATATCATAGTACGGGCGGCTCTCAGGCAAGTTTGCTCGCGGACACGTTATCACAAATGCCGTTATCTTATTAAGATATTAATTCCAGGGAAAGGAAAACATTGGCAGTTTAATGCAAACAAATACATATATACCTATTCATATTGATTGTTATTAATTAAAATCTCTTTCTCGAAAGCCCAACAAGACCCTTCGGTACCATCAGAAATGCATGACAGTTTATGCTTAGGAAAAGGTTTAGATATACATTTTTTCGTTCCAGTTCAGAAGTCAACAAGCTCACGTTATAGTTTTCTGTTATTTTCCGAACAAGTTATTTATTTATATACATATATTTATGCTCCTAAGATTAATTTTTCTACTCCATTCTCCCTGTCATTCTATTTCATTCTTCTTCCTCCAGAGCTTTTGCTTTCGTCCCTGTCCTTATTCCCTGCATCCACAGTTTCTGGAGCCTGTCTCTTTTCCCAGATTGGGACATCATTCCTAAGATTTTTGGATATGTCTATCCTAGTTTAGAAATTTATATGTTATTTTAATTTATTTCTCAATAACAATGTTGCCAGTTTTTAATTTTGAATGCTTTTCTGACTTTCTTAAAAAGTAAATCTCCGTACATTAACTTCGATGTTTGATCCTTTATTGAGTTTCCAAATTGTACCCCCATTTGTATCGGTACTGCTCAGTATTTATTTGTGTTCTTGCAAAGTATTGTGTATGCTCTATAATTGTTCTCTATGTTACTGTCCTGCTTCCTTTATCAGTTTTAACCCCCAAACATTCAAATAACTTCACGCCTTTTATGAAATATCTTTAATCTTCCAAAATTAAAACTTCAGACTCTGTTGCAAATCCCATATGAAATGTTTTATCTAGATTAACAATAATTATGCAAAGCTCAATCGTAAAATATAAATGAAGAGACGACAGTGGCAAAAAGTTTGGCAAGCTTAATGAAAACACGAAATATTGACAGCATTTCGGTACTGTGTTTTTAATTAGATAAGAATTAGGCAACTAAGCTGCAAACGCAAATCACGTATTAGAATTTGATCATGAAATCTATACTTCAATCAAGAATGAGTGAATCTCAACAAGTGGACTGTACATACTGATCATCTTTACTTATTCGGTCTTGCTAGACTTTTACATTTCAGTCATACGTCTTTTTGTTTTATCTACTTTCTTTTTTTAACAAGTACAACTTTTGTGATCAATACCAGTCTCGCGATATGGAATAATTTAGAATAAAGAAACTCTACCCCTTAAACATTCCTAGCATAATCACTAAAAGCACCGTACAGAGACATTTTCTGTAAATGCACGAAACACCAATACAGTCTCAGAATTTAGTTCTTACGGCAGGAGACATGCATAATTTTTGTAGTACAAATGATTATTTATTAATATTTTATAACTTCATTTATATATTACGTGTGTATGAATTATTCTTAATATGTTCATCTGTAGCCAGAACACCAGACTTGAAAGAAGTGTGATATCAACAGACTCCATTACTTCATGTGAAGTCTCTTTCTGTCTTGCTTATGATGGGGTAAACACAGCCAATGTAGTTGATGTTTGAGAAAACATTACCTCATCAATAACAAATATTCCCATCAGCTATACACAAATTTCATGTGCTGCAGTGTTATCAGAATGAAGCATTATTATGTGTGTGACAATAAACAAATATTTACTCGTCTCCACGCATGCATCGTGATATGACGTCAAGATTAATAAACAGTGTGACAGTTTGGGAGGAAAAGGACATGAAAAGAATTAGTTCTTGCCTGAATGAGGCAGAAACATCTGTAACAATGGAGTGAAATTCTTTCTTTTATCATCTGATGTAATTACATTCTTATATGATGTTTGAACTCTTTTGTGTATCATATGAAGTAACATATCTTAGAGAATTTTACAGGCACTTTATCATAAAAGTGTTTAAAGCTTGCAACATTTAAGTTTTTAACAGAGCTCTGACTGTCTTATACGTGTTTCTATATCCTAATTGAGCATTATGCCATCCATAATTTTGTTTTAACATTTTGGATGTTTGATCATTATTCATAAGAGGTAGTATTTTTGGGAGAAAAAAAGATACATTAATGTATCCAGAAGGAGTCTATTTCTTGATTATCTAAGCCATTCTTCCTTTTACTATAAGAATTTAAAAGTATGAAATATGCTGAAATCTTAAGTGTAAATGAAGAATACAGGATGGAAGAGAACTGAATAACGTAATCACTCAAAGCTCCGAATAAAATATAATTTTGAAATTGTTTGAGAATTTAACCAACAGAAATTGAACAAATGAATACATTTTGCATTCTATATTTAATAAATGTAATAAATAAATATTATACACAGCTGTTTTCACCAGATAGACCGTTAAATATAAAGTGCTAACGAACGTGCTCACAGAATAATAATAATTTAAACTTGCTTCGTTATAAAAGTATAATTTTTCAAGCTTACATTATGAATTCATTCAAACACAAAATTGGGGTTGATATTTTGCTATTAAAGATCATTATTAAACTGTATAATACACAATTGTGGATTATTGAAAAACTATAGAAATTTCAGAACTTCTAAATATAACCAATATCATTATTCTGTATAAAACATCACAAAAATGTATAGGTATTTGGAAACAGGAGGATACACAAGCACATCCTTGTACTTCTTTCCGTATACATTGTGAGCTAACGCATTAAATAGCGCTACCATACTTTTTAAATGAAATCTTTTTTTTCTCTCTAAAATTTGACGAATCACGTAATCCTTTGTATGTTAGCGTTACTCTTTTGTATTTCTAAGGGGTTTTGAATGTATGTTTCTCTTCCAACCTACATAATCAAAATACAAAATAATACTTAGAATTTGGGTATTTTGGTTTGTACCATAATTGTTTGAAAACTTGATTGTACTTTAAAATGTTGAATTAATAACAACTTGGACGGTAAAGCGCACAGACTAGTAAACTGTCAATGCTAGGTAATGCATACATTATTTCAGATAAAGATATAGTATATCTTCTGGTTCTGAGCCAGTAACATACTGCATTTACGGTAAGATACCATACTACCATAACAATGACGTCAGAGCTCTTCTATCATATTCTGGTGTACTTAATATTCACATTCTTATAAATTATGTAATTCATATATCTTATGGTCAATGTAAGTATTTACATATCAACTACAAATCTAGTTCGCGTCTTATCTTTGTATCATCATGACTAAAGATGTAGCAATTTTTACTATCAGCTTATAAGTTTTCGATATATCGATTCCAATAGTCTGTAGCACAATCGATATGTGCCTTTTCTGCGACCCACTAAGTTACCATGACAGAAAAGTTACCATTGTGCAATGTTATTGTGTTATCCTAATGCTATATTGTTAACAAATCGTGTAAAGCATTGTTACAAAAGCAAACAATAATCAACTTGTTTTACTACAAATGGTCTCTCCTGAGGTAAACCCCAAACACGTCTTCCTTTTGTTGACAGCGGGAAAGAAACAGTGTTTTACACAGCTGAACACTGTTAAGGACACCTAAGACAAATAACATTTTATACTGGGAGAGCCAATGAACTGTGAGCCGGATGCGCAGTGTTTTTCCTGTCCGCATCACGCGCATTGCCCTCCGCCGCTTATCATAGAAAGATGCGGATATAACCCTACCACATTTTACTACCGATAAAGGCTTTACTTAGGTACCAACTTTACGAAAGTAGATACTGAAACTGGCCACCGTCGATATCCATACATTTTGGCACCTCTTTAGAAAACTACAATAGTTTTCAACCTCCGATAGACTATAAATAAAAGACAAGTTCATAGAAAATAATTATTTTAGTACTAAAAGTTTTGTACATTTATGGTTACTTTTCAACATAATCACCGAAAAGATTGAGAAATGTATCGTACTATGCACAAGCTTTGCAATAGTCGCCCTCCGTGGTGTAATGGTTCATGCTGACTTCATATACCCAAGGTCGCGGGTTCAAACCCGGCGGAGGACGATGGATTTTTTCGGGCGTAAAAATCCTTAGCATGGCTTCCTTCGGAAGGGAAGTAAAGCCGTTGGTCCCGTGTCTTAGATTTACGGCACGTAAAAGAACCTCAAGCCTGATTGAGAGGCCTCTGAGCAAAATTAAGCGGTCTTTAACGCCCAATTTAGAATGGGACGCTGAGAACCACAGCAGTTAAAGAGCGTCCATAAATAACACGACATTTACATTTTAGCTTTGCTTTTACCCACTTCAAAAAATGTTGCCGCCATTGATTTCAAATGAGTATTGACGTTTTAAAGATCTTCCTTGGTTTGAAAATGCTGCCCTCCTAGCCACGTCTTCAGTTCAGGAAAAAGGTGAAAGTTGCTGGGTGCCAGGTCAGGACTGTATTGCGGATGGTCGAAAATGTCCTATTGAAATTGTTCAAGTAGTCGATGGGTTGTGCCAGCAGTGTGTGGAGAGCGTTGTCATGGATCAACACAATTCCTGAAGTCAGCATTCCTCTTCGTTTGTTTTGAATGGGTCTCTGCAAACGTCGTCGTAAAGTTTCACAATAAACAGCTGCATTGATAGTGGTTCCGGGCTGCATCATTGGCGGCAACATTTTTGAAGCGGGCATTGCGAAGCTTGTGCACAGGTACGATAAATTTTGAAAAGTAACCATAAGTGTACAAAACCTTTAGTAATAAAATAGTTATTTTCTACGAACTTGTCTTTTATTTATAGCCTATCGGAGGTTGGAAAAAAACGGCCCTCGTATATATCACTCTCAGTAGTTCACATTGACAAAAGCTGGCAGTTTCCTGATGTGGGTTTTTCTTGTACATTTCGTTTTATTTACTTCAGAGAGAAATAGAAATCACAGTTTATGGATTGTTGCATGTCCTGGAACTTTTACATTCGTGAATCTTTTTTGCAAATACTTTCACTTGACGATCTGAGTTAACAGATATGGATCATAAAAAAATACACCCTGTGCAGTAGAAAACATATACTGAACCATAACATACTTTGTGACGAAGTAAAGGACAAAATTATAAATAGATCGTAATAACTGAACTACACCATATCACTGTCGCTCAATACTGTATTTCCAGAGCAGAGCAAAACTGCTTTTAAAGCGTGACCTTGTTTACAGCAGCAGTACAAAATCATGTTTCCACACGCCTAGTGGTAAAGCACCGCACAGCTGGTGGGCAATTCATAGGCTCTCTCGATTAAATATAAATCATACATTCTGCATTGATAATATTCTCAACAGAATATTATATATCTACCTGTTTCATTAAAATATATAGAGTATTACAGGAGATTTAATATTTTGGGGCAACAATGAATGCACTTTTTTTAAATTTTCCCAGTAGAAACTATTTTAAATGCTGTAATTTCACTAGGCATCAGATATGTTTATCTGTAATGAGCATTTCAAGCATTGTTTTAAATTCTGTCTTTTGATACAAAGGCTTTCGTTGAGAGGGTGAAATTGATTGAGTCCTTATCGTAATATAGATTTGTCTGACTGAACATTTCGACAAGTTGGGCAATAGTCATTAATTATAATCACCTCCAGTAAAATAAAAAACATTATTAAATATTTCAAAACTACAATCCAAAGTTCACGTAGTGTAATAGAAATAAAATAAGAGGATACAGGAAGGCAACTATGAAGCCCAGGACCATCTGTGACACATAATTCTTATTATACCTATTTACTATCAAAGAGCACCTAGCAATCCCGTGAAACTAAAGTCCATATTTAGATTAATTAAACAGATGTTACAGGAAGGCGATCACGCAAATATTATCTATAAACATATTTTTGGAGTAGATGATTGGGAAAAACGATTAAGCAAATTAAGATTCTCGTGTTCGCATAAGTGTCAAGTCGATCCGAAATTAAGTTGAAATGAGCATAGCAGTAAGGGAAATGGAAATTACTAAAATGAAGTGTTCATAATCTCCTATCACTCAATGAAACAAAGAGAGAACACACAAAATCAGCCTAAGACTTTGACTTTTAACATACCGAATAGCTGATCTCTCTATTTGTAAAGATATACATACTTAACAATAATTATTTTAACATAATTATAAATTCTTTTAATAATAATAAAATAATAATAATAAATTATTACGATTATGGACATAAATTAATTTGTACAGCTGGTTGGTAAAATAATCACTGATCGCCTCTCTTTAGCATATTTACGCCCAATTCCCTGCTTTCCATTTTCGAACCATTGCTGCCCTTCATAAGTTCTACAATGGTTATGGCCAGTTTGTTTATTTTTTTTTCTCAGAATCACTTAGACTTGAAAATACACCACTTTTCTTTCATACTGTGGCCACCGCACGTTGGTTTTCGCCGCGGCCGCCTCAGTTCGGACTTCGGCTGAAATAGTTATATCTGCGATGTCGTTACAAAATCTCACAGTTAAAAGTTATAATTACAACGATAAGCACATATTGCATGACAACTCTTCTAGGGAAGTCAGAGAGAATTTTAAATACAATTCCCCTCTCCCACACACCGAAACTCTATGAAGACTAGAGAGCATACCGGGTCTCTTATCGATAGAAAGTGAAGAGTTGTTGCTGAGGAGAAGCTGGATGAAATTGGAGGCTTGAACAGGAAAGTGGAGTTTCGATGAATTGGGATTACATACTGATAAAATATTGAACTTGAAAGACGGTACTTTTAAACCCCGGACTTCATAGTTTAACCAATTATTAGGTCAATTAATTACTATACTTGAAATTGGAGCTTTACAGATCACTGTGGTCCATAAATTTCTACTACGTGAGCAGCAGGCTCTGATATATTTCTGTAATTGTATTATGCGAAATGTCAATAAATTATCTCGTGCTTTATATTCCTCTGTGACAAGTTTGTTTCTTTACAAAGTAACATATTGGAGCACAGAGAGCCCCGAGTTTACATATGAGGCTTCCTTGCAGTACTCGAAAACTGGCATGTGGAGTTCAGTAAATGCAGACATAATATCAGGACATACATTTTTGTTTAAATATGCAATGCGCAGGAACGACTTTCTCACACTATATTTTTGAACAGTCAATCTGGATTTTTCTGAGAATGCTGTGCTGTCGTACATACAACTGATGAGTCATTACATTTAATTCAGGATAATGTTTAAGATGGTTAATAAGTGATTTGGCCCTCACGATACCATTTAACTGTATGGAATTCTTAGCTTTTGGGGGAAATTTGAGTTTTATTTATGGACGCCCTTTAACAAGTATGGTAGTCAGCGTTCCATTTTGGTGTGGGCGTGAAAGAGCCCTTAATTTTGTTCACAAGCCTCTGTCAGCTTTGAGGTACTTTAGGTGACACAAATATGGGATATGAGAGCATGGCTTTAAGATTTAATTGTTTTCTCACGCAAGCCATGTGTAGGACAGGTGTTGGATAGGTAGAGTCAGACGGAAATCAATTCCAATTGACCATAATAGTTGGCCATGCTATGAATCCTGGCGCTTAAAGTACTTGCAACATCGTAAATCTCCATTGGAGTTGTCATCTCAAAATAATTTGAGATCACCTTGTGGTTTACCGAGTCAGTTGAGAAATTCAATGCTATGCCGGCATGGTGCTATGGTAGCACAGTGGTAGAACAACCGGCTAGAGACCGGGAGATCCGTGGTTCAAATTCAGTCTGACTACTCATCCAATATGATTAAGATGTGTACTTTTTGGACGAAATAAAAACACCAAACATATATTTTCCCTGTGTCTAGGTCTATAGGGAACTAAATGGTAAGGATGATTTGTATGTAACTACATTATAATTGACTTCTCTAGATTATGTTCTTAAAACAGTAAAAAACCTATGACTGAGAAGTTAGGACACTACCCCTAGATCCGAAGAAGATCTCTGGAAGAAATTGAAACATAAAGTATGAGCAACAAATGTCCATACATTGTAAGAACTAAGAGAAAACAGATATTTTCATTCAATGTGTGTGAATATTTCCTGAGATGATAGAAATATTTGCACAGAGGACAATAAGGGTACGCGCAAGACAGAGCCTGGTTGGTCGCTGGTTGCCTGGTTGGTTTAATAGCCAGTAGCAAACAAACAACATGGGTTTTTGGGAGTTTATTTCACTCGCATGGCCTGTTTTATGGCTTATTTTACCCTCTTCAGCTAATTTTATTATTTGTTTATTATTAATGACCGTATTCATGCATCTTTGGTTGTTTCACTTATTTATTTATGTTTAATTATATGTCAAGGGAAGGAAGACTTTTTTATTTTATTATGAACATAGATATTGGCATGGCATAACAATTTGATATTAATGACATAAGTATGACTTAGTGTTAGGTGTCTTTAAGTAACCATGGTTATATTAGGAGTTGTTGGATGTGGTTTTGTAATTCTTGTCTCTCTTTTTCTCTGTTGTATGATTTGAGTATGGTCTTGAGTCACTAAGTTTTATTTTGTAGCTGTTCTTTATATTCGTTTGCTTTCTCGATGATTTGTTTTCTGCAAGGTCGGTCGGTTGCATGATCAAGGTATTTGGTTGTCATCTTTTTAACGGTAGGAATGAACAATACTATTTAAATGGAGGCGAGGTGTGCAAGACGGAGTCTGGTTGATGGCCTGTTAGCTCGATGGTAATGGGTATCCCTCAATCTTTGTAGTAACCAATAGGTAATTTTTGCGCATGTATCAGAAACCTACCCACGCTGCCGGAATAATAAATAAACTGTGAAAACATTATATCGTGTATATTTATGAGCACCTTGTATTATAAGGCTCATCTTGATCACCGGAACAGACATATAATCGCAAAATATGGGACGAAGTAGCAATTGAAATTGATAGCAATAATGTAAGTACATTAAATAAACTCTAAGATTATGCATTCTATGTACATTATAATTGCGTTGAGTGTAAATAAACAAATGAGATTAATCCGCTGGATTATTGTTATAGAAGAGGTGACCGAAGGTTTGTTCCACGTGAGTTTGCCCCGTTTCTCTTAAAGGTCACATCTCATTGGCTGCCGCTATGAGAAAGGCAGTTTGCCGCACAAATTAGTTATTTGTTTAACATGATCATTTATTTTAACATATTCGAAGAGAGCTGTCAAAATACCTTCTCATTAACTTATGAAACATTATAGTTTTAAGTGAGTTACAGCATTTGGAATGCATGTAAATTCTCCTCATGAAATAGATGGGAGGATCCTTTGCTTCAAACCTGCAAATGCATCCATCTATCATGACAGTGTGTTTATGTCACTTTTATCGCCTATCCTCGCGTGGCATGCGGCTAGTTTATCACCATTCAAAGGGTACATAAGCCAGTCAAGAGAATGGGGTACGTAACGCAGTGAGGAAGGATACAGCAAGCTTATAAGAAAAAGATTAGCTACATTATTATTGTTGGTCAATACTGCTGGAACCTATTGCTTAGTCTCAGGTTCTTTCCTCTTTAGCGCAGGAACAGGCAAGTTAACAAACCAGGCTCCGTCTTGCACACTCAAGCGTTCTACCCAAAGACTAACCAGGTAGAATGCGACCAACCCGGTAACAAAACAGACTCCGTCCTGCACGTACCTTATGCCTACTGTTGTAACTATAACTATGGGAATGTGAAACAGTTGCGTGGAAGTATTTCGAAGAGAATCCGAGCCATGATGGCAGCTGGGTGGAAGTATTTGGATGAGAATCCGAGTCGGTGGCAGCTGGGTGGAGCTATTTCGAAGTGAATCCGAGCCGGTGGCAGCTGGGTGGATCTATTTCGATGAGAATCCGAGCCGGTGGCAGCTGGGTGGATGTATTTCGATGAGAATCCGAGCCGGTGGCAGTTGGGTGGAGCTATTTCGATGAGAATCCGAGCCGGTGGCAGTTGGGTGGAGCTATTTCGATGAGAATCCGAGCCGGTGGCAGCTATTTCGAAGAGAATCCGAGCCATGGTGGCAGGTGCACGAGTCGTCGGGTGTTTGCCACATAGTTAAAGGAAAACCTGTAGAAGGTTCCAAATTGCAATGACAAATAGCAATCTCAAGACTGCATGTTAGAGCCATCAGAATCACAAATACTGCTCTTTTATACATGGAAATTAAATTAAATTGAGTATTATTTATGGACGCTCTTTAACTGTTGCGGTTCTCAGTATCCCTTCTATAGAGGGCGTGAAAAACCGATTACTTTTGCTCTGTGGCCCCTCTATCAGACTTGAGGTATGTTTACGTGACGTAAGTCTACCGAAGGAAGCCATGCTAAGGATTTTTACGCCCTCCGCCAGGTTTGAACCAGAGGCCGGCATGTTACCCACAGACCACGGAGGACGACTCTATACATGGAAGTGGCATCTGATTGCGAGCAGACCGTAAGTTTCCACCTGATCTTCACAGGACGCCCATTGCAATGGCAATCAAAGTCCAAAAATGCTCCAATCTGTTTTAAAATTACTTCATTCTGTATACCAGAGTAAATTATGAAACCTATTTTGTTAAATGTAGGTTGTAACATCATATATGTTGTTTCGTTACACTTGCTTACTGTCCTAAATTGGTATGCCGTAAAATATCGATTTAGTTAAACGACATGGGTACTCATGGTTGGCATTTTAGATTTTGCAATTTTATCCATGTCTTCAAAATAATCTCATATGCTATAGTACTACAATTAAACAGCGGAGTTTAAATTCCAAACAGATATCTATTATAATTTTAAATTAGTTTACCTTTATGATAGTAATCTAGTATTCCACGCACTAATCGTAACTTTGAAAAAATATATATATAAAACATACCACGTTACATACGTACGTAATTTTAAAAAACATCTTGTATTCAAATACCTATACACAAACTGGCCCTTTTCTGGTTACTTCATAAAAAGTTGTTATACTTTTGGTTCCATCATTTTTGCATCAATTTCTCAGTGATCCAATTCCAAACAACCCAACAAAAAATCTGACGTGTTCGATTCACGTGACTTTCTCTACATCCCTATCACAAATTATTATTAAACAGCTTTTTCTATCTATTTCATGCTAATTGAGATACAATTAGCAGAAATGGTCTTATTATTTGCTTCCTTGCAAGTAAAAGGGAAATAAGGAAATACCATAGGCTAAAGCAATAGTCAAATATTTTAAAAGCTGTTTGCTTCGTATTTGAAATTCCTTTGTTTCTATGGACAGGGGTTGACAAATTCCCGTATGAGAAAAATATAAGTACGTATGAGAAAGGTATATGTAAAAATCTGAAGTGTTCCATTCACGTGACTCTCTTTACATCTCTGTAACAAATTATCTACTTCATACTAATTGAAATAAGCATTAGTAGAACTGCTTTCTTGTACAAAGAAGGGAAATAAGGGAATACACCAGGCTAAAACGATAGTCAAATCTTTTAAAAGCTGGTTGTCATGTGGTTGAAATTTCTCTTTGCTTTGCCAGAGTTGAGGAATTTCCGTTTGTGAGCAATTTTAAGTATTTTAAAACACAAACCAAAAACAAGGAATATCTAAAAAATGGTCAACTCTACGGAAAAAATACATGTGACATAAATTGTGTGTTTTATCGTGATCTACATAGGTTAATGCGGTCCTCATGACCTGGAACCGCTACTTCTGCATCAAGTAAGTCCGCTATTAGGCCCCCCAGGTACCTCTCGTGGCTGAGTGCACCCCAGACCTCGTCTCCCAACGGGGGAAAAATCCTCACGCTGGTACTGGGAATCGAACCCAGATCTCGCGCTACCACCGCGCTAAGGAGACGATCTGAATTCAAATTTGAGGATAATTTTCAGACCAAATTCTGTGTGTATTAACTCCACCATTTTGATAGAAGTGTGATTCGTCTGTCCAATGAATTCATTAATTTGAGTGTTCACTGACATATATAAAGCTCAATCATAACTGGCCCGCTTGTCACTTTGACTGTCAAAGTTGGTTTCAGTTTATATGGATAAAGCTGTTTCCTTAGAACTCTCCAAACTCATCTGAAGTTGCCTTGATACCAGTGCGACACTGCTAATTCCATAATTATTATTTCTACTTACGTCATTATTTGCATGAAGCACCTCAGCAACATGAAGTGATAAAACACTACTGATAAATAAGGGTAACTTAATAATAAAACCTGAAAAGAAACGAAAGAAATGCATCAAATTAAATAAATAAGAAGAAAAAAATATTGTGTTACACTCACATGCCTTTCTCTAGCCGTTCCACAAACTTCTTCCATAAGATTATTCTTCTTTCTGCACCTTGTTAATCGAGGTATTCAGCACAATGTTTTTATTTCTTAGTTCCTATAAGCAGGAAGAAAATAAGGGAATACACTAGGCTAAATCGATAGTCAAATGTTTTAAAAGCTGTCGTTATGCGATTGTCATTACAAATCGCTTCTTTTTTTGGCCAGGGGTAGAACAAAAGAAAAACGGACACTCCCGTCTGAGAAAAGTATAAGTACTTCACAACTGAAACTAATAACGGTAAGTTCCACGAAAAAAATGTATATGACATATATTGTGTAATTTAACAAAGCCTACATTTTTTGTATAGTAAGTTGTTTATCAGTTATGCCAAATTAAGCAAAATTCATCCAGAATAAACAGGTCTTTAGAAGCTATTCCCAGAAAATTCAAGATGTACATTTTATTTGTCAGGTAAATATCTTTAATATACGATATTTTAATCAAAATCGTTAGAGCCATTTTTAAGAAAAACAACATTTTCGAAAAAAGTTTCATGTAAAGGGTAGTTTGGGTTGGGGGATTTTTCTCAAAATCTTCGTGTCGCATCCCTGGAAGATACTGAACTTAAATACCAAGTTTGGTATTTTAACTACTTTTCGTTTTTTTTTTGTTTTTGTTTTTGTTTTTGTTTTTTTTTTTTTTAATGATTTATTGATCGATCAGCGGATGTGCGCTCTACAGATCATTGATTTTAGACATTATTTACATGCATGATACTGAATAACATTGAAATTAGGTAAGCCACATTGGGCCCCTCATAAGTAGGTACATTTTTTTTTTTTTTTTTTTTATTTTACAGAAAGTCTTGCTGTGAGAGCTGGTCCAGTGGTAGGCGACTCTTGATGCGAGTTGGATGGCTAGATTTTCTGCCAAGAGAATAGTGAATGGCTCCTGAGACGTCTTTTAGCTAGCTGTAAAACTGTTCGGCTTGTGAAGAAATTGACTGTTGAATGATGCTGATTCCAGTTTCTCTATGTAGTTGACTATTTCTGACAAACCATGGTGCATTCGTTGAGATTCGCAATATTTTGTTTTTAAATGTCTGGATACGTTTGATTTCAGAAGGACTAGTTCCTCCCCAAACTGGACAAGCGTATAGTAGCAGTGGTCTTAATAGAGTCGTGTAAAGTAGTGTGCAGTTTTTTAGTTTGAGTGAAGATCTTTTGTTGAGGAGGGGGTAGAGTTTTGCCAGTCTTGCTCGGGCTAGTTTAAGTTTGTTGCTTATATGTGGTTTCCATGTGAGTCGTCGATCCAGGAGTACACCGAGATATTTCACTGTTTCTGTATTAGTTTTCCAGGGTATCTGTTTCACTGGGAGCGTTACTGGTGGTGGATAGTTTTGTCTGCATAGTGTAAAGACCATTGCTTCACATTTTTGCTGGTTGAGCGAAATAAGCCAGTTGTCTAGCCAGGGTATAATTAAGTTTAAGGCCTCTTGAAGGTGATTTCTGGCGGTTTGGATATTGCGATGTGTTGAGAAGATTGCAGTATCGTCCGCTTACATAGCGATTTGTGCTGTAGGCGTTGCAGGCATATCAGAGGTGTACAGGTTGAACAGAACTGGTCCCAGGATAGATTCTTGAGGAACTCCGGCTGTTATAGGTTTTGTAGAAGAGTGACAACTACCTATGCGGACTGAGAATGTTCGTTGTGACAGAAAGGAGGAAATTATTTTATAGAGGTAGTCTGGAATGCCGTTGATGAACAGTTTGTATAGAAGACCCTGATGCCAAACCCTGTCGAATGCCTGAGTGAAGTCAAGGAAAGCTGCAGTTGTGTGTTCTTTCTTCTCGAAGCCTTGTGCCACTTGCTCTGTAATCCGGAGAATTTGATGGGTGGTTGAATGTTTACGACGAAAACCGAATTGAAAGGGAGGTAATACTGATGCTTCATTGAGAAATTTTGCTAAACGCTTCAGTATAATCTTTTCATACACTTTGGACAGAGTTGGTAGCAGACTTATAGGACGATAATTGTTTGGGTCTGAGGAGCTTTTCCAAGGTTTATGAATAACAATAATTCTAGCGTGTTTCCAGATTCTGGGGAAGTAGCCCATACGTATCAAACTATTGAAGAGTGAGGCTCGAATAGCAAGTGCTTTGCGAGTCAGATGTTTTAATACAAAATTTGGAACTAGGTCATGACCAGGCGATTTTCTTGCTGGTAGTTGCTGGATTATGAACAAGATTTCTTTTGGCGAAGTGAAGTCAATGGGAAGTGGAGCAGTGGTATAAGAACCAGGAAAACGTTCAATTTCGTGGTTGAATTCTTCGTTTATCACTGGGTTTGGGCTGAAGATACATTGTAGAGTATTTGCGAATAGTTCCGACTTCTCAAAGTCGGTTATGTAGTGTTTTCCATCTTGTATTAAGGGTGGAATAAGCGTCGGTTCTTTTAATATTCTTTTGGTTTCTTTCCACAAGGATGAATCTTCTGGTGAAATGCTGGAGAGGTGCCGTTGGTAAGTCGAGTACCGGTACTCATCCATTTGTTTTTTTACCTTTCTTGTGAGTTGGTTCAAGCAATGAAGTTACCAGGTTTCTCTGTACTTCTGCCAAAGCCGGCGCATTTTGTGTTTTTCTTTCAAGAGAGATCTGATGTTAGAGGGCAGAGTTTCGTGATAGGGGTTTCTTTGTTGCCGAGGTCTAGCTGGAGCTGTGGATTTGTCTATGGCTGAAGTTATGATTTTTGTGAACTCAAGAATTGCTGCTTCTGCATCACTGGGACTTTTCAGGTTGCACGCAGGTTTTAGCTCGTTATCAATTACATGTTGGAAGGTTTCCCAATGTATGAAACCTCTGCTGAGTCTCCTAGTGGACTGTGGACGTAAAATCAGATTGTTGTCAAATGATATCAAGACTGGGGAGTGGTCGGAGTCCATTTCAGGTAGAACAGCCATGGTGGGAAAGCCTAATACATTTTTGTAAAGTACTATGTCTAGTATGTCAGGTGCTACATTTTGCCTAAAGAAAGTAGGACCAGGTGGGGCTAAGATGTTAACTGCATTGCGCTCAGCTGCTGTTAATAGTCGTCTTCCGTTTGGAGTTGTCACACGGCATCCCCATGTTTCATGCTTACTATTTAGATCTCCCACGAGAAGGGTTGGCACTGTGTCAGAGAATATAGTAGTAATATCCTGGTCATTGAGGCAGAGTCCTGGTGGCTTGTATGCTGAGATTATTGTCGTTTTAGTGGAGTTTTGCATGGGTATTTGAACTGCGCAAGCTTCGAGGCTAGTTAGTTGGGGTAGTAGGACCGAGTAGTGGTGTATTTCCTTTCGAATGAAGATGGCCACTCCACCCGAGGCGACGAGAGCTTCGCGATCGGACCTATACGCTGCATAACCAGGTACTGAAAACTTTTCCTGTGGTGCTAGATGAGTCTCAGTGACGCAAGCTACTGCGACGTTGTGTCTTGAGATAGATTCCAGAAAGACTTCCCGCTTGGCTTTGATTCCGTTAGCGTTCCAGTTTAGTATAGTTAGTTGAGAGAATGTATATACTTGATTTTTAGTGGCCATTAGCAAACAAACTTGCAAAAAGCTGTAATAAAAAGGATTTGATTTTTGGTAGATATGGTGCTAGAAAATTAATAGCTAGCTGAATAAGGTTTCCAGTGTCATCGGAGGAAGAAGCAGAAGAAGAATTTTGTTCAAATGCTTGCTGAGTGGAATGTCGATAACTTTTATCTTCTGGATGAACTGAGCGTGGCCACTGAGAAGTTTCAGGAGCAGAACAAGAAGAAGTTGGTGTCAGCTTTGGAAAATTCTCCAGGTTTAGCTTTGGTGGTGTAGGTGTTTTTACGGGTTCGGTTACAATTGCATTGGATTTATTTTTTAATTCCAAGTAAATACGACAACCTCTAAAATTTGCCGGATGAGCTTCTCCGCAGTTCACGCAGGAGGGCTGAGTATCTTTGTGTTTTGGGCATTCAGAGAAATGATGGTTAGAGGGGACACTTTACACATCGAGGTGCAAGTCGACAGACGTTTTTAGTATGCCCATAGCGCTTGCATCGTGTGCATTGTGGGATGCTTGTGGGTTTCTTACGGTATTCAACTTTTATTAAAGCATGGTGAATGTGTTTGACTTCAAAGATCTTCTTTCCTTGTTCATTGTTTTCTAATTCAACAGCGCATAGCGGCATAGGTTGACGATCTTTGTAAAAGAGTCTTGTAACTTTTATCACTGGTAACTTCAGAGTGGTTAATTCTGTGGTTATGTCGTCGTTTGTAAGAGAGTAGGGAACATTTCTCAAGATAACTTCAAGTCTTTTGAAATTTGGATCACGGAAGGTGTGAAAAGGGAGCTTTGATTCTTCCAGGAATTTTGTAAGGGCTCGGAAGTCATTGACTGAAGTTGTATTTATTTTAAGGACTTTATTTTGCTGTGTGTTGAGTAGTCATCTTTTACAATAGTACCTATGTCGCGGATAATCTGCTGGTGGTTGTTCACTTCATGGAGAAAAATGGGTGGGGTCCTGGTTTTAGAGGCTGTAGTAAAATTTACTTCAGCGACTGTGTCGTTAGCTTCCTCCATTGTTTCCAAAGGGGAAAATTTATTGTGTATGGAGGTTAAGTTCCACAATATATTTAGAGTTTACAGCTGAGGCTGAAGTTATATGCTTTTTGTTAGGAGTGAAAAACCCGTCACTTGACATGGAGGCATTACCTTGATTGAGATCTTCAAGTGGGCGTTTATGAACTAACTTGGGTCTTTGTAAGATTGAACGAGATGTAGTAGAAATTTCCACAGGATTAATAGAATGTGAATCTGAGAATGTTTGTTCTTGTTGATTAGATTGCATGGTGTTGGTAACCAGACAAAAGAAATTCTGCTTTGCAGACAAATGACGATCTGCTTTGCAGACAACTGACGATCTACTTTTTAACAAAAGGCAATTCTGAAGAGAGCTAACCAAATGAAATTAAATATATAATAAATAATGCGTTATGTACAACGCATGGAATTCCTAACATTTACACTGCTTGTTAAAGGTTTGGGGAAAACTTCTATAAGCGAAAACGGACACACACACGGACCTTTCTCTGGAAATGCTTTTTTTGGATTCAGGGGGTCCTAAAACATGTATTTCCGGTGAAATCTCGACATCGAATTTTTGGGTGGAATGCAATACTTCTCTATCCCTACGTACATTGTACTTACGGGGCAAGAGAAAGTAAAAACAACGCAAATAAACAGAGGGAATTTAAGGAAATAAATAAAGTAATAAATAGAATGAAATTATGAACAAAAATAGAATAAAATATATTTAAATAAAGGGAAATTTTAAAAGGGAAACGGACAGTGGAAATAAAATCGCTTAACACAAAGATCCATGAGTCCAGCAAGAGGAAGCCAGGACAGGTCATTAGGGAACAATAGAAACTGGTATTTCAAGTCTAGAAGTTCAGAGCTTCAGATAATAGGGGGAAATGCACATATGAATTTCACGCTCCACGAAATGTAGAATGTGTAATCAGGCGTGTTAAAATATTAATAGCAGTAAGAACATAGGGTGGCTTCTAAAATTCTGAGACCAATGAAAACGCGACAAAATATAAAAGTCTGATGTGTACCATTCACATGACTTTCTCCATATCCCTGCAACAAATAATTCTTAAAACGCTTATAGTTCTATTTACTTTATGGTAATCAGAAAAAATTAACAGAAATAGTCTTATTACTCGCTTCCTTGTAAGTAGGAGCGAAATAAGGGACAACCGTAGGTTAAAGTGATAGTGAATTTTGGGTGCAATACAATACCTTCTCTATACACTATGTACATAGTACATGTAGAGAAAGCAAAAATACTGTACCCATAATAACTGTGAACCTGAAAAAATGAAAGCAAAACAAACCCAGTACGTCTCTTCTTCTGCTTTTATTCTATCTCAAATATAATATTTATAGGTTTAAAGTTTGAAGTGACTTTTGAAACATCCTATAGTTCCCAGGTTGAATATGTGCTGCACCTATTCTCTTAGGTTCTTACAGGAGGTTCCAGTTTTCTGCTGAAAGTACGACTGTACCTGAAAGGAAATTAAATGAGAAAAAATCTGATATGTTCCATTCACATAATATTCTCTAAATCGCTGTAACAAATTATTGTTAAAAAGCAGTTATCTACTTTATGATAATCTAGATAAACATTAGAATAAATTGTCTTAATTGATTCCTGGTAAGTAGAAGGAAAATAAGGGAATACACTAGGTGAAAACGCTTCTATGCAGGACCAGGAGTTTACAACTTTCTGTGTGAGAACATTTTAACCACTCTAAATTTGAAACAAATAACAAGGAATATATCAGAAATGGCCAGTTTCACGAAAAAAACATATATGATATAAATTTTGTGTTTTAACGTGATCTTCATTTTTTGTATATTGAGTTTTTGTCTATCTCTTACGGTTTATCAGTTACGCAAAATTTAGCAAAATCATTCAGAATAAAGAGATGTTTAGAGGCTATTCTCAGAAAATTCAAGATATACATTTTATTTGATGTATAAATATCTTTAATATACGGTATTTTAATCAAAATTGTTAGAGCCCTTTTTGAGAAAATTAAAATTATCGAAAATTTTTCCATGTAAAAGGTAGTTTGGGGTGGGGAGATTTTTCTCAAAATCTTCGTGTCGCATCCCTGGTAGATACCAAACTTAAATATCAAGTTTTGTATTTTATCGAATTTTCGTTTTTGAGCAATCGAGTTCACACACACACACACGGAACTTTTTCAGAAAATACTTTTTTTGGATACAGGGAACCCTAAAACGTTTATTTCTGGTGAAATCTCGGTGTCGATATCTTTGGTGGAATGCAATTGCTTTTCTATACACTGTACATAGTACGTGGAGATAAAGTAAAAATGAGGATGAATCCTGGTAAGGATATAATGCATCCCAGCCACGGATCTGCAAACCCAGTTAGAATAAAAAAACCAGGGTAGCCGGTTGAAGGAGAATCGCACTGGCGATTTCCCGAATATGATCCTAGCAACTAATCTAATCCACTTTATATCAAAATAGTACTACAAGTTAATTTAAAAAAGCTACGGTATTCGTAGCCGAAACAAGAGTACAATTTAGGACACGCAAAAATAATCGCGCATTATTAAGTTAGTACATGAAGCCATTAATAAATATACGATAAATTAAAGCAATAAATCAATTTTGAGAGAATGTGCTCCATCAGTGGGATTTCACAATAGAGATTAACTAAGTTACTAGACTACACTGAGTTTCAATAGTCTCTAAAAGACATTCTAGTTTGTTTTTAAGCTTTAAATAACATTTTACTCATTGTTAGTCTCATTAACCTAAAAACCCGACGCGAAATATGTTTGTACATATATAAAAAAATCTTACGTGTTCCATTCATATGACTTTCTCTACATCTCTGCAACAAATTATTGTTAAAAAGCTTATGCTTCCTTTTAATTGTTGCTAATCGAGAACACATTAGCAGAAATAACGTTATTACTTGCTTCCATGTAAGTAGAAGGGAATAAAGGAGTACCACAGGATAAAGTGGTAGTCAAAAGGTAGTTACTATTTGATTGAAGTTCCTTTGTTCCTATGGACAGGAGTTGACTAATTCCCGTATGAGAAAATTCTTAACTTTTCTAAAGCCGAAACCAATAATAGGCAATATCTTAAAGACGATCCTCTCCACGAAAAAAATGTATACAACATAAATTGTGTGTTTTAACGAGCTCTACAGTTCTGGTTCAGTAAGTTTTTATCTAACTCTTACGGTATGCTAGATATACAAAATTCTGTAAAATTCATCCAGAATAAAGTCTTCAGAGGCTACTCCCAGAAAATTCAAGATGTACATTTTATTTCTCAGGTAAATATCTTTAATATACGCTAATTTAATCAAAATCGTTAGAGCCATTTTGAGAAAATTAAAATTTTAGAAAATGTTTCCATGTAGAGTAGTTGGGGAGAGGGATTTTCTTGAAATTCTTCATATCGCATCTGTGGAAGAAACCAAACTTAAATACCAAGTTTGGTTTTTAACAGACTTTTCGAGCTATGCTGTCCAAAGACACACGCACGCACACACACACACACGGACTTTTTTCCAAAGATGCTTTTTTTTTTTTTGGATTCAGGGGGATCCAAACATATATTTCCGGTGACATCTCGTTATCGAATTTTTGGGTGCATTACAATACCTTCTCTATACACTATATACATAGTACGCATAGAGAAAGTAACAATTAGATGGTAACTATATCTCAAGCAGGTTTCAAAAATGTACTTCCAAAAAACAAACCAAGTTCTTTTTTTCCTCCTTATACAAACACAGAATTAGCACAATGAAGTTTTCTTTCATTTTAATTTCAAGCGAGCTTAATACATACTTTTAGACTTCAGCTACATGTTTAAAAACCACTTAGTATTACATTTCCATGATTTTATTAACCTGTTCTACAAACAAACTATTCTATTCTAAACTTATAAAGATTATTAATTTATCTACATTACGCTAATCGAAATAAACATTAGCAGAAGTTGTTGTATTAATTGCTTCCTTGTAAATAGAAGGGAAATAAAACAATGTACTAGTCATATGCGAAAGTTAACTCTTTTAAAAGCTATCGCTATGCAAAAAAATTGAAAATCGGTTCTCTTTACGTGGCTGCGAGAAAAACAAAAAAGGTATGAAACGAAAAATTACTTCTCGTCTGAGGGAAGTCAAGTCGTTTAAAAGTAAAGTTCGGTTCTCTTTGCATGGTTAAAAGTAAAACAAGAGAGCTATGCAACGAAAAATGATTTTCCGTTTGAGAAAAACTTTAGTAGTTTAAAACAAAAACCAATAACATGGTATATCTTGATAACGATTAACTTACAAAAGAACTGAATGAATAATAAATAACATAAATTTAGTGTTTTAACGAGATCGACATTTTTTGTGGAGTAGGTAAGTTACGGTTTACCAGTTATGCTAAACTCATCCAGAACGAAGAGGTCTTCAGAGGCAAATCCTAGAAAAATAATGATGTACATTTCGTTTGCAATAAGAATATCTTAAACAAATGGTATTTCAATCAAAATCGTTAGAGCTATTTTTGATAAATGTTCTATGAAAAGGGTAGTTGGGGGTGTGGGGATTTTCTTGAACGTCTTCGTGTCATATTTGGAACAGCGATCATGTTTGCAACTTGGACATTTTTCAATATTGGAACTTACTACACAAAACATGTAGACCACGTTAAAATACACAATTTATGTCATATACTTTCTTTTCGTGGAATTGACCATTTCTGAGATATTCCTTGTATTTGTTTCAGATTTAAAACACACAAACTTTTCTCACACAGAAAACTGGCCCTACATAGAAACGGATTTCAGCCACTTGGCAACCAGCTTTTAAAAAATTTGACTAGGTATTCTCTTATTTGCCTTCTACTTACAAGGAAGCAAGTAATTAAGACAATTTCTGCTAATGTTTATCTTGATAGACAGACAGTAGATTGAAGAATATGCTTTTTAACAGTAATTTGTTACAGAGATGTTGAGAAAGTGGTGTGATTGTAACATTATGCTGTGCAGACACACAAGGAATCTTTTCTAAAATTTCCTCTTATTATTTGGTGAACATTAAAACGTGTATTTGCGGTAGAGAGAAGTAAAGGTAAGTAGTGGTGAAAGTAACCATGTTTGTAATGTGTTCGTCGAAAGCTCAATAGTGTTAGATGTTAAAGAAACTGTGGTGCCTGAATTCTGCGACCGCTGGCGGCATTAGAAAATTGATTGACAAGTTAATTCTGATTGCGGCAATACACAGCTTACGTAGCACCATGCTACTCCACATCGCAAGAAATGCTGGACCGGACGTCTGCATGAGAGGTCTTCGCCATCGTTTGCAGGAGCCAGTCTGGTGCCCCTTCTTCAGGAACTATCATTATACTGGCGTCAGGATTAAGGGAAAGGCATTCCACCTGCACAGCGGAGCGAGTTATTTCCCTGCAGCGGGCAAAATCTAGGACATGTTTACGTTTATTCTGCTAGCCTCTTTTCCTTCATGTATCTCTATTCCTTTGGAGCTATTTTTGTATATTTCCTGATGACTTCCATATTTATGAGACTGCTTCCGTGGTCGACTGGTCCCGGGTTCGAATCCCTGAAGTGGGGAATTTATCTTTAACCAGAATTATTGCCTATCCCCCACAGAGTCTGGAAGTATGTATGTACGAATGAATGTGTGCATGTGTGTGTTTGAGGAAAATAAAACGATGTTAACCCAACGTAGAGAACCTACAGACATCGAGCTGTTTCAAATGCAAAGTCCCCGAAATGACCTTAGATGTTAAACAGTAAAAAAATGTATATATATATATATATATATATATATATATATATATATATATATTTATTACCACCACTCTTTCACGCAGTTCTTACATTTACAGTATATCTGCAAATGCGTGCCTGTGATCTGATTTATTTTACTCATGTTACAACAACAATAACACTGCTACTAATGATGATAGTAATAATAATAATAATAATAATAATAATTAATAATAATAACAATATATTTGAATCCATATACTTATTTACATAGGTGTAGGCCAAGTGAAAATTAACTGCAATGTATGATTATGTTCTTCAAATCTCCTGTAGGGTATATTACCTACTTCCCTTATTAAATATTTATTAATTTATTTATAAATATCTTTCCTTGTACAGCATTTAAGTAAGTAATTAAATGAATTTCTTATAATAACGAGTCCTTGTTACTTATGACTCTATTTTAATAGTTTCCCTACACGTACTATGTGTATGATGTATAGAGAAGGTATTTTAATGTAATTCGGTACCGAGATTTCACAGGAAATACATGTTTTGGGCCCCCTTGAATAAAAAAAACATTTTTAGAAAAAGGTCCGTGTGTGTATGCGTGCGTGTGTGTGCGTGAGTGTGTGTGTGTTTGTGGTCAGCATAGCTCAAAACGAAAATACTGCTAAGTACCAAACTTGATATTTAAGTTTGGTATCCTCCAAGAATGCGGCACGAAGATTTTCAAAAAAAAAAAAAATCCCCCACCCCAAACTACTCTTTACATGGAAAAAATGTATAAAATTTTGATTTTCTCAAAAATGGCTCTAATGATTTGGATTAAAAATCTCTTACATTTACAAATAAGATGTATATTTTGAAATTTATGGGAATAGTCTCTAAAGACTACTTTATTCTGGATGAATTTTACGGAATTTTGCATAACTGCTAAACCGTAAGAGATGAACAAAAGCTAACACACAAAAATGTAGAGCATATTAAAACACACAATTTATGTTATATACAGTTTTTTCGTTGAGTTGATCGTTTTTTAGATATTCCTTGTTATTGGTTTCAGCTTTGACAAACCTATACTTTTCTCAT
This sequence comes from Hymenopus coronatus, assembly GCA_030762935.1. NCBI lineage: Eukaryota > Metazoa > Arthropoda > Insecta > Mantodea > Hymenopodidae > Hymenopus > Hymenopus coronatus. The sequence goes on along the minus strand of CM060885.1, from coordinate 31,715,226 downwards.
ATAGGAATTTGTCAACTCCCGTCCATACAAACAAAGGAACTTCAGTCACATAGCAACCAGCTTTTGGCTTTCACTTTAACCTAAGGTACTCCCTTATTTCGCTTCTACTTACAAGGAAGCAAATGATAAGACTATTGCTGCTAATGTTTTCTCGATTAGCATGAAATAAAAAGAAGCTTTTCAACAAATGATTTGTTGCAGAGATGTAGAGAAAACTGTGTGAATGGAAAACTTGAGATTTTTTTCTGCTGGTCATGTAAAAGAACATGGTTTTTCGAAACTACAAATGGCAACACGCTTTAAAAATGTGACTCATGCTTTATTTATTGTATCCTACAAAAAACTGTGTAAATCTACGTTTTTGAACGGATAAATAAGCGAGTGCCAAACGATTCTTTTTACTTTCTCTACACGTACTATGTACATAGTGTATAGAGGAAGTAGGTATTCCACCCAAAAATTCGATACCGAGATTTCACCGGAAATTCTTGCTTTAGGACCTCCTGAATTCAGAAAAAGATTTCAGAAAAAGGTCCGTGTGTGTATGTCTGTGAACAGCTAAAAAACGAATAAGATTTTCAAGAAAATCCTGTCACCACAAACCACCTTTTAAATGGAATAAATGTTGGTTTTATCAAAAATGCCTCTTACGATTTTGATTAAAATATCTTATATTCAATACATTTACTTGCCAAATAAAATGCATATCTTTAATTTTCTGGGAATAGCAGCTAAAAACCTATTTTTTCTGGATGATTTTTATTGAATTTTGCATAACTGGTAATCCATAACAGATAGGCAAAAACTTACTACACCAAAACTGCACACCACGATAAAAGACATAATTTATGTCATTTACATTTTTTCTTGGAGCTGGCCGTATTCGAGATATTCTCTGTTGTTCATTTCAGTTTAAAATAGTTTAAATTGTTCTCATGTGGGAAATTGTCAACACTTGGCCACGCAAAGAAACGGATTTCTATCACATAGCAACCACATTTTAAAACATTCGACTGTTGGTTTAGCCTAGTGCAGCCTTATTTCCCTTCCACTTATAAAAGACCTAAGCTGTTTTCTGCTAATGTTTAGCATTAAATAGCCTATTGACAATTATTTGTTACAGAGATATAGAGAAAGTCATGTGAATGGTACACATCAGATTTTTTAGTTTCTTTTGCACGTATATGCAATATACACAGTAGGTAGAGAAGGTATTATTATGCCGTATCGCTAAATACCGAAATGTAAGCTTTCACCGTAGGCCGCTAGGATTTTGTCGCCCAAGGGCGTTTACACACATCACGTATTTGCCGGTGTTGCAAACTGCTCTGGCGCCAGGTTACTGTCTTCTGCACGCATCGGCATTACCCTACTGGGTAGTTTGTTTTCCGGTCCGCTGCTAAGTTTCTCTCTTGCCTTTTGAAGAGTGGCGAAATACTACAGAATACAGAGAAACAACTGTTAAACTAAATAACAATTTTAATGCGTTTCATTCGCATTACTTTCTATTCACTATGCTTGCAAAGCGTTTTATTCTAGCTATTTATATTCATCTATATAACTCTTCATTATAATTTACATATTTCGTTATGGGATACAGTAAGCAAAGAGATAGTAAAGATTTTTAAAGGACCTGTCACCATGTGATCGCTTTGAAATTCCATATGCTTTGTATGACTATGTAAAAAAGAAAGAAATAAAGAAAACCGGTTAGCAGTTGTTAAAAATGTAAAGTATTTCAAAACTCAAACAAATAACAATGAATATCTTGTAAACGGTTAATGCCAGAAAAAAACTTAGAAATTGATTGTGTGATTTATCAAGAACATCAATATATGCTTTGTTGAGTAAGTTTCAGCCTGCTTCTCACGAATCACCGTTATAAAACACTCATTCAGAAACAGGACGGATTCACAAGTATTTCCCAGATAATATTATATATATATTATATATGTACACAAGGCACAGAAAGAAATCGGCACTGTCTTGTTCCGTACCGTCTGTAGAGTACTTTATTACATCATGTTTTTATTTTATTGGTTGATGCTGTCATCTTGCAGGTGAGTGTTATATATCGAACCAATAGAGCATACCTTTGCTGGGTTTTGCTTTTCGCTAATAGGAATAGCCACCTCCCTCAACTGGAAGTGAGATTAGGTAACGTGGACTACAACAGTAAGCTAGCTACAACCCCAATTAGTGACGGAGAGGCCAGCGGATATCAGAAGTCACGCCCTATAAATGTCCCTACACACAATTAGGTATTCGATATCTATTACTATTTGTGCTCTGTGTACAAGTGTATAGAGAAAGTATTGCACTCCACCAAAAATTTGATACCGAAATTTCATCGGAAATATATGTTTTAGGGTCCCCAATATCCAAAAAAAGCATTTTCACAAAAAGGTCCGTGTGTCCGTGTGTCTGTGAACACGATAACTCAAAAACGAAAAGTCGGTAAAATATCAAACTTGGTATTTAAGCTTAGTATCTTCTAGGGATGCGACACGAAGATTTTGAGAAAAATCTCCCCATCCCCAACTACCCTTTACATGGAACTTTTTTCGAAAATTTTGATTTTCTCAAAAATGGCTCAAACGATTTTGATTAAAATTTCGGATATTAAACATGTTTACCTGAAAAATGAATTTTATATCTTGAATTTTCTGGGAATAGCCTCTGAAGAGCAGTTTATTCTGGATGAATTTTACTAAATTTTGAATGACTGCTAAACCGTAAGAGATGGACAAAAACTTACTACACAAAAATGTAGAGAACTTTAAAACACACAATTTACATTATATACATTTTTTTCGTGGAGTTCGTCGTTTTTGTGACATTCCTTATTTTTGGTTTCCGCTATGAAAAATGTATACTTTTCTCATACAGGAACTTGTCAACTCCTATCCATATAAACAAAGGAACTTCATTGACATAGCAACCAGCTTTTGACATTACTTTAACCTACGGTTGTCCCTTATTTCGCTTCTACTTACAAGGAAGCGAGTAATAAGACTATTTCTACTAATTTTTTCTGATTAGCATAAAGTAAATAGAAGTATAAGCTTTTTAAGAATTATTTGTTGCAGGGATATGGAGAAAGTCATGTGAATGGTACACATCAGACTTTTCCATTAAGCATTGACGTTTTAGCCTCTCTGCAACCAGTTGAAAACAAAGAGAAACAAACCGGACCGCACTGTATATCACGCTATCGGCCGGAACAATAAAATCACAATAGCGGGTTTTTCAAGCAACGGCTGCATCTTCACTTCCTGTACAACAGGATGGCCTTACTTTAGGCACGTGATGTTTGCATGAAAAGAGCAGATTTCGGTGCGACATTTGCAGAAATAATTCACTATCTCTTTCTTAAGGAAATGATTTATAGGTTATTGATTTAGATAGGCTTTATACTTCTTGTCACCTATATAAAGAGTTAAGACGAAGTATTGTATTCCACCCAAAAATGGATGTCGAGATGTCATCGTGTTTTGAGGACACCTAAAACAAATATCCTTTCTATAAAAATCTGATGTGTTCCATTCACATGACTTTCTCTACATCTCGGAGAAAAAACTAGCAGAAATAGTCTATTACTTGCTTCTTTATAAGTTGAGGCGAAATAAAAGAGTACCATAGGCTAAAGTGATGGTCCAAAGCTAGTTGCCATGTAACTGAAGTTGCTTTGTTTGTATGGACAGCAGTTGACAAATTCCTGAATGAGAAAATTATACGTTTTTTAAAGCTGAAACCAGTAACAAGGAATATCTCAAAAACGATAAATTCCACGAAAAAATAAATATTACATAAATTGTGAGTTTTATCATGATCTATATCAACTACCTTTTACATGGAACTTTTGAAAAAAATTGATTTTCTCAAAAATGGCTCTAACGATTCTGATTAAAATATCGTTTATTAAATATTTTACCTTACAAATAAAACGTATATCTTAAATTTTCTGGGAATAGCCTCTGAAGACTACTTTATCCTGGATGAATTTTATGGAATTTTCCATAACTGCTCAACCGTAAGAGATAAACAAAACTTACAGCACAAAAATGTAGGGCGAGTTAAAATACAATTTTGTCTTACATATTTTTTTCGTGGGGTTGATCGTTATTGAGATATTCCTTGTTATTAGTTTCAGCTTTGAAAAACTTACACTTTTCAAATACGGGAATTTGTCAACTCCTGTCCATACAAACAAAGGAACTTCACTCACATAGCAACCAGCTTTTGACTATCACTTTAACCTATGGTACTCCCTTGTTTCCCTTCTACTTACATGGAAGCAAGTAATAAGACTATTTTGCTAATTTTTTTCTCAATTAACATGAAGTAAATAGGAGAATAAGTTTTAACAATAATTTATTGCAGAGATGTAGAAAAAGTCATGTGAACAGAACACATCAGATTGTTATTTTTTGTCACCTATCTAAAGAGTTAAGACAAAGTATTGTATATCGTCCAAAATTCGAGTCGAGTTTTGAGGTCACCTAATTCAAAAAACCTTGCTATAGGAATTTGATGTGCTCCATGCACATGACTTTCTCTACAGCTCTGCAATAAATAATTGTTAAAAAGCTTATGCTTCTATTTACTTCCTGCTAATCGAGAAAAAATTAGCAGAAATAGTCTTATTACTTGCTTCCTTGTAAGTAGAAGCGAATAAGGGAGTACCATAGGTTAAAATGAATGTCAAAAGTTGTTGCTATGTGACTGAAGTTCCTTTGTTTGTATGGACACGAGTTCACAAAGTCCTGTAAAAGAAAAGTATGTTTTTGTAGCTGAAACCAAAAACAAGGAATATCTAAAAAAAACAATCAACTCCACGAAAAAATGTATGTAACATAAATTGTGTGTTTTAATGTGCTCTACATTTGTTGTGTGGTAAGTTTTTGTTCCTCTCTTACGGTTTAGCAGTTATGTAAAATTTCGTAAAATTGACCCAGAATATAGTAGTCTTCAGAGGCTATTCCCAGAAAGTTCAAAATAAACATTTTGTCAGGTAAATATCTTTAATGTACGATATTTTAATCAAAATCGTTAGAGCTTTTTTTAGAAAATCAAAATTTTCGAAAAAAGTTCCATGTAAAGGGTAGTTTGTGGCGGGAGGATGTTCTCAAAATCTTCGTGTCGCATCCCTGGAAGATACTAAACTTAAATACCAAGTTTGGTACTATACCGACTTTTCGTTTTTGAATTATGGAGTTCACAGATACACGGACACACATACGGACCTGTTTCTGAAAATACTTTTTGGACCTTAAAACGTGTATTTTCGGTGAAATCTCGGTATCAAATTTTTGGATGGATTGCAATACATTTTCTATATACTAAGTGTAGAGAAAGTTGAAAACACACACACACATACGCACATGCCACACGATATTTCTTTGGTTGATTTCTCATTATTGCACCATATTTTGATACTTTTATGCACGTTTTTCACTAAATCAGGTATTTTTACTTTCTCTACACGTAGTATGTACATAGTGTATAGAGCAGGTATTGCACTCCACCAAAACATTCAATACCCTGTTTTCACCGAAAATACACGTTTTAGGGTCCCCTGTATCAAAATAAAGCATATTTAGAAAAAGGATCGTGTGTATGTGTGTGTGTGTCCGTGTGACTGTGAACACGATAACTTAAAATCCAAAGATCGGCAAATTACCAAACTTGGTATTTAAGTTTAGTATCTTCCAGGGATGCGACATGAAGATTTTGAGGAAAATCTCCCAACTCCAAACTACCCTTTACACAGAAAAAATATCGAACATTTTGATTTTCTCAAAAATGTCTCCAACGATTTTGATTAAATACCGTATTTTAAAGACATTTACATGCCAAGTAAAATATATTATCTTGAATTTTCTGGGAATAGCCTCTAAAGGCTACTTTATTCTGGATGAGTTTTACGGAATTTTAAATAACTGCTAAACGGTAAGAAATGGTCAAAAACTTGCCACACAAAAAATGTAGAACATGTTAAAACACACAATTTATCTCATATACATTTTATATGGGGTTGATCGTTTTTGAGATATACCTTGTTGTAGGTTTCACCTTTAAAAAAACTATACTTTTCTCATGCAGGAATTTGTCAACTCCTGTCCACATAAACAAAGGAGCTTCAGTCACATAGCAACCAGCTTTTGGTGATCACTTTAAACTATGGTACTCCCTTATTTTGCTTCTATTTACAAGGAAGCGAGTAGTAAGACCATTTCTACTAATTTTTTCTAGATTAGCATGAAGGAAATAGAAGGATAAGGGTTTTAGCAATAATTTGTTGCCGAAATGTGAAGAAAGTCTTGTGAATGGAGACATCAAAATTTTTGTTACTCTTATGTAAGTTTTACACTATCTCAGGTTTCTTTTATCCTCGTTTATGTAAGTTTCCAAGAGTTACTCAGATGTTTTAATTAACAGCCGATAATTAAATCAATGTATTTTTCCGTATCGCTTTTAATCGTTCTCAAAAGACTCATTACAAATCCAATGTTGGTACGTGCAAGAAATACTATATAAACAATTTGTTTTCATGTTAAGGATAAAGTATTGCTACAGATCTATCCTAATGATGAAACAGTATTGTAATGTCATGTTCCAGAAGTCTCCTATCGTTTGTCACTTCGCGCGAACCAAGGTTATTCTTGTACTTCGTGGAAAGATGTTCACGTCCATCCATATTTAACACCAATCTTTTGTTTCTTCGTTATAATTTATATTTCCTAATAACAAAATATACTCGCTTCTTATTACTCTCTCTCTCTCTCTCTCTCTCTCTCTCTCTCTCTCTCTCTCTGTCTCTGCACGTACTATGTACAGTGTATAGAGAAAATATTGTAATACACCCAGAAATTCGATAGTTTCACTGGAAATACATGTTTTGATTCCCCGTGACTCCAAAGAAAAAAAGGATTTTTAGAAAAGAGTGCCTGTGTGTCTATGTGTGTCTGTGGACAGCATAGCTCAAAAACTTGGTATTTAGTTTGGTATCTTCCAAAGATCGACACGAAGGTTTTCAAGAAAATCTCCCTCCCCAACTACCCTTTCCATGGAAAAAATTGGAAAAATGTTATTAAAATGTTTTATATTTAAGATATTTACATGACAAATAAAATGTATATCTTGAATTTTCTAGGAATAGCCTCTGATGTTCTCTTTATTCTGGATGATTTTTATGGAATTTTGCATATTTGGTAAACTTAGTACACAAAAGACGTAGGTCTCGATAAAACAAAGAATTTGTCATAAACATTTTTCTCGTGGAGTTGGCCGATTTGAAGATATTCCATGATATTGGATAGGTAGAACTGACTGAAAAATGTGACGCCCTAGCCGGGATTTTTTAGACTCTACCTATCCAACCTCTGTCCTACTCACGGCTTCTGTGAGAAAAGAATTAAAATTCCTTGATACTGATTTCAGTTTTAAAATGCTTAACTTTTCTCGTACGGGAACTTGTGAACTCCTGGCCACGCAAAGAAAGATTTCAATCCCATAGCAACCACATTTTAAAACACTTGACTGTCGGTTTATTCTAGTGTATTCCTTTATTTCCCTTCTACTTACAAGGAACTAAATAATAAGATCGTTTCTGCTAACGAATAAGCTTATTTACAATAATTTATTAGAGAGATATAGAGAAAGTCATGTGAATGGAACATATAAATTTTTTTCAAAGTTTTCACGTGCAAAAGCTAACTGACATTAAACTCAGGTTTTGTAGGTATTACGTAAGAAAATCTTTAGCCAATTTGAATGCGTTTCCCCATTTTAGCATTAAAATAATTACGTGCCTATTTTCTTTGTAATTCCGAAGTTCTCAAGCCTTTACATGTCTGTAATTTTAAGCTTCGATTTTGCTGGCAAAGAATGGGTTTCAAATTAGCTTCCATCAACCGCGGAATGATATGACATTGTGTTCTTACTAATCAGTATGCCTAGTTTATACAAATTTTTACTTTCAGAACTACCTTTAGTAAGTAGAGGAAGTATTGCAATTCCATTTAGTTTTACCAGAAAGTACACTTTTGAGCCCTAAATAAAAAGTATTTTAGAGAAAGTATAGTGGCTGTCAGTGTGTGTATATGTGCCTTGTGAATAGCATAACTCAAAAAACAAAATTCGGTTAAATATCATAAGTTTACCTCATCCAAAGAAAAAATTTCCCCCGCTGGGAGACCAGGTCCGGGGTGCGCTCAGCCTCATGAGGTCCCTGGGGGGACTAATTGAGGAGCTACTTGATGGAGAAGTAGCGGCACCAGGTGCCGAGGACCGCATTAACCGGCCGGGAGGGGGCGTTCGAGGCGCTGAACACGTCTCACCCTCCAATATTACACCCCATGCATGACGTCTGTCATGGGCCGAGATGGGAGACGCAGTGGCCAGGCGGTAGGCCAAGGTTCCTTGTGAGCTGTCATGCTATGGAATTATTATTATTTATTATTATTATTGTAATCCTCCACACCATACCACGCTTTGCGTGTGACATTTTTTAATGTTCATGATTTTCTCACAAATTATTCTAACAATTGTGATTCAACTGTCATATCTTCATGACATATTTTATGTGTATCCTAAATGTTCTGGGTATAGCCTTTTCATCCCTTATGACTTTTGCATAACTGGTAAAGATAGACAAGATCTTACTACACGAAAATACAGATCTCGTTCAAGCGCACACACTTTATGTCAAATACATTTTTACTTTCTCTAGCCCCGTATGTACAATATACATAGGGATAGAGAAGTATTGCATTCCACCCAAAAATTCGATGTCGAGATTTTACCGGAAATACATGTTTTAGGACCTCCTGTATCCAAAAAAAAACATTTTCAGAAAAATGTTCGTGTGTGTGTGTCCATGAACACGATAAATCAAAAACGAAAAGTAGCTAAAATACCAAACTTGGTAGTTAAGCTTAATATCTTCCAGGGATGCGACACGAAGATTTTGAGAAAAATCCCCCCCACCCCAAACTACCCTTTACATGGAGCTTTTATCGAAAATGTTGATTTTCTTAAAAATAGCTCTAATGATTTTGATTAAAATATCGTATATTAAAGATATTTACCTGAAAAATAAAATTTATATCTTGAATTTTCTGGGAACAGCTTCTAAAGACCTGTTTATTCTGGATAAATTTTGCTTAATTTGGCATAACTAGTAAACCGTAAGAGATAGACAAAAACTTACTATACAAAAACTGTAGGTCTTGTTAAAATACATAGGTTGTGTCATATGTATTTTTTTCGTGGAGCTTACCGTTTTCGAAGTATTCTTTGTTATTAGTTTCGGTTGTGAAGTACTTACACTTTTCTCAGACGGGAGTGTCCGGTTTTCTTTTGTTCTACTCCTGGCCAAGAGAAGAAGCGATTTGTAATGACAATCGCATAACGACAGCTTTTAAAACATTTGACAATCTCTCTCTCTCTGCCTCTCTCCTAGACTTGCAAAGAGAACGGGATTCAAAGCCTTCACATGGCTAAGAGTGCTTCAAAATGTGACTATCGTTTTAAGTCTACTCAATTTCCCAATTTCCATCGTATCCTAAAGAAAAATGTAATAAAACCACATGTACAAATTAGTTGGATAGGTAGAGAGAGTTTCTCAACTGACTCGTATGTTTCCCGGTAGACCACAAGATTATCTCAAATTATTTTGAGTTGACAACCCCAATGTTGACTTACAATGTTACAAATACTTTAAGTCCCAGGATTCATAGCACAGCCAACTATTATGGACAATTGTGATAATTTTAATTGTTTTCTCACAGAAACCGTGTGTAGGACAGAAGCTGAATAGGCAGAGTCAGACTGAAAAATTCAATGCCGTAGCTGAGATTTGAACCACGGATCTCCCGGTTTCACTGAATTCTACCTATCCACCTCGTGTCCTACACATGGTTTCTAGAGAAAACAAAATTATCACAACCGTACAAATGCTTGCCCAATGTTTCCTTGCTAAGGTAAGCTATCATTTTTACTTTCTCTATACGCACTATGTACATTGCACTCCACCCAAAAATTCGATACCGAGATTTCACCGGAAATACATGGTGTGTGTGTGTCCGTGTGTCTGTGAACACGATTACTCAAAAACGAAAAGTCGGTAAAATACCCAACTTGGTATTTAAGTTTAGTATCCTCCAGGGATGCGACAAGAAGCTTTTGGGGAAAATCCCCCCACCCCCAACTACCCTTTACATGGAAGTTTTTTCGAAAATTTTTATTTTCTCAAAAATGTCTCTAACGATTTTGATTAAAATTTCGTATATTAAAGATATTTACATGACAAATAAAATGTATATCTTAAATTTCTGGGAATAGCCTCTGAAGACTACTTTATTCTGGATGAATTTTATGGATTTTTGCATAACTGCTAAACCGTAAGAGATGGAGAAAAACTTCCAGCACAAAAAATGTAGAGCACCTTAAAACACACAATTTATCTAATTTACATTTTTTTCGTGGAGTTGATTGTTTTTTAATATTCCTTGTTTTTGTTTTCAGCTATGAAAAACATACTTTTCTCATACAGGAATTTGTCAACTCCTGTCCATACAAACAAAGAAACTTCAGTCACATAGCAACCAGCTTTTGATTAGTTTAGCCTATGGTACTCCCTTATTTCCCTTCTGCTAACAAGGAAGTAAGTAATAAGACTGTGCTAATTCTTTTCTCGATTATCATGAAGTAAATAGAACTATAAACTTTTTAACAATAATAATTTGTTGCAGAGAGGTAGAGTAAGTCATGTGAATGGAACACATCAGATTGTTTTCTCCTGATTATTAGTAGGTAAAAGTATCACAATACGCAAACAGGTACGTTTTTTTCCGTATATAATAAGCTAAAATGTCAAATTGAAATGATTTCTAACTAAAAGCGTAACATTAATAGAAGTCATTTTTATAGGAACACTTTGTAACATAGTATATAAGGGACATGTATAAAAAATCGTGCGGATTTTATGTACCTGGTTCTACTGCATACACTCACATGCATAAAATGTAGCTCATTATGTAATGGAGCAGTTTAAGTTGGTACTTAAAATCTCGTCCCCAATACATGCTCATTTTCCCGAGCATAATTCTGGATTGGCACAGCATAAGGTAACATTACAGCATAAACCTATATTCATGCTACACTACCGTCTTCTTAATATCGATTTCGTTATTACTGTTCGATAACGACAGTAACTTTAACCTTGGTCGACATGTCGCTGATGTAAGTTCCAATATATGTGCAGCAGCTATTGTACAGCTTAACATGTTAAGTAATTCTTCGTCTCTTACTCTAGAATGCTATGATGCAATTTTGGTCTTTCCTTGAGTCTCAGTCGCAGCAAAACTCTTTCTTGGAATCGAGATGCGACTATCGGTACATTTCACAACGATTATGCATTGTTTTTATGTTCCTCCTTGATTTTTAGGTTAAACACACAGAGAACTGATACCGGTTGAAAGAAGTCTGAGTCTAGTTACCTGAAGGTTGGTGATAGGTACATTCTGGAGAGGGTTCCACACAGCAGTCACCTAAGGGCTTCTATGTGCGTCAGACCTCAAGATGATATATTATCAACGGGTGGCTGAAACTGGACCGCGGGGAAAGAGCACCGTAGTGGGTCCCTAACATAGTCCAAGCAGTTCATTTCGACGCAGCGAGCGCAAGAAGCCCTCTCCCTAGGTCTGACAGAACCCCCTGGAAACCCCAGAGGGCTAAAATATGTCTCTGCCATCGAGAGCTGCATTTCCAAAGCGCATTCACCACCTCGGTAAGGTGCCACCACCGCAGTCTTCGCCGATACTTATATCCCTGAAAGAGACCGGTTGGAATGTAATGGAGATTAAATAAAAGGACAGCATTCACCTACTGGACCGTGGAAACTACCGAAAAAAACCATAGGTCAGATAGTTCGCCGCGGAAATCGAACCCATGACCTCCTAAATGCCAGTTTTTGAAGGATGATACTTTATGGAGAGAAAAGCACAATTACAACCTAGGGGCACGGTACATTTTATAAACGCGAGTGAACGTAATAAGTAGTAAAAGTATCACATTCCAACCCAATATTCAGCATCCAGAATTATCCTGAAATATGTATTTTGTGGCCATTACACAAAAAATATAAAAAGGTCCGTGCACGTGTGTGTATGTGTGTCTCATTGGTTTTCTCTGCGTATCTGAGGTCAGCAAAGCTCAAAAAGAAATGAAGGATAAGTAAAAATATAATATTTAAGTTAAATACTTTCCAAAAATACCACACGTAGATTTTAGGAAATCACCCCCATCTAATACCATACTTCAGGAGGAACATTTTTCGAAATGTTTTATCTTTTAAAAATGGCTCTAACGATAATGATTGAAATAGCATATATTAAAGATATGACATGGCAAATAACACGAATTTTCTGTATATCATGTGCATAACGTTGAGTGACAAACGAAAGCATACTACAAAAATCTGATGTGTACCATTCCCATGACTTTTTCCATATCCCTGCAACAAATAATTCTTAAAAAGCTTATACTTCTATTTACTTTATGCTAATCAGATAAAAAAATTAGCAGAAACAGTCTTATTTCTCGCATCCTTGTAAGTAGAAGCGAAATAAGGGACAACCGAGGTTAAAGTGATAGTCAAAAGCTGGTTGCTATGTCAATGAAGTTCCTTTGTTTATATGGATAGGAGTTGACAAGTTCCAGTATGAGAAAAGTATACGTTTTTCATAGCAGAAACCAAAAATAAGGAATGTCTCAAAAACGACGAACTCCACGAAAAAAATGTATATAACATATATTGTGTGTTTTAATGTGCTCTACATTTTTTGTGTAGTAAGTTTTTGTCCATCTCTTACGGTCTAGCAGTTATTCAAAATTTAGTAAAATTCATCCAGAATAAACTACTCTTCAGAGGCTATTCCCAGAAAATTCATGATATACATTTCATTTGTCAGGTATATATGCTTAATATCCGAAATTTTAATCAAAATCGTTAGAGCCATTTTTGAGAAAATCAAAATTTTCGAAAAAAGTTCCATGTAAATGGTAGTTGGGGGTGGGGGGATTTTTCTCAAAATCTTCGTGTCGCATCCCTGGAATATACTAAACTTAAATACCAAGTTTGGTATTTTACCGACTTTTCGTTTTTGAGTTATCGTGTTCACAGACACACGGACACACGGACACACACACACACACACACACACACACACACACGGACCTTTTTGTTAAATGCTTTTTTAGGGTACAGCGGACCCTAAAACATATATTTCCGGTGAAATCTCGGTATCGAATTTTTGGGTGGAGTGCAATACTTTCTCTATACACTATGTACATAGTGCGTATGGAGAAAGTAAAAAATGCACATCTCTTTAAAACGCAAAATTTATATCAAACAACTATTTTGATACATCAGGCATTTATGATAATGCTATTAATAATCGTGGTATTTTAGTATAAAGCTTCCATTCTAAAATGTTTGACTATTTATATTCCCCTTTTACGATCTCTGCAACGTATTATGTAAGTACAAAGTAGGTAGAGAAGGTATTGCATTCCAGCCAAAAATTTTTTGTCCAAATTTCTCCGGAAATAAATGTTTTGAGGTTCCCTGAATAAAAAAACTAAAAAAGGGCCCATGTGTGTTTGTGCCCGTAGACATCACCATTTGAAAACAAGAAGTCTAATAAACCATCCTCGTCTAGGGTTAACATGCTAGCCTCTGATTCCCAAGGTCGCTGGTTCAAACCCGGCGGAGGGCGATAGATTTTGGCGGGCGTAAAAATTCTTACATGACTTCCCTCGGAAGGGAAGTAAAGCTGTTGCTCCCATTTACGGCTCATAAAAGAACCTTAAGCCTGATAAAGAGGCCTCTGAGCAAAAATAAGTGGTCTTCCACACCCAATGTATAATGGCAGTTAAAGAGCATCCATGGGTAGCATTCCATTTAATTTTATTAAATACCAAATTTGGTATTTAAATTCAGTATGTTTCAAGAACGGAAGATTTTCAAGTAAATGCTCTCTCATATACTAATCTTTGCATAGAAACTTTTTGGAAAGTCTGTCTAACGACATTGATTAAAAACTATAAGCTTAAAATATTTTCCTCGCAAATAAATGTTTATGTTGAATTTTCTGGGAATAGTCTGGGAAGCCTTGCATAAGACAAACCGTAACAGATAGAAAAGACTTTACTACACCAAAAACTGTAGATCTCGTTAAACCATGCAATATGTCATATACATTTTTGCATGAATTATCCACTTCTAAGATATTTCTAGTTATTACTTTCTCTATACTCACTGTGTACATAGTGTATAGAGAATGTATTGCATTCCACCAAAAAATTCGATACCGAGATTTCACCGGAAATATATGTTTTAGGGTCCCCTGTATCCAAAAAAAGTATTTTCAGAAAAAGGTCCGTGTGTGTGTCCGTGTGTCCGTGTGTCAGAGTCCGTGTGTCCGTGTGTCTGTGAACACGATAACTCAAAAACGAAAAGTCGGTAAAATACCAAACTTGGTATTTAAGTTTAGTATCTTCCAGGGATGCGACACGAAGATGTAGACAAAAATCCCCCACCCCAAACTACATAGAACTTTTTTCGAAAATTTCGATTTTCTCAAAAATGTCTCTAACGATTTTGATTAAAATGTCGTATATTAAAGTTATTTACCTGACAAATAAAATGTATATTTTGAATTTTCTGGGAATAGCCTCTGAAGACTACTTTATTCTGGATGAACTTTTCATAACTACTAAACCGTAAGAGATGGACAAAAACTTAATACAAAAAAAAATGTAGAGCACATTAAAACACACAATTAATGTTATATACATTTTTTTCGTGGAGTTGATCGTTTTTGAACTATTCCTTTTTCTTGGTTTCAGCTTTGAAAAACTTATACTTTTCTCATACAGGAATTTGTCAACTCCTGTCCATACAAACAAAGAAACATCAGTCACATAGCAACCAGCTTTTGGCTTTCACTTTAACGTATGGTACTCCCTTATTTCGCTTCTACTTACAATAAAGTAAGAAATAAGACTCTTTCTGCTAATTTTTCTCGATTAGCATGAAATAAATTAAAGTAAGCTTATTAACAATAATAATTTACAGAGATATAGAGAAAGGCATGTGAATGGAACAAATCAGATTTTTTACTTTCTCTATACGCACTATGTACATAGTGAATAGAGAAAGTATTGCACTCCACCAAATAATTCGATACCGAGATTTCACCGAAAATATATGTTTTAGGGTCCCCTTTATCTAAAAAATGCATTTTCACAAAAAGGTCCGCGTGTGTGAGTGTGTGTGTGTGTGTGTGTGTGTGTGTCCGTGTATCCGTGTGTCAGTGTGTCCGTGTGTCCGTGTGTCTGTGAACACGATAACTCAAAAACGAAAACTAGGTAAAATACCAAACTTGGTATTTGAAGTTTAGTATCTTCCAGGGATGCGACACGAAAATTTTGAGAAAAATCCCCACACCCCCAACTACCCTTTACATGGAACTTTTTTCGAAAATTTTGGTTTTCTCAAAAATGGCTCTAACGATTGTTATTAAAATATTGTATACTAGGATATTTACTCGAAAAATGAAATGTATATCTTGAATTTTCTGGGAATAGCCTCTGAAGACTACTCTATTCTGAATAAATTTTACAGAATTTGCATAACTGGTAGACCGTAAGAGATGGACAAAAACTTGCCATACAAAACATGTAGAGCACATTGAAATACATAATTTATGTTATTTTCAGCTTTAAAAAACTTGTAATTTTCTAATGCGGAAATTTGTCAGCTCCTGTCCATACAAACAAAGGAACTTCAGTCACATAGCAAACAATTTTATCACCTTAACCTATGGTACTCCCTTATTTCGCTTCAACTTAAAAGCAAGTAATAGATGCATAAGCTTTTTAACAATAATTTGTTGCAGAGATGTAGAGAAAGCCATGTGAATGGAACATATCAGATTTTTGTATATGGATTTCAACTGGCATTGAACAAATTGGCTAAATAATGCGAACAGGATATTCAGCGCAACCTTGAAAGATAACAAAAGGTATATGTTCTTTGAAGACATTTTCAAGGGTAGTACTAACATAAAACAGCAAATGACCTAAGCATTATTGAACATTTGACAACTCTATTGCTATTCTTTAAAACTCTGTTGCTTTTATAAGCATCTGTGCATTATTGCACAAAGAGCTCAGAAATTATGCATTTTAAAATATTATTTCCATTACAATATACATTTTAGCAGTACATTATTTTTATTTTCTCTGTTTCATAAGTATTCCACCCAAAAATTCGCCAAGATTTCACAGAAAATACATATTTTGAGCAACCCTGAGTTAAAAAAGAAGAATTTTATAAAAACATTCGTGGGTGTCGACAGGATAACTTAAAAAAGAAACATCGAAAAAATACCAAACTTGATATTTAAGTTCAGTATCTTTCAAGGATGCTATTTCAGGAAAATCTCTTCAAGTATCCAACTATCCTTTACATGGAACATTTTTCGAAAATACATATTTCCACAAAAATGGCCCTAACTATTTTGATTAAAATCCTATATGTTTATTACAAACGAAATCTATAACTTGATTTTCTGGGAATAGCCTCTGAAGATCTCTTCATTTTGGGTTTTTTTTTATAATTGATAAACCGTAAGATCTGTTTAAACCACAATTTATGTCAAGTGCATTTTTTTTAGTGTTAACTATTTCCGAGATATTCCTTGTTTTTATTTATATTTTATACGACTTAAAACTTTTTCTCAAAAAGGAAGTTATATTTCGTTTCACATACATTTTATTTTATTTATGGTCTTAAAAGAGAGCCGAATTTCAATGAGAAACGCATAGCGATAGCTTTTAAAGGATTTGATTGTAGATAAGCCAATAATCGTTTATAAGAATAGTTTGTTACAGAAGTTAATGTGAATGGATACCTCAGATTATTTTCATATTGTATCTAAAGTGTTTTAATTTAATTTTAAATTTAAATTTCAAACAAATTTTACGCTTTCTTTTCGCTTATTTAAACAAACTTTTCACAAAGATAAATTTTCTTTTGCATATGTATATTTGTTTTAGAAATGACATATGCACTTTATACTTGTGGTTTTTACTTCAATACAGGGATTATTCTCGATTTTTCTCTCTCTATTTATCTATCCATCTATCTCTCTCTCTGCAAACATTTTAGTCCGATATTCTAAATAGTCCCTGCGATAAAGCTAGTGAATTTATCAAATTCAACATTGACGGAATAGAACATTTAACCTCCACTTAGAATTTTGAGTAACTTTTCGATATGTGCAGTGTAGTTTCAAAGGGGTACACGTTGAGCAATATTTGTTTTATAAATCAATAGAAATCCAGATTCCTATCATAACTTTCGAAATATATTTTGTGATGTCGAGATTCCGCGAAAATACATGTTCTGATCCCCCTGAATACAAAACAATAGAAAAAGATCTGTGTGTCTGTGAATAAAATAAAGTAAAATAAAAATCTATATAAAAACCCTGGTACCTACTTTCTAAACCCAGAGCTAATATACCAAATGTTTAAAAATGCATTCATATTCATACAACATATATCTATACCCTGGTACCTACTTTCTAAACCCAGAGCTAATATACCAAATGTTTAAAAATGCATTCATATTCATACAACATATATCTATTTATAAATTAAAAAAAGCAATAAAATATACAGCATAAAATAAAAATACTACAAATAAATTATAATAAAATACATACATAAAATAGCTTATGTGTTCCATTCACATGACTTTCTCTACATATCTGCAACAAAAAGCTTACTATTTACTTCATGCTAATTAGCAGAAATAGTCTTATTACGTGCTTACCTGTAAGTAGAAGCGAAATGAGGGAGTTCCATAGGTTAAAGCGATAGCCAAAAGCTAGTTGCCATGTAACTGAAGTTCCTTTGTTTGTATGGACAGGAGTTAAGAAATTCCTGTATGAGAAAAGTATAAGTTTTTCAAAGCTAAAACGAAAAACCAGGAATATCTTAAAAATGATCAATTCCAGTTATGCACAATTCCGTAAAATTCATCCAGAATAAAGTAGTCTTTAGGGCTATTCCCAGAAAATTCAAGATATATATTTCATTTGTCAGGTAAATATCTTTAATATACGACATTTTAATCAACATCGTTAGCCATTTTAAAGAAAATCAAAATTTTCAAAATTTTTTCCATGTAAAGGGTAGTTTGGGGTGGGGGGATTTTCTTGAAAATCTTCGTATCGCATCCTTGGAAGATATCCAACTTAAATATCAAGTTTGGGCTTTAACGGTTTTTTCGTTTTTGAGCCATGCTGCCCACAGACACACACACACACCACACATACACACACACACACACACATATATATATATATATATATATATATATATATATATATATATATATACACAGACAGACAGACACACACGGATATTTTTCTAAAAATGAGGAGGTCTCAAACCATGTATTTCCGGTGAAATCTCGGTATCGAATTTTTGGATGCATTACAATACCTTCTCTATACACTATGTACATAGCATGTATAGAGAAAGTAATAAATAAAATAAAATAATATACATATTTTAACATTTAAATAATTACACTTTCATAATCTAATCTAAATAAATAACCAACAAAATATAAATTAAAAGCAAATATAATAGTAGTGAATAGCATAATAAAACGAAAGTCGGTTAAATAACAAATTGGCTTTAAGTTCAGCATTTGCTAAGGATAGGACACGAAGGTTATAGTCCCCCCATCCAAAACTATTCTGTGTATGAGTTCGGGGAGCCAAAGAAGCCCCAAAGCTACCAGGTCAGTCAGGTCTAGGGTTTTCTCCGAACTCTCAGCAACTGTGTAGCGGTATTTTTGCAAGTGAGTGTACAGGGCTATTACCAACAGATAACTGTGCGATGCGTCATTTTTATTGTTCGCTTGTTTGTGAAAATGTCATGACGTGTCACTCACATTTACGTATTACTTCGCCAACGTATTCACTGTAAATCTTCAGTACCTGTGAGTAAAAATAAAAACTATTTTACTCTAATGTAATAACATAATCGAATATGGTAACTTTTTGCATGTGTGGCATTCAGCATATCCTTCGTAGAGTTCATATGCAAATTATGTGATATACATGCAGTAGATATTCCACATGCGTGACAGGGCACCTCGAAAAGTAGACAAGAATGCTAATTAATAGAAAGTGATAGAATATTTAATTTCATAGTTTACACCCACAATGACTATGTAAAAATGTGTAAAAACAATAAAATGGTTCGTTAACTTTCTTTTGATTTTAAAAAATCTTCACATTTCCTACAAATATTTCTACGAATCTCTATGAATACAATTTCAAGAAGTTTATTTTGACATTAACCTAAAAAGGAATATTTAGGATAATAACTGCATTATTAAAATTGTTAATTACATTCTGAAATTATCAATAACTTAATAGACTACCAAAATCGGAAAAATATCCAAACAATGACATTTTAACTTTTGTTTAACCTTATTAATTGGAATTTCCTCTTTGCATGTATATAATCTCATTAGGGTAATCACAATACTTATTCATAATCAGAAAGATTCTCAAGATATTCCTTTTATACAACATTTAACAATGTTATACTCTAAATATATCTTTCATAAATAGTATTGAATCTGCCATTTTATGCTGTCAATTTTGCAGCGTATTAACGCATCACGACCTTTAATTAAAAGGGATTTTTAGGATAACAGTTTAGATGTCTTAATAATTATTTTAATTAAAAGTTGTTGATCATATTCTGACATTTCTAATTGTTTAACAGAGTACTACATGGGGAATATTGTCAAATATAACTTTTGTGCAACATTATTAATTGACATTTCTTGTTTAACTCATATATATATATTAAATATATTATTATTATTATTATTATTATTATTATTATTATTATTATCACTGTCACTGTAAACAATACTTATTTATAATGCAAAACATTTTCAGGCTATACTTTGTATAGAAAATGTATCAATTTTATATTTTAAATATATTTTTATACATAGAACTGAATCTATCATTTTGTACTTGAATACTGCAACACATCAAAGAAAAATCTGATGTGTACCATTCACATGATTTTCTCTATATCCCTGTAACAAATTATTCTTAAAAAGCTTATACTTCTATTTACTTTATGTTAATCAGAAAAGAAAAAAAAAAGCAGAAATAGTCTTATTACTCGCTTCCTTGTAAGTAGAAGCGAAATAAGGGACAACCATAGGTTAGAGTGATAGTCAAAAGCTGGTTGCTATGTCAATGAAGTCCCTTTGTTTATATGGATAGGAGTTGACAAGTTCCTGTATGAGAAAAGTATGTTTTTCATAGGGGAAACCAAAAATAAGAAATGTCTCAAAAACGACGAACTCCACGAAAAAATGTATATAAAATAAATTGTGTGTTTTAAGGTGTTCTACATTTTTTGTGTGGTAAGTTTTTGTCCATCTCTTACGGTTTAGCAGTTATTCAAAATTCAGTAAAATTCATCCAGAATAAACTACTCTTCAGAGGCTATTCCCGGAAAATTCAAGATATATATTTTATTTGTCATGTAAATATCTTTAATATACGAAATTTTAATAAAAATCGTTATAGCCATTTTTGAGAAAATCAAAATTTTCGAAAAAAGTTCCATGTAAAGGGTAGTTGGGGGTGGGGTGATTTTTCTCAAAATCTTCATGTCGCATCCCTGGAAGATACTAAACTTATATACCAAGTTTGGTATTTTACTGACTTTTCATTTTTGAGTTATCGTGTTCAAAGACACACGGACACACTGACACACGGAGACACTTACACACAGACACACACACATGCACGGACCTTTTTGTGAAAATGCTTTTTTTGGATATTGGGGACCCTAAAACATATATTTCCGGTGAAATCTCGGTATCGAATTTTTTGGTGGAGTGCAATACTTTCTCTATACACTATATACATAGTGCGTATAGAGAAAGTAAAAATTTCTGTGTTCCATTCACGTCTATTTCTCTATATCTCTGTAACCAATTATTGTAAAAAATCTTATTCTTCTTTCTACTTCATCATAATCGAGATAAACATTAGAAGAAATTGTTTTATTGTTTGTTTGCTTGTAAAGAGAACGGAAATAAGGGAGTATACCACGCTAAAACAATACACAAATCTTTTAAAAGCCATTGCTATGTGATTGAAATCCATTTCTTTACATGGCCAGGAGTTAATAATTCCAGTATTTTAAATCTGAAACAAATTACAAGGAATATATCCGAAATGGTTAACACCACTAAAAATGTAGGTATATGACACAAATTGTGTGTTTTAACATAGGTATAGATTTTATTTGTCACGTGAGTGTCTTTAATGTACGATATTTTAATCAAAATCGTTACAGCCGGTTTTGGGAAAATAAAAATTTTCCAAATTGTAAAGGATAATGTAGTTAGAGAATTTTTATTACTAGTATACAATGGTTCCACCACTTGGCATTACTTCTATACGCGGGTACTTTTGTTATTTCGTCATTAGAGCCGCATTGTAATTACTTACTGGTCTGTTATAAACATTTAGGGCCCTAAGCTGCAAAGCGTAGCCCAACGTGGAGGGCCCTAAGCCGCAATGCGTAGCCGAGGGATATTTTTTATAAGTTGAGGAGTGTAGCAGTTGCGGTCGAAGGCGACAGGGTGTAGACGATGAATCTGTGAAGCTAAAACCCCAATGTTCCTAAGAAGAAGTCAAAATTTTGGCAATTTGGCAACTTTCACATCTGAACAACTTAGCACGTGTGTGCGTGCCGCGCGCATGTCAGTATATGGGTGGTGGAACCGTCTTATAGCTTTACCCTTTTCGTTTTGGGTTACCATGTTCACAGACATACGAACACACATGCACACACACACATAGGAACCTCTTTCTAAATTTTGATGTATCAATTCACATGCTTTCCTCTCTCTGTAACAAATTATTGTTGAAAATCTAATTATTCTGTTTACTAGTCGCCATCTTTGCTACTACCGCTGTCTTGCGGATTGCAGCAGAAACATTGCACGCACATGCGCACTTGTGCCAGCAAATAAAACTGAGTTGCTTTTTCATTTGACATATCATTTATAACTAAGTTGAATGTAATAAACATTATAAAGAGTTAAAACCCCGATATTCATTTATGTACACCCTGTACTTTATAAAAATCGAAATAAATATTAGCCGAAATGCTGTTCTTGTAAGAAGGGAAATAAGGGAGTACACTGCTAAAGCGAAAGTCAAATATTTTAAAAGCCGGTTGCCTGGTGATTGAAATCCATTCCTTTGCATAACCAGAAGTTGACAAATTCCCCCATGAGAAAGATTTAAGTGTTTTAAAACTGAAACCGACAACAAGAAATATGTCTGAAATGGTCAATTCCACGAAAAAATGTAAATGACATAAATTGTGTGCTATTACAAGATCTATATTTTTGTGTAGCAAGTTTTTTTCTAAATGTTACGGTTAAGTATAATTCAAAAAAATGCATCCTGAATGAAGAGCTGTTTAGATGCTTTTCGCAGAATATTCAACATAAACATTTTATTTGTTATGAAAATTTCTTTAATACGGTATTTTAATCAAAATCGTTACCGCCATTTTTGAGCATATCAACATTTTTTAAAAATTTTACATGAAAATTGGTAGTTTGTTATTTGAGAGTTTCTACAAAATCTTCTCTCACATACTTGGAACATACTAAATTTAAATACCAAGCTTGATATTTTACCGTTTCTCGTTTTTGGTTACCGTGTTCAGAGACCACGGGCATACGCACCTTTTTGTGGATACAGGGGATCCTAAAAAGTGTATTTCCGGTGAAATCTCGGTATCGAATTTTTGGGTAGAGCGTAGTAGTTTTTCTACCCATGTACCTTATAGATATAGAGGAAGAAAAAAATGCAATTTTTGGATACCTACCTGGATCCTAAAACATGTTATGTATTAAGTAGAGAAAGTAAACAAGAATCTTATGTGTGCCATTCATATGACTTTCTCTACATATCTGCAACAAATTATTGTTAGAAAGCTTCTGCTTCTTCCTTGTAAGTGGAAGGGAAATAAGGGAGTACCATAGGTTAAAGTGATAGTCAAAAGCTGGTTGTTGTGTGACTGAAGTTCCTTTGTTTGTATGGACAAGAAATGACAAATACCCGTATGAGAAAAGTGTAAGTGTTTTAAAGGTGAAACCAAAAACAGGAAATATCTCAAGCACGTTCAATTCCAAAAAAAAAAAAAATTTTATTACATAAATTGTGTGTTATGATGTGCTTTACATTTTTGGTGTGCTAATTTTTTTCCATCACTTACAGTTTGGCATTTATGCAAATTCCGTAGAATTCATTCATAATGAAGATGTCTTCAGAGGCTATTCCTAGGAAATTCAAGATATACATTTTATTTGTCTTGTAAATATATTTAATGTACGACATTTTAATTCAAATCATTAGAGCCATTTTAGAGAAGATCAAAATATTTTAACATTTTTCCATGTAAATAGTAGTTGGCAATGGGGGGATTTTCTTGAAAATCTTCGCGTTGCACCCTTGGAAGATATAAAACTTAAATACCAAGTTTGGTATTTAACGGACTTTTCGTTTTTGTTCTATGCTGTTCACAGACACACACAGACAAACAGACAAGACACACACGGACATTTTTCTAAACATTTTTGTTGTTTTGTTTCAGGGAGTCTCAAAAACTCAGTATCGATTTTTGGATGCAATACAATACGTTCTCTATATACTAGGTGCATAGTACGTATAGAGAAAGTTAAAATAATGAAAAAAAGATCCCGTAGTTCCGCATAATGTTCCACTCACATGATTTTCTCTACATTTCTGCAAGAAATTATTGTTAAAATTCTTATTTCTCTATTTTCTTCATGCTAATAGAGATACAATTAGCATAAATATTCTTACTACTTGCTTCCTTGTGAGTAGAAGCAAAATAAGGGACTACCATAGATTAAAGTTAGTGACTGAAGTTCCTTTGTTTGTATGGACAGGAGTTGACAAAAGTATAATTTTTTTTAAATCTGAAACAAGGAATATCGCAGAAACGATCAACTACACGAACATGTTCTGGAAAAAAGTCCGTGTGGGTGCGTGTGTGTAAGTGTTTGTAAGTGTGCGTGCGTGTGGGTGTCTATCTGTGTGTGTGTGTGTGTGTGTCTATGGACAGCATAGCTCAAAAACGAAAAGACCGTTGAATACCAAACTTGGTATTTAAGTTTGGTATCTTCCAAGGATGCGACACGAAGATTTTCAAGAAAATCCCCCTATCCCCAACTACCCTTTACATGGAACTTTTTTCGAAAATTTTGATTTTCTTAAAAATGGCTCTAACGATTTTTATTAAAATATCGTATATTAAAGATATTTAGCTGACAAATAAAATGTATATTTTGAATTTTCTGGGAATAGCCTCTGAAATCTATTTTATTATGGATGGATTTTACGGAATTTTGCATAACTGCTAAACCGTAAGAGACGGATAAAACACACAATTTTTTTTTTTCAGCTTTGAAAAACTTGTACTTTTCTCATACAAGAATCTGTCAACTCATGTCCACACAAAGGAACTTCAGTCACATAGCAACCATCTTTTGACTATTACTACTACCTTATTTCGCTCCTACTTACAAGGACGCAAGTAATAAGATTATTTGGGCTAGTTTTTTTCTCGGTAAACATGAAGTAAATAGAAGCATAAGCTTTTTAAGAATAATTTGTTGCAGACAGGTAGAGAAAGTTATGTGAATGGAACACATCATATTTTTTTAGATATTATGACATTTTATGAAATTATTTTAGAGCATAATGCATTACTTCCTGCATTTTTGGTCACTAAATATTTCATTGTATACAGCTACAATACAATTACAGAATACCAAATGCTGTAGCAATAGTTAGTCTAGAAACCGTTACAATTCCCGCTACGTAGGATAAGATATTTTTCACTGTCACATGACTAATGCTAAAATTTCCGGATTGTAGGAAAACGGGAATTATAAAAATAAATAAATAAAAAAAAGTCTGATGTGTTCCATTCACATGACTTTCGCTACATCTGTATAACAAATTATTGTTAAAAAGTTTATATTTCTCTCTACTTCGTGATTATTGAGATAAACATTGGCAGAAATGATTTCGTATAAGTAGAAGGGAAATAATGGAATACACTGGGCGAAACGACACTCAAATCCTGTAAACGCTGGTTGCCATAAGCCTGAAATTCGTTTCTTAGCATTTCCAGTAGTTGATACATTCCCGTGTGTGAAAAGTTTTCAATATAATAAGGAATATCTAGGAAATGGTCAATTCCACGAAAAAAAACGCATATTACATAAATTGTGTGTTTTAACGAGATCTAAATTTTTGTGTAATATGCTTTTGTCTGACCCTTAAGGTTTACCAGTTACCCACGCAAAATTCAGCAAAATTCATTCAGAATAAAGAGTTCTTTAGAGGCTATTCCCAGAAATTTCAAAATAAACATTTTATTTGAAATACCTTTGTCTTATCGTATCTTTAGTATAAGGCATTTTAATCAAAATCGTTGGGGTGGGAGAATTTTCCTAAAAATCTTCGTGTCGCATCCCTAGAAAATACTAAATTTAATTCCAGGTTTCATCTTTTAACGATTTTTCATTTTTGAGTTGTCATGTTCACAGACACACGGACACACACACACACATGGACCTTTTTCTGAAAATACTTTTTTTTGGATACAGGGGAGCCTAACACGGCTATTTCCGGTGAAATCTTGGTATCGAATTTTTGGGTGGATTACAATATCTTCTATATACACTATGCACATAGTACGTGTAGAGAAAGTAAAAATCTGATACTTTGTTTTATCAATCGTAGTCACATTGCATTATAATTGTAAGAGAAGATAAATGTTGAAAACACGTATTTTAAACACAAAAGCTTAATAACCAAAACACTATTAACGTTACAAGATTCAAACTTCATTGGATTTATAAATAGACCATGTAACATATGTATATAAAAATCAAGTTCTCAACTTTAAAACTCTAGAACTTAGATTTAAGACCTATTTAGACCCTTAAGATTATTCATTATGAGTTGTTTTGGTCAACATTTTTTGTTTTTAAATGTTGTTATTCCTTGTTATTTTTGCTGTACGAAGGCACATAGTTTATACATTATATATATTTTTTAATTGACCATTATTTTTATTTCTCTAACTGGAAGCAGCGAAGAATTCAACCATAATCCAAAAGTTTGTCCCTTGTTTTCTTAATTATTGATTTTTAAGCATTTCTTTAGTTTCAAAAAATACCAGACCCACGGGAGGATGTAGCCATCCTAAATGGGTGTTTCAAGTACCTAACTAAATGGGATTAAATAATTAAAAACTACGTTCTGAAGCAAAAAATAGAACAAACACTTCAAAAAACAAGAAATTGCAAAACATAAACATTTGTACAATAAATAGAAACATATTGAAAAAAGGCCCTTGCCGAAAGAAAAAAAAGTTAAGTTCGAAATGTACATTGCATAACTTTCTGAGGGTAAGAGCATTCTACACATATTTAAGAATGTCTCCAACGAACCAAAGAAAATACGTTTGCAAAAATTAACTAACAATTTAGAATCTCTTACAATTAATATTTGTATATATATCTGCTAGCATTATACTTTTTTTTTTCTTTTTTTTTTCTTTTTTTTACGAATAGAACCCTTAGTATTAGTTCCCTTGTGAATTTACAAAAGTTTGATAAATATTGAACAATAATCAAAGAGTTTGTAATTAAAAGATCATTAATATCTTAAATGAAATGGAATGGAGTTTTATTTACGGACTCTCTTTAACTGCTGTGGTTCTCAGCGTCCCACAGAAAGACTGCTTAATTTTGCTCAGAGGCCTCTCTATCAGGCTTGAGGTTCTTTTACGTGCCGTAAATTTACGATACGGGACCAACTGCTTTACTTCCCTTCCTAAGGAAGTCATGCCAAGGATTTTTACGCCCGAAAAAATCCATCGTCCTCCGCCGGGTTTGAAACCGCGGCCTTGGGTATATGAATATCTTAAAAATAAAATATAATTTGAAAATAAAATCCAAATGATCTATCTTCATTTAATTCATGGTAATTTCGTATTGTTATTTTGTGCCTAACAAAATAGTCGTAGGTTTTTCTTTCATGCACGTGTATATGAGAATCCTATCTGCTGAGGATTGTCACCTTTAAGGGAACAAGGTACTCTGAAATGGTCAAAAATCAAGTTTTTTGTTTTTGGCACTAATAAAATCTCTTATTACTTTCAGTTTCAGAAAATATACACTTTTGGGGGTCAAAAGGAATTTAAGGCTTTTAAATTATGGTCTGCATTCCTTTAAAGCTGTTATTCAATGATCATTTGTAGAATATTTGTATCTTTAAAGTCAGTTTTCTCAAAACATCTTTACCTTTTTCTCAGAAAGTATAAGCGATAGAGAGCTGAACTTTTCAGTACGTGTATACAACACATAGTTGAACTTTCTGAACCACAGTCATAATTTTATAATGTGTGTGTGTATAATATATATTAGTAATATTAAAAAAACGATAACATTACAAATTTCCACATTTTTACTTTTTTGACCTTGCAAATAATTGTTTTTTCAAGTTCTACTGAAATTATATATAACTAGATAATTGAGGCTCAGAAGATAGCTGATTATATTAAAAAAAGAGGATGTGAATGTGTGATTCCATATGGCAAGCAATATCAGAGAAATGGGTACATAAATTCACAGATTTTAAGAGCAAAGTTTTCTTTTATTTTCTCTACACGTACTATATACATAGTGTAGAGAGAAGGTACTGTATGTATTCCACCCAATATTCAATACCGAGATTTCATCGAAAATACATGTTTTGGGTCCCCCTGAATAAAAAAAAAGCATTTTTGAACGTGTGTGTACATGCATATCTGTGTGTGAGTGACATTTAAGTTTGGTATCTTCCAAGGATGCGACACATAGAACTTTTTTCGAAAATTTTTATTTTCTCAAAAATGACTCTAATGATTTTGATTAAATTCTCTTATATCTAAGATATTTACATGCCAAATAAAATGTATATCTTGAATTTTCTGGGAATAACCTCTGAAGACTACTTTATTCTACGAAATTTTGCATAACTGCTAAACCGTAAGAGATGGACAAAAATGTACCACACAGAAAATGTAGTGCACGTTGAAATACACGATTTATGTTATATACATTTCTTGCGTGGAGTTGATCGTTTTTTAGATATTCCTTGTTATTTGTTTCAGCTTTGAACAACTTATAGTTAACTTAACTCCAGTCTATACAAACAAAGGAACTTCATTTCATAGCAACCAGCTTTTGACTATCACTTTAACTTATGGTACCTCCTTATTTCGCTTCTACTTACACGGAAGCGAGTAATAAAACAATTTCTGATAATTTTTTCTCGATTAGCATGAAATAAATAGAAGGCTAAACTTTTTAGCAATAATTTGTTGCAGAGATGTAGAGAAAGTTATGTTAATTTTTTTTTCTTTTGACTGAAATACTTTTTACACACTCAACCACATAAATTGTCAATGCAAACAACCATTTGAAATAATTTTCGTGACTTGAAGAATAATTCATAAAAAATTCAGGAAAAACCATTGAGAACATTAAGAGCAGTGGTAATTTAGCTCTCTTAGGGTATAATTCCTGTATGTTCAGACTACATTGTCCGTTTAAACCATATAAATACGTATGAGAGCCTATTAATGCCTGCACTCAGGACTATCTGCCGACTTGCTTAAAATACACCACATATCAAACATGTAACTTCTTTAGATTCAAATCAAGCCAAAGTAAAGACCGAACGCAGCTGATAATACCGTGGATATTCTCAACAAACGCACGTTCCTTCTTGCGAAACACATTTGTAAAAATAACACGATAAGAACATACGTTTGTTGCTTATAACCTTGTCCCGCCGACATGTAGTGTTTCGTGCTGCGCTTCCCTGTCGTTTCCCCTGATCGGCTAGTATGTTGACAAATAAGCCCACTGCAATGCAAGGATAGGCGATAAAAGTGGTATAAACACACAGTATCATAGATTCACGTGTTTTATCTTCCTGAGATTCTACTCCCAAGGCCTCGGGCTCAAACCCGGCACAGATCGATCGTTTTTAAGTGTGTCCCATCAATGTTGGCAATTTAATTGTTTTAAAACCAAATCTGGTCGTTTTTTAAAGACTGTCTGGTTGGAAAATTCATATTTTAGTTGCTAGTGGGAAATCCAGTTTTTTTTTGTTTTTTTTTTCAAAAACAATAGTTGAATTTTTTTTCTTTCTTTTTGTTTCTTCGTATGGTTTCAGATTGTATTTTATAAGCGATTTAAGCACCATTTTGCCCATAGAATCGCCTAATACATCTAATGTATACACAGGGAGCGAAAATAGCGATATGGATTGTGTCATTGCGATATGAACTTTCTCTGCAAACTATTAGATGATCTTGTAGTTTTTATTCAATATCTTATTAAAATAATTGTCATTCCTAGTATCCAGCGTTGAGGAAATTCCTCGAGGGTGGTTTCGAAAAACATCTTGATCCAAAGCCGTATCCTGGTTATTTGTTTGAGAGTAAACTTTCAGAAATTAGATATAAAATAAAGAACAAGATGAAAAAATCTTATGTGTTCCATTCACATGACTTTCTCTACATCTCTGCAACAAATTATTGTTAAAACGCTTTTGCTTCTATTTACTTCAAGTTAATCGAGATAAAATTAGCAGAAATAGTCTTAATACTTGCGAAATGAGAGAGTACCATAGGTTAAAGTGATAGTCAAAAGCTGGTTGCTATGTGACTGAAGTTCCTTTGTTTGTATGGACAGGAGTTGACACATTCCCGTATGAGAAAAGTATAAGTTTTTTAACGCTGAAACCAAAAACAAGGAATATCTCAAAAACGACCAACTCTACGAAAAACATGTATATAACATAAATTGTGTGTTTTAATGTAGTAGTTTTTGTCTATCTCTTACGTTTACCAGTTATACAAAATTCCGGAAAATTGATCCAGAATAAAGTAGTCTTCAGAGGCTATTCCCAGAAAATTCAAGATATACATTCTATTTGTCAGGTAAATATCTTTAATTTACGATATTTCGATCGAAATCGTTAGAGCTATTTTTGATAACATCAAAATTTTCGAAAATTTTTTCATATAAAGGGTAATTGGGGGTGGGGCATTCTCTTCAAAATCTTCGTGTCGTATCCTTGGAAGATGCCAAACTTAAATACCAAGTTTGGTATTTAACGGACTTTTTGTTTTTGAGCTATGCTTCCATAGATACCCATATACATACACGTACATAAACGGACTTTTTTCCAAAAATGTTTTTTTTTTTTTTTTTTAGGATTCAGGGGGACCCAAAACATCTATTTCCGGTGAAATCTCGGTATCGAATTTTGGGTGCATTACAATACCTTCTCTATACACTATGTACATAGTACGTGTAGAGAAAGTAAAAAGGTATAATTGGTCACTAGGCACCATTTTATATGCCTTAAGTCGCTGTAGCCACAGCAAAACGAAACTGGACTGAACTCGGCAATAAAAACTTCAGTTCGACAAGATTTCTTTGTCATCATGTAAAGTAAAATACGAAGTTGTGTAGAAAAAGAGCAGCAATGCAAGAAAAAAAGGACAGAAAAGGCTCCGATAGAAGAGAATAAAAGGAAAACTGAGGGTTCAACCTACCAACCTAGTGTATTATAATGTGAGCCTCCATTCAAAATTGTCCTTGTTTTCTCGCTATTGATATTTTCAGCATTTTCATTCCTGTAAAATGTTCCTTGGAGAGCAGTTTTTCTGTTACACAAATATAATTCGCCGTAGATGTTCACAGAAGCATAATTAATAATAATTGCTCTACGTTTTACTGTCAGATGTAATTAAGCATATGTTTTAAATTTTTAAACACAAAAACTATATTTTTACGACAAAAAAAAAAAGCATATTCATTACTTTAACACATGTTGGAGCCTAAACCAAAAGAGACATAGAGAAACCTAGGTAATTTCAAAAAGTAGATGTATAGTGAACCTAGGATTAAAATAATAGAACCAAATTTTTAATTATTTTGTCACAAGGGAGGTTTTAGAAACTTCACAAAAACATAGATTTGACCATAGCTTCCAAACCATTAGAGCAAAATTAATGAAAAATGGCACTGTAACTTATTTGTTTTATATAACACCTGTGGTATAAATTTTAAAAAAAATCTTATGTGTTCCATTCACATACCTTTTTTCTACATCTTTGCAATAAATTATTGTTAAAAAGCTTATGCTTCCATTTACTTTATGCTTATCGAGAAAAATTAGCAAATATGCTTCCTTGTAAGTAGAAGCGAAATAAGGGAGTACCATAGGTTAAAGCTGGTTGTTATATGACTGAAGTTCCTTTGTTTGTATGGACAGGAGTTGACAAGTTCCTGTATGAGAAAAGCATTTTCAAAACTGAAACAAAAAAAGGGCTATCTAAAAAAACTATTAACTCCACGAAAACAAATGTATATGACACAAATTGTGTGTTTTAATGCGCTCTGCATTTTTGTGTGGTAAGCTTCTTTTTTTTTTTTTTTTTTTTTGTCCATATCTTACAGTATAGCAGTTATGCGAAATTCCGTAAAATTCATCTAGAATAAAGTAGTCTTCAGAGGCTATTCCCAGAAAATTCAAGATATACATTTTATTTGCCAGATAAATATCTTTAATATACGATACTTTAATCAAAATCTTTAGAGTCATTTTTGAGAAAATCAAAAGTTTCGAAAATTTTTCCATGTAAAGGGTAGTTGGTGGTTGTGGGATTTTCTTGAAAATCTTCGTATAGCATACCAAACTTAAATACCAAGTTTAGAATTCAACGGTCTTTTTGTTTTTCAGCTATGCTGTCCACACACAAACACACACGCACACACACACGCGCACACGCAGAAAGACACACACATAGCCATTTTTCTAAAGATGCTTTTTTTTATTCAGGGGGTCTCAAAACATGTATTTCCGGTGAAATCTCAGTATCGAATTTTTTGGTGGATTACAATACCTTCTCCATACACTATGTACATAGTACGAGAAAGTAAAAAACAAAACACACATTCTGCAGGCTCAGATTTTGGATCAACATTCCATGGTTCTCTTTTCTATAAATTATTCTTACTATAAAGCTTATTGTGCTATTTACTTCTGGTTAACATAGATAATAAACATTCAATTCACGTATAATCATTCCGTTGCAGGCTTACACAGGTAAAGCGACAGTAGATTTGTAAATAGCATGTCACTATGCAAATTCTTTGCGAGACTCAAGATAAAAAGATTAGCGAATTGCCACTATCAAAATGTATGAATATATGAAAATTCATACCTAGTAACAACCAAGAATATCGCCCTCCGTGATGTAGTGGCTATCATGCTTGCCTCTAAAACACATGATTTTTTCGAACGCAAAAATCCTTAGCATGGCTTCTTTCGGAAGGGAAATAAAAAGGGTGGTCCCTTGTAATGTTTATTTGCAGGTAAAAGAACCTGATACCTTGAAAGAAGACACATTCCGTCATTTAACGTCCGCATGTCATGATTTCGTCCTACAGTGCCATCTGACGTGCCGATCCCTCGTCACGGCAAACTTATGAACTAGAAGATGAAATCCGATCAAGGAAGTAGGTATCGTAAGCCCTATGCTCCACTTAGGAAAAAATGTAAATGGCGTGTTATTTATGGACGCTCTTTAACTGCTGTGGTTCTCAGCGTCCCATTCTATATTGCGCGTGAAATATCGCTTAATTTTGCTTAATTTAATGCCATAGCTGGGATTTGAACCACGGATCTCCCGATCTCTAGCCGGTTGCTACTGAGCTACCATAGCAACAAGCCGTCATAGCATTGAAGCTCAGTGGCAGAGCAACCGGCTACAGATCGGGAGATGCGTGGTTCAAATCCCGGCTATGGCATTGAATTGTTCTGTCTGACTCTACCTATTCATACAATAGATTCTTCTTCTTTCTACACAATGTTAATGGAGATAAACATTAGCAGAATGTTCTTTTTACTTAATTCCTTATACGAGTAAGTAGAAGGGAACTGAGGAAGTACACTAGGTTAAAGTGCTAGTCAAATGTTTTAAAAACTATCGTTATACGATTGTCCTTGCAAATCGCTCCTTTGCTTGGCCAGGAGCAAAACAAAAGAAAAACGGACGCTTCATGTCTGCGAAAAGTATAACTATTTCACAATTGAAACCAATGAAAAGGAATATCTTGGAAATGGTTACTTCTACAACAAAAACGTAAAGGATATAAATTGTGTGTAGTAAGTTTTTGTCTATCTCTTGCAGTTTACCAGTTAGGTAAAATTCAGCAAAATTCATCCGAATTAAGAGGTCTTCAGAGGCTATTCCGAAAAAATTCAAGATATACATTTTATTTGGGATGTAAATAGCTTTAATATACAGCATTTTAATCAAAATCGTTAGCGCTAGTTTTGAGCAAATCAAAAGTTTCGAACATATTTCCATGTTAAGGGTAGTTTGTGGTGGGGGGATTTTCTTGAAAATCTTCATGTTGCATCCTTGGAAGATACTAAACTTAATGTTGTTCACAGGCACACACATGGACCTTTTTCTAAAAAACGAAATTCGGACTCGCGAGATCCCAAAACATATATTTCCGGTGAAATCTCGACATCGAATTTTTGGGTGGAATACAATACTTCTCTATGCCTATGTGTATTGTACATACGGGCTAGAGAAAGTAAAAATATTGTTTAAAATTGTCTCCCATCTATAAGCTGTCTTTAACTGCAATGATTACATCAAGTGTTTTATCTTTGGGACATATTACTTTACTGTACGCTCGTTCAGTTTATCATACTTATACTGAGATTCAAACTCGGGACCTCTTAAATGTCCAGTTATCATTGGATTTCTGTTTTTTCTTTGGGTTTTACACATTAAGTCACACGCAGATTCACAACCTCCTTCAGACTTTCAGACTCGTAAGTAGGATAAAGAATGATCTTGGCTTAGCTATAGAAAAATGCCCACCTCTCAGCGAGAATCGAACCCGGAACCCCTCGGACAGCAGCGACTGATCTACGAGCTTCTGATATAACTCATTTACTTTAACGTTATCTACATAGTTTGTGTTGTAAGATTTCGTCTTTCTCTTATGGTTTACTAATTATACCACATCAGTCAGAGGTATTTCCCGAAAATTCAACATGTATCACATTATTGTTAATAAGCTCATTCTTCTATTTAATGCTAAAACATTAGCAGAAACGGTCGTATTAGTTCCTTGTAAGTAGAAGAGAAATAAGAGCATACTCTAGGCAACAGTCACTGTTTTAATATGTGGTTGCACTGGGATTGATCCGTTTCTTTGCGTGCCCAAGAGTTGACAAGTGTTTTAAATCAATAACAAGGAATGTCTCGAAAACGGTCAACTCCACAAACTATGAGTTTCATCGTAATCTACATTATTTTGCGTAGTAAGTTTTTGTCTATCTCTTACGGTTTACTAGTAATGCAAAATTCAATAAAAATCATCCAGAATAAAGAGGGCTTTAGAGGCTATTACCAGATAATTCAAGATATACATTTTATTTTTCCTGAATATCTTAGATATGACAGATTTTATTCAAAACAGTGAGAGTCATTTTCGAGAAAAACAAAATGTTAAACATTATTTGCATGTAATGGATAGTTTACGGGGAAGGGGGATTCTTGAAAATCTTCGTGTTGCATCCTTGGAAGATAAACTTAAATACCAAAATTTGGAATTTAACGGTCCACAGATACACACACACACGCACACATACGGACTTTTTTCCTAAAATGCTTTTTTTTTTTTTATTCTGGGGACCCAAAACACGTATTTCCAGTGAAATCTCGGTATCGAATTTTTGGGTGCAATACAATACCTTCTCTTTACAATATATATTATGTACATAGTACGAGTAGTGAAAGTAAAAATATTTTCCAGATAAGCAAAATATTTCCATGTAAATAACCTGATAAAACCTAGTTAATCTTTACTTTCTCTACACGTGCAATACAAAGGTACAGTAGGTAGTGAAGGTATTTTATTGCACCCAAAATTCTAAACTGGTATTACACCGGAAATATATGTACTGAGGCTCCCTGAATCCAAAACAGGTTTAGAAAAAAATCTGTGTGTGTGTGTGTCTGTGAGAGAGAGAGAGATAGAGAGAGAGATAGAGAGAGAGAGATAGAGAGAGAGAGAGAGAGAGAGAGAGAGAGACAGAGACACGACAGTATAGTTCAAAAACAAAAAGACCTTTTAACACCAACTTTAGTATTTAAGTTGAGTATCGTCGAAGGATGCTATGAAGATTTTCAAAAAATATGATGTGTTCCATTCACATGATTTTCTCTATATCTCTGTAACAAATTATTGTTAATAAGCTTATTCTTTTATTTATTTCATGCTAATCGAGAAAAATTAGCAGAAATATTCTTATTTCTTGCTTTATTGTAAGTAGAAACGAAATAAGGCAGTACCTGGTTTCTATGTGACTGAAGTTCGTTTGTTTGTATGGACACGAGTTGGCAAATTCCTGTATGAGAAAACTTAAGTTTTTCAAAGCTGAAACCAAAAACAAGGAATATCTAAAAAAAAGATCAACTCCAGGAAAAAAATGTATGACATAAATTGTGTGTTTTAACGTGCTCTACATTTTTTAAGTGTTAAGTTTTTATCCAGCTCTTACGGTTTAGTAGTTATGCAAAATTCATCCAAAATAAAGTAGTCTTCAGAGGCTATTCCCAAAAAATTCAAGATATACACTTTATTTGTCAGGTAAATATCTTTAACATACGATATTGTAATAAAGTCGTTAGAGCCATTTTTCAGAAAATCAAAATTTTCGAAAAAGGTTCCATGTAAAGGGTAGTTGGGAGTGAGGGGATTTTCTTGAAACAGACTTTAACGGACTTTTCGTTTTTGAGCTATGCTGCCCACAGACACACACACATACACACAGACACACACATACAGACAGACACACACACGGACATTTTTCTAAAAATTCTTTTTTTTTTTTGGATTCAGGAGGTCTCAAAACATCTATTTGCGGTGAAATCTCGGTATCGAATTTTTGAATGCATTACAATACCTTCTCTATACACTATGTACATAGCACGTATACAGAAAGTAAAAAGATACATGGAATTTTTGTTCTCAAACATGGCTCCTACGATTTTGATTAAAATATCGTATATTAAAGATAGTTATATGAAAAATAAAATATATATATTCAATTTTCTGGGAATCGCCTTTGAAGACCCGTTCCTTCAGGATGACTTTTACATAACTGGTAAACGGTAACAAATAGACAAAAACTTACTACACAACAAATGTAGATTTCGTTAAAACACACAATTTAGTCATATATACCCTGGTTGTGCAAAGCGCTTTTTAGAGATTTGACTATCCCTTTAACCTAATATATTGCCCCATTTTCCTTCTATTTACAAGGATCGAATACAATCATTTCCGCTAATGCTTATCTGACGTAGATAAAGGAATACCTGTTCTAACAAAAGTTTGTAAAGAAAGTCATGTGAATGAAACACATCATATTTTTTATAACTTTAATTCTCTAAGGAATTTAATCACTGAACTGTTTGATATTCGATGTTGTCAGGTGACCACTTCGAGAGAGAGAGAGAGAGAGAAAGAGAGAGAGAGAAAGAGAGAGAGAGAGAGAGAGAGAGAGAGAGAGAGAAAATTAGACGCCTAAGCCAAGCCACCTCAAAAATAATTTGGCGTCGAATTATTCAAAAATTACAAGTCAGCGAATTCAGAATTCGAAACTGTAACGGGCTAACATCAAGTGAGTGACGTGAATCTATAAAAATGAGCTAATGTAACCGCCTAGAGTCCCATACCGGATACATCGCAAGATAGTTCAGTTCAGCGGGAGTGGCTACTTGAGAACTTCATCCAGGGAGAAATTAATCTCCGTGAGGCTTTCCATTAGGACAATACCTGGAGTGTAAACCCCCCCCCCCGGTAGCACCGACAGAAATCTAGCATTCCGTCTACTAGCTATCCAGGCTAGAACCGGAGGACAATTAAGCGTCTCACAACCCCGTCATGGCATTGTGCCAAGACGCACTCAATCTCCCATGGGTATCGGGACCAAAGCCTAGTCGAGTCCAACCCAATCCTTACAGATGACCTGCCCGACTACTTCTGCTTAGTCAGAAGTACAACTGAACAACTGAAAAGGTCGAAACCTCCCCAACAGCCTCAGTCTTTTGCAAACTCTTGGGATCTTGCCCTCTATTACGCAGCTCTCGCCATCACAAAATTCGCTCAGTGATCGCCGACGAACTGCAAATGAGCAACTACAAAGTCTTCGAAGAAGTCCATAGACTGGAGACTAACGGTAACACAAGACGAATTGACATGATTGCAATTCGAGAAGACCAAAAATAGGATTTATCATTGACCCTACCGCTAGGTTTGAAAGATTTAAAGGGCAACCTGAAGACGTCGACAAAGAGAAAAGGAAAGTTTACACACCTACAATTCCATACTTCAAGACAAAAAACGATCTAAATATCATAGAGGTCTGTTGTCTGGAGCTCGGGGCACCATTCCTTTACATTTTTTGTAATACCTGGAAAAAGTTTGGACTGAAGAAGGAAAAAATAAAATAAATTGCCATATTTACAATAAGTTCAATTTCTCTTCTTCGAAATCGTAGCATTTTCACGCCCAAGTTCCTTTGTTATAAATAACTTATTTTAAGTCAATTTTATATGCTTAATGACCTTTTTGCACCTTTTAGTTTCCTTTTCGACTGTCATACTAATGAAAACTGCCGATATAATATATTTATAGAAATGTTTCAGTTTTATTACTACCTTTTTTATTTAGATAGTCAATTTATAATTTGTCTGGTTTACTCTGTTATTGTTGGCAGCCCTATATACGGGGAGTTTTTATTGTTTCAATAAATTAATCCCTGATTTTGTGTAATTTTAAAAAGCCTAGTATTAATATAGGTAAGTTTTCCAACACATTTATGGGCCTTGATTTTAAGATTCTATATGAATTTTAAACTTGTGGACCAAGTTGTCCTTTTTTTTTTGGTTTCAGAGGGTCCTAAAACATGTATTTCCCGTGAAATCTCGACATCGAATTTTTGGGTGGAATACAGTACTTCTCTATCCCTTTGTACATTGTACATAAGGGGCTAGAGAAAGTAAAAATGCACACATGTTATAAGGATATTGTTTATATAAAACTACAAAAACAACAAACTGCACTTGAAATAAGCAATAATAAACACTTGAGATTTAATTAAACTTAACATAACCTTATGAAAAACACATTAATATATTTATCATGTTATTAATTACTAAAAACTATCGTATAAGAAAATAAAATGTAGTAACGAAAAAATGACTACAAAAGAATCCGAAGTGTTCCATTCACATGACTTTCTCTACACCTCTACAGCAAATTATTTTCTTCATGCTAATCGAGAAAAAAAATTAGCGAAACACCCTTATTAATTAAACTATTGTATATTAAAGATATTTACCTGACAAATAAAATCTATATCTTGCATTTTCTGGGAATAGCCTCTGAAGACTACTTTATTTTGGATGAATTTTATGGAATTTTGCATAATTGTTAAACCGTAAGAGATGTACAAAAACTTGTCACATAAAAAAATGTAGAGCAAGTTAAAACACACAATTTATGCTATATACATTTTTTCGTGGAGTTGATCGTTTTTGACTTAATTTCACCTTTAAAGAACTTATACTTTTCTCTTACAGGAATTTGTCAACTCGTGTCCATACAAACAAAGGAACTTCAGTCGCAAAGCAACCAGCTTCTAACTACCACTTTAACCTATGGTACTCCCTTATTTGGTTTATACTTACAAGGAAGCAAGTAAAAGACTATTTCTGCTAATTTTTTCTCGATTAGCATAAAGTAAATAGAAGCAAACGTTTTTTAACAATAATTTGTTGCAGAGATGTAGAGAAATTCATGTGAATGAATCACATCAGGTTTTTTAACTTTCTCATAAAGTACTGTGTACATAGTTTACAGATAAGGTATTGCACTCCACCCAAAAGTTCGATATCGAGATTTCACGGAAATACATGTTCTAAGGTCACCTTTATAAAAAAAAAGCATTTTCACAAAAAGGTCCGTGTGCGTGTGTGTGTGTGTTTGTGTCCTGTGTCCGTGTGTCTGTAACCACGATAACTCAGAAACGAAAAGTCGGTAAACTTAAATACCAAGTTTGGTATTTTACCAACTTTTCTTTTTTGAGTTATTGTGTTTACAGACACACACACACGGACCTTTTTCTGAAAATACTTTTTTTGGATACAGGGAACCCTAAAACATATATTTCCGGTGAAATCTCGGTATCGAATTTTTTGGTGGAGTGCAATACATTCTCTATACACTATGTACATAGTGCGTATAGAGAAAGTAAAAAGGAGCTTCAGTCACATAGCAATCAGCTTTTGACTATCACTTTAACGTATGGTACTCCCTTATTTCCCTTGTACTTACAAGGAAGCAAGTAATAAGACTATTTCTCCTAATTGTTTCTCTATTAGCATGAAGGAAATAGAAGCGTGAGCTCTTTAACAATATTTTGTTGCGGATCTATGGAGAAAGTCATGTGAATGGAACACACAAGATTTTTGTTTATAGTTTCAGGAAAAAAAAGGCATATAACTTAAAATCCGAGGGCTAGTTATCATATGTGTTTCATCCAGGACATCAATTAATCCAGTTGTGTAGGAAATTTCTTCCCTAGGTCATGTTTGCGCCCTGGAGCGCCGGTGTTCATGCCTCGCGGGAGCAACTGCCGTTACATCATAACCGTTGAAGACAAAGGCAGAGAGAGCCTTGCTGTTTTACCTGCCTTAATTACCAACTTCTAGGAAAATAGCCTGTCTTAACCAGTGCAGAAACGCGATTTGCCAATCTGAAGGAAAGCCACTGTCTTACAAGACAGGAAAAGAATGTGTCGTATGCGTAACATTAGTGGCCGTGAAACTGCTGTGGATAATATCACTCAAGGTTTGCTTTCGAATCTCTGCACCTTAGCTTACAACAAAAGTATATTACTGCAGTAGTAGACAAAGGAATGGCAATTAACAGTTATCTTAAAAAACATCAGCATTTAAAAAGTATGTTCTTGATCCATATATTATAACGTACTTATCTAAACGAAGAAATACTAATTTTTAAGCTTCTGACTTTAATGCGACTATTGATGTATTGCACTCATGTGATAAAATATGTAGATCTCTTTAAAGCACCTGTTTATGTCATTTATTAATTTTTGATAGAATTAACCTATTGCGAGATATTCCTTGTTGTTGGTTTCAAATTTAAGTTACTTAAACTTTTCTCTATCGGAAGATCTTCTTTCGTTTCACCTCCCTTTTGTTTTACTCTGGTTGGGTAAAGTGAACCTCTACAAACGTCATACAAAAGCATATTTTTCTATCCACTTCATGTTCATTTACATAAACATTTGTAGAATTTGTCCGATTACAGATTTTCCTATGTATATAACGGGATTATGGGAAAACAGTTGCCTTTAAGCGATGGTCAAGCCTTTAAGAATGGGACGTTATGCAACGTATTGATATTCTCTTATTTTTGGATGACAGGCCTTGGGGGGGGGGGCTAAACGTAGACTGCCCTCTTGAGAAAATTATTATTCTAAAATTCAAATTAAATGGTTCTTTACAAAATTCTTTGTAGGGGGGTGTTGACATCTGCATGAGATTTACTCTATATCTTGCCAGTTATGTAAAAGAGAACATTGCAGACAATGCCAAGAAATTTCAAGATATACATTTCATTCGCCCGCAGCTTCCCCTACGCCGATATCGGCTGTCATTTGAGTAGCACTTTGTAGTATTTAAAGCCACCCTGGTGCACTCTAGTATCTTCAGGTTGCAATTAAAATTGGTTATGCTGCATTTCCAGAATATTATCGGAGGGTAAGGTTTGAGGAGTGGAGGTTCCGCCGATGTTTCACATTTGGCATATCAGGGAATTTTACACCCTTTATTTGAAATATATGGAACCAAATATCTCTTATAAGAGGTAAGGGGAGGATTCACCTACAAAAAATCTCATGTGTACCATTCACATGACTTTCTCTATATCCCTGCAACACATTATTCTTAAAAAGCTTATACTTCTATTTACTTCATGCTAATCAGTAAAACGTTAGCAGAAATAGCCATATTACTTGCTTCCTTGTAATGATAATCAAAAGCAAGTTGCTATGTCACTGAAGTTCCTTTAATTGTATGGACAGCAGTTGACAAATTACTGTATGAGAAATGTATAAGTTATTCATAGCAAAACCAAAAATAAGAAATGTCTCAAAAACGACGAACTCCACGAGAACAATGTATATAACATAAATTGTGTGTTTTAACGTGTTCTACATTTTCTGTGTAGTAAGTTTTTGTCCATCTCTTACGGTTTAGCAGTTATTCAAAATTCAGTAAAATTCATCCAGAATAAACTACTCTTCAGAGGCTATTCCCAGAAAATTCAAGATATAAATTTTATTTTTCAGGTAAATTTCTTTAATATACGAAATTTTAATCAAAATCGTTGGAGCCATTTTTGAGAAAATCAAAATTTTTGAAAAAAGTTCCATGTAAAGGATTTTTCTCAAAATTTTCGTGTAGTATCCCTGGAAGAAACTAAACTTAAATACCAAGTTTGGTATTTTACGTAATTTTCGTTTTTGAGTTATCGTGTTCACAGACACACGGACACACACACACACACACACACACGGACCTTTTTCCGAAAATGCTTTTTTTAGATATAGGGGACCCTAAAACATATATTTCCGGTGAAATCTCGGTATCGAATTTTTTGGTGGAGTGCAATACCTTCTCTGTACACTATGTACATAGTGCGTATAGAGAAAGTAAAAATGCTCTAGCTCAGTGCTGCCCCAACCTACAACGGAAGAAGGGAGGGCAGATTTACCTCCATCCATTTGTTTGGTACCGGCAGGCAGAAACCTCTCTAAGCATGAGGTCGCTTTCTATCAGTGACGGGGGCTTCAGCAATGTATGTGTATGTGGTGCTACAAATACTAAAAAAACTTCTTGAACGCCATTCTTGTTAGTGACCTGGTTGTCATTGTTTACTTGTAACCAGTTCATCAATCTTTGCAGACAGGGATAAACAACAGAGTATTAAAAGGCAGACCAAATGACACTGCCTTAACTTCTCTACTATATTTGCTTTTTATTTGATTATTTTCGAGAATATCTGTTCACAAATATTGATATATTTTTCCAGAAAAATTTCACAATTTGGGAAATGTTTCATTGCGAACAGATTTAAATAAATACCTGTCTATTTTCTGAGAATATTTAATGGCTGCTAAATTTTGCAAAACAACTAGTTCCATTTGAAGATCGTGGGGAAGGTCTTAGCAGGCAAAATTAATTCATATTCAAGTGACGTTACCGA
Organism: Hymenopus coronatus; assembly: GCA_030762935.1. Taxonomy (NCBI): domain Eukaryota; kingdom Metazoa; phylum Arthropoda; class Insecta; order Mantodea; family Hymenopodidae; genus Hymenopus; species Hymenopus coronatus. Next base: position 31,672,514 of record CM060885.1, on the reverse strand, counting down.
TTGCATACCTGATAAAAATGTTTGCCATAATCAGTATGATGGCATTTTTCAAAGTGTCATTTAATGTTGCATTGAGACCCCAAAATAAATGAATAAAATGTTTCACATGTAACAAAAATATAGTCTTCCTTCCATTCTTTGTGGAATACGATATATTTGGTCCCCTTGAAACCTGTCATCGTGTTGAGAGTCAAACAGTTCAGTTAAACGCCACTGAATGATTGAAGGGGAAATGCTTCCAACCTGGCCATGCACAAAACGAAGGTAATACGACAGGTGACGCAATTAGCCCATAAGATCAGAGGTTGGGCACCCTTGTTCTAGATCAGCGCTATTAGTGATGTGGGAATTGTTTTTATCTCGAACACAACTTTACCGGTGACACAGCAAAACCCATTTGGCCCATTTTCCAATTTTACTTTCTCTACACGTATATGAACATAGTACATAGAGAAGATATTGTATTTGGCCCAAAAGTTCGATATTGAGATTTCCCCAGAAGTACATGTTTAGAGACCCCCGAAATCCGAAAAAGCGTTGTTAGAAAACTCCATTGTGTCTCTCAAAATTGGCTCTAACGATATTGATTAAAATACCGTATATTAAAGATATTTACATGACAAATAAAATGTGTATCTTGAATTTTCCCTGAAGATCTCTTTATTCTGGATGAACTTTGCTGAATTTTGCATAACTAATAAACCGTAAGAAATAAGCAAAAACTTAAAAACATTTTTTTAAGAGCTGAACGTCACCGTTTCTGAGATATTCCTTGTTATTCGTTTCAGCTTTAGAATACTTATAGTTTTCTCATACGGGAATTTGTCAACTTCAAGCCATACAAATAAATGCATTTCAATAACATAACAACCAACTTTACTACAGAGATGTAGAGAAAGTTATGTGAAAGAAGCACATCAGATGACATTTTGGACAGATGTTTGTCACAGAACTATTTCTCTGCTAATTTGGTTGGTAATGAATATTTTAATTGCAATTAAAGGCTAACCTGTTTGTTGAAGGAAAAACCTATTCACTGTCCACTGAAAATTGCCCTAATTGCAGATATCCAGATAGATAAGAAAGGTTAGTTCGTCGGGTCCCAAGTGCAATGGACAGGCTAAATGGATTTCCACTTAACATTTTGTATTTTACGTTCACTTTGGTGCAATCTTTCATTATTGCTGCTGGAATGTATAAGCAGAGAAAATATTGTAAAGCACCCTAAAATTTGATACCGTCATTTCACCGAAAATACATATTTTAGGACCCCCTGAATCCAAAAAAAAAAAAAAGCATTTTTAGCAAAAGGTCCGTGAGTGTGTTTGTGTCTGTGGACAGCATAGCTGAAAAACGAAAAGACCGTTAAATACCAAACTTGGTATTTAAGGTTTTATCTTCCAAGGATGCGACAGGAAGATTTTCTAGAAAATCCCCCCACTCCTAACTACCCTTTACATGGAACTTTTTTCGAAAATTTTGATTTTGTCAAAAATGGCTCTAACGATTTTGATTAAAATATCGTAAATTAAAGATATTTTATCTGACAAATAATATGTATATATTGAATTTTCTGGGAATAGTCCCTGAAGACTACTTAATCTGGATGAATTTTACGGAATTTTGCATAACTGCTAAACGGTAAGAGATGAACAAAAACTTACCACACAAAACTGTAGAGCACGTTAAAACATACAATTTATGTAATATACATTTTTTTCGTGGTGTTGGTCTTTTTTGAGATATTTCTTGTTATTGATCTCAGCTTTGAAAAACTTATGCTTTTCTCATACAGGAATTTGTCAACTACTGCCTATACAAACAAAGGAACTGCAATCACATAGCAACCAGCTTTTGAGTATCTCTTTAACCTATGGTACTCCCTTATTTCGCTCCTACTTACAAGGAAGCAAGTAATAAGACTATTTCTGCTAATTTTTCCTCGATTAACATGAAGTAAATAGAAGCATAAGCTTTTTAATAATATTTTTGCAGAGATGTAGAGAAAGTCATGTGAATGGAACACATCAGCATTTTTTAATAAGCTGGTAGGTGATATGGGCCGATGGATGAATGAAATGGTTGAGCCCAGGTTCCGGACATTCTCTTCTCAGGATAAGGGAAAACCTCGGGAAGGAAATTTATCCGCAAAACTCATCCTAACCGAGATTCGAACTCGGGAACTCTTGAATGTGAGGTAAATACTCTACCACCACCACTCTTGTTGATTCGCTAGTAGTGAGTACCTTATATTAGTCAATAACACCATTAAATTCTGTACGACACTGTTTTCTGGAGTTTTGGTAACTAATCCAAATGTTAGTCGTTCGGCAGCTTCCAGAAATTCGTTCGGTTCTTGAAATTCCGTTTCAATCAATATATTTGCACCCGCCCCCATTTTAGAGGTTATTATTATTTGGGTTATAAAAGAAAGTAAAAAGAGTCAGAATAAAGAAATCACAAGGAACAGGTTAACTAGACAACGCATTGCAATAATTTGATAATACGATTTGAATTGTGAAGAGATAATGTCACCGCATTTGTATAAAAAGATACAATGAAATGATTATGTCGATTTATGAAACTTCTGCAAATACAAAGGACAACTACCATGTGACTGGACTTGAAACGTAAACTATAAACAATGGATTCCCTTAAAAATGTTATAGCACTAGTGCTGCAACCTTTATTTCGTCAATCTTATGTTAAAAACTCAAGCTTTTTATTCCAGTTTCTATAGAGGCTATTTGACAGAAAAAGCACATGGTAAGTTTCATATTTGTCTCTGTAGTAAGGTTTGTCTATACTTTATGGTATACTATAGTGTTGTTCCGAGCTCGTGAGCCCTGTAGGATGAGGTGTGGAGAGAGGGGAAAGCGATATCTAGTTACCCGGCGAGCTGCTATGCAGTAATCATTCCTGCAGATATGTGTATTAACCTAGCTTAGCCTACTTAGCATAATAAGGTGCAGAAGTAGTTCACTATTGTAAGAAGATTTGTATTCTTTTCACCATGTCTGAAGTTAGGATAGCATAAGTAGCATTATAGATAAATATGACGAAAAGGCTCTGAATAAACAGCATATATCAAAGTTCACAACCAGTTGCATATTATACTGGTGTTTCCGTGTCAACAATAAAGAGAATCCGTAAGAGGAAGAAACAGATGAGGTCAAGAGGAGAAAATAGTATACTGAGCACTTTTGGAAAAAGAAGAAAAGCTAGACCTGAACATACTGTTGCGCTAATCAGTGACTTTAATGCTACCGTTATACGAAGAATAATACGGTTAACTCATTTTATATTTATTTAAAAATGTCAATGTCATAAAATGTGTGTTTTAATGAACTCTACATGTTTTGTGTGGTGAGTTTCTGTCTTTTTCTTACTTACAAAAGTCTCCAGAATGAAGAAGTCTTTAGAGGCTATTCCCGGAAATTCAAGATATACAATACGTTCGCCAGAAAATATCTTAAACATATGGTGTTTTAAGAAAAATCGTTAAAGCTAATTTTGATAATTTTTTTTTTTTTTTTGGAAATCTTTGTGGGGCACCCTTGGAAGATTTTGAACTTAAATACCAAGTTTGGTACTTAACGAGCGTTTCCTTTTTTAACTATGCTGCCCACAGTCTCTCTCCCTCTCTCTCTCTCTCTCTCTCTCTCTCTTTCTCTCTCACACACACAAAACTAATTTTCTTCTTCTTTTTCTTCTTTTTTAAAGAACGAGTTATCTTGACACGCCCAACAAACCCACTGCTACTGTAAGATGCCATCTCGCATGAAATTTTCAATTTTCCAATACATATCTGCAAAATACTGTGCACGAGGTCACAGACAGAATGGAATAGGTTGAACAAGAGAACGGCGGACATTTCCCCAATGTTTTGTAAACTCCATTGTTTGCCCAACACTTTGGTGTTTTGTTTTTCTCCTATCTTAAACATTATAATATTTACAGAGTTTAATGTTGGAACATACTTCTGAAAGATTATATTTCAGCCGGCATGACTCGTTTCTGGCCAAGTTATTTCCATGGCCATAAACAGATGCTAATAAAGATAAGATAACAGTTGTATAAACACCTAACTCATATATAATTCTACTGCATTAACAAAGCCTTGCTTTATATTCATTTATTACTTTCTCTACACGTACTATATACTCGTACGTAGTGTATAGAGAAGGTATTGTAATGCACCCAAAAATTCGATACCGATATTTCATCCGAAGTATATGTTTTGAGACCCTCTGAATCAAAAAAAGAAAGTTTTTAGAAAAATGTCTGTATGTGTCTGTGTCTGTGTGCCTGTGGGCAGCATAGCTCTAAAACGAAAACACCGTTAAATACCAAACTTGGTATTTAAGTTCTGCAACTTACAAGGATGCGACAGGAAGATTTTCAAGAAAATCGCCCAACCCCCAACTACCCTTTACATGACAAATAGTTCGAAAATTTTTATTTTCTCAAAAATGGCTCCACCGATTTTGATTAATATATCGTATATTAAAGATAATAACATGAAAAGCAAAATGCATATCTTGAATTTTCTGGGAATAGCCTCTGAAGATTCTTATTCCGGATGAATTTTGCGGAATTGTGCATAACTGCTAAACCGTAAGAAATGGAACAAAACTTACCACACAGAAGATGTAGAGCACGTTAAAATAAACAATTTATGTTATATACATTTTTATCGTGGGGTTGACCGTTTTTTCAGATATTCCTTGTTTTTGGTTCCAGCTTTAAAATACTTATACTTTTCTCATACAGGAATTTGTCAACTCCTGTCTCTACAAACAAAGAAACTTCAATCACATAGCAACCATCTTTCGACTATCACTTCAACCTATGGCAATCCCTTATTTCGCTTCTACTTACAAGGGAACAGTAATAAGACCATTTCTGTTATTTTTTCTCTCAATTACCATGAAATAAATATAAGGATAACCTCTTAAATAATAATTTGTAGCAGAGATGTAGAGAAGATCATGGGAATGTAACACATCAGATTTTACTATATTATGTCCCTTCAAACTAACAAAAGTGGATCATCATAACACAGTTTAAGTTTCGTTTTTAATTCAGAGGAATGCATGTGCTACTATTTTTTTAGGAATCCAGAAGTACAACTTTATAAGCGGTAAGAAGTTTAAAATTATCAGAATTTCAATGAATTTTCAACGAAGTTTGTGAATACTAACATGTATTATTTTTTTCTTTGCGCATATGTATGATATTAAGAGCAAACAGGAGATCAGAAAAATCCAGACACCCGAACAGGTTATACTACTTCCTGCTATGAAGATGACACTAACTGCTTGTTCATATATTTTAGAGCGACAATAAGAACCAGTCCAAGAAGCTACAGATCATATACAAATATATAGGTCGGCTGAGAAAGTTTGCTTCAAGTCTGTCGTATAAGTAACGACCAATTGACATTATGTTTGGTTTATATTATAAATATGTGCTTATATTAGCTTAATCGTGCATTTTACTTGTTACGATTTCTAGTCACACACCTATAGACAATAACGCCACGTGCGTAGAAAATAACGTTTTATATGATGAACAGAGCTAGGAAGTTCGCACCGTTCGCCATTCTTTAACATAATTTGCGACCGACCGTCTCGCCGTATCAAAACAAGTCCTTGATAAGAACGCATGAGGGAGAGGTAAACAAACCTGTTGTCAAGTAAAGAGTACTGTTTCCAGAGAACAAAAATTACTTATAAGACATTCATAAAAGCAGATCATTATGTACAACATACAAACTGTTCCATATATAAGGCTGACTCAGACAGATTTCCTTCTTTACATATGTATATTATGAAAACACTCTGGCAATTATAATACAAATTGTAATACTTATTGATAAAATGTAAAGTAATATACAAATAACAAAATTAATTTCTTAAATATCCTCAGACTCTTACCAGGTAAAAACGAAAGCAGGAATTAAATTAAATCTTGACTCATCTACAGTTGTATTACTGAAAACTATATGTACTTCTGAGTCTTTCAAATAAAAACCTCATTCTACGTTCCGACAAACAAGATTTGTAATGCGAAAAGATTCGTTCCATTTCGCATGATGTATCAGTATCACCAAAAAAATAGCATTTGTTGGAATCTAAAAGTGCAGCTTGTATGCGATACATCACACTGAACCCTGCATTCTTTTCAATTATACTTTTCATTTTCATCTTTATTTCAGACAGGATGCTCGTGGATTAGTAGATCTGTCTTGACAGTTCTACATGCCGCACAGATTCAGTCACCTCCATACAGTGTGATAGTTGTGGGTAACTTTCTGAACAGGTTTGCAATCAATAATATGTTTCTGTGAAGCTGTTCTGTTACTAGATTTTTTACAGATTGTTTAATAGAACTGTCATCGGTTTCTGGATAAGTACGTGCATATGTGCACTACTAGAAACTTACTATGGTTGTAAAGCAAATTAATTTTGCTCATATTTGAGCAGAACAAAGATGTTATTCGAACGCCTTCCTTCCTACCGACGTGGTTCTATGTTGTCAGTGATAGCTGTTTTGCAGAAATGGGTTGCACTCTACCCTGACCTTTGCTCGCGCAAATAGAGCCACATGGTATTACTAAGTCTGGCCGCTCTTACTTGCATAAGCAAATCGGTACGAACTTCCTAGCTCTGATGATCAGTTTAACATTTAAGTAGGGATTTGTAATTGGGAGGTTAGGATAATTCAGATGGAAGGGGCCTCCAGCCACTGGAGTGAACACCATCCCAGGGAGGAAGGGAAGATCGAAGGACGATCAGAACCGGACGATGGTACGCCTCAGCAAGGAAAACGTCTCTAATTATTCCAGAATGACACAGATTTTGAAGCCAGAGCAAATCTGTGTTATATTCAAGCTGGGGTCTCGAGACGAAGGAAGCCTCCCCAAAAGGGGCAGCAACCTGCTCCGACATTGATACCTTGGAGCATCGTCTTATATCTTGTCGGCAGGTTGCTGGCATTTGTTAGTGCTTATCAGCTATCTAAACAAATGGTGCCAGCCGGAGGCCCCGCCGCGCCCGGAGAAACTCTGGCGCCTGGAATTTCGTTTCCGGAATACCCAGCTACAACACTGGATCTTGAATAAGAATATCGGAACTGTGGCAAAGACGGCTTCCTGAGACAAGAACGCTGCAAGTTGATCAAGTCCGGATTTATTTATCAAGCGGTATGAAGCAGCCATTTACCACACGGTTTGAGGTTACCAGCTAATATTGTTGGTCCCTCTGTTGACTATCACCAAAACACTACGAAGCACTGACAATATTGTTGGCTTAAGCTTTCCGCTGCTGTGCAAAATTATAAACACAACCAACGAAAAGAAAAAAATCCCCAAGATGTGAAATAGGACTGACCACAATGTCGAAGTAAACATAATAAATTGACATGTAGTTAACATAAAAAAAAATAATACAAATAATCCTCCCTTTGTCCCGTCTTTTCTACTGGACCTTCCTCTCTCCTTTTCACCCCCAACAAAGAAAAGTAAAAAGATATTCATATTGCTTCCTGTTAAGTAGATTTCTCTTTAGCTACATTTATCTCTTTCGTTTTATAAAACAAATAATAAAAAAGATGAAAAAATTGGCGAATAAATAGTTATGCGATGGTAAAATATACAGAAAAAAAGTACCACAGAGAAATCCTTACACTGCGCAAACTCCAGTCCCGTCGCAACGTAGCAGTCACGTCACCTGGTCCTAGAACCCTGAATCATGAAGACAAAACAAATGAATGGAAATGGGAACAGGAAATTCGGTATAATGGAAACATTTGATCTACATAGGGTTTCCAGGTTTTCTAACTGAAAATAAGGAAGATTTCAGGAATTTTTCCCGACACCTTGACACGGCCTGTTCATTGTGCCCATCGCCTTCCAGGGTTTTACATGCTTTATAGAACGCGAGATTGCAGATTCTAGTTCAGTGTTAGACTAAGGCTCCTTCCTGAGCCTTTCCTATTGGTTACGGAGACAATATGGCTACGTGACAGGTGAACGACAAGTTTCGAGATTTCGTCGAGGTTAGGTTAGGTTAGGTGTATGTAAATGAACTAGATCGAAATAAGGGGTAAAGTGGACTTTCTGAAAGTCGGTTCTGCTTTCCAATACGAAATGCACAGTCTTCCGTTCGTTCTATGCTTGTGCATGGGCAGCCATGTTGGTCAATCGACCAATGGTAGAGTCAAATCTCAAACTGAGCTAGAATCTGCAACGTCACTTATAGAACCACAAACAAACAAAACACTGTTCCTCTCTTCAATTCAAAACCGCAAGTGAACGAGACGCGTGCTACCATTGCTACCAACAGCTAATTAAAATACTGCTGCCAACACTTGGAGAGAGGAACTACCACTTCGATATATCGCATATTCTAAATACCCTTCTAAAATCCAGAATTCATGGCAGTGTATGAAAAATGGGAGCCGGGAGACTTAATAAAATAAGGCTGAAATACGGGAGAACCCGGGAAATGCGGTAGACCTGGCAACCCTAGTTATGGACCCGGGAAAACCACAAAAAAAAAAACTCAAGGCCAGAGTATCCATCCAGACTGGAATCGAAGTCCGGACCTCCCGATTGTGAGCCTCTCACGTTACTGCATGTAGTAATATTAGGTAAGAAGAAACACGCGTAAAATGACATTAACATTGTATAATTACGTAGCGTTTGACCTTCCGTCAGAAACCACAACAAATGGACGAAATTAGCGCAGAAAGCGTGGCACGGTAACTCACTGCAAGTATGGAAATAACTTACACAGCGACATCATAACATTCATCCCTGCCGTCTCTGTTGTTCAATTCGTTCATCATGACATCCCATTTTTACTTTCTCTACACGTACTATGTATTGCACTGTACCCAAAAATTCGATATATATTCTTTGGAGACCCCTGTGTCCAAAAAAAGAATTTTTAGAAAAAGATCCGTGTGTGTATGTGTGTGAGTCTGTATATCTGTGTGTTTGTGAACACGAAAACTCAAAAACGAAAAGTCCACAAATGCCAAATTTATATTTCAGTTTAGTATCTTCCAGGGATGTGACACGAAGATTTTGAGAACCCCCCCATTCCAAACTACCCTTTACATGGAAAGAATTAGAAAATTTTGATTTTCCCAAAAATGGATCTAACGATTTTGATTAAAATATCGTATATCAAAGATATTTACACGACAAAAGAATTTTCCGGGAATAGCATTCTGGATGAATTTTTATGAACTGGTAAACCGTAATAGATAATCAAAAACCTATTACACAAAAAATGTACATCACGTTAAAACACACAATTTATGTGTTATACATTTTTTCGTGAAATTGACAATTTCTGAGATATTCCTTGTTATTTGTTTCAGATTCAAAATATTTAAACTTTTCTCACACAGAAAGTTATATACCCTTGGCCCTGCATAAAAACGGATTTCAACCACTTAGCAACCAGCTTTTAAAAGATTTGATTATCGTTTTAGTCTAGTGTATTCCTCTATTTTCCTTCTACTTACAATGAAGCAAGCAATTAAGATAATTTCAGCTAACGTTTACCTTTATTATCATAAAGTAGACAGAAGAATAAGCTTTTTAACAATAATTTGTAACAGAGATTTAGAGAAAGTCATGCGAATGGAACACATCAGATTTGTATGCTGAATGCTTGTATCTATTCCCAGTTGCACGACATTGTTTCCTAGCTATTCATTCTGTGTTTAATCGCAAAACAACAGTAACATAAAACTTCTCAATCTTCTACTGACCATTCTTATAAGTTATTATTATTATTACTATTATTATTATTATTAAGATTAAAGGTTCAAATCCGTCGGAGGGCGATGCATGTTTTTTGGGCATAAAAATTCTTTGCATGGTTTTTTTCAGAAGGAAATTTTGCATTTTTTGAATTTATTTGAATTTATTGCGAAGTAGTCGTGGTGACAAGATGACACATAGACATAGTCAAAACTTAATTAATATTATACATTTATTACATAAAACGCTCTTAAGTCATAAAAAGGGTTATTGGTTAACCAATCCTTAACCCTTTTCTTGAAAACATCAATATTTAAAACATGCATCTCATGTGGTAATTCTTGAACAAAGAAACAAATACAGTAAAGCCGTTGGTACTGTGTCCTAAATTTACAACACGTAAAGAGACCTCTGATAAAGAGACCTCTGAGCAAAGTTAAGCGCCCAATATAGAATGGGACGCTCAGAACAGTTGAGTTAAAGAGCGTCCATAAATAATAATAATAATAATAATATCATCCAGTTTTTCAAAATCCTATATTAAGAGCTCTGTTTTACAAAGGTATGTTAGGACTGTAGTAAAAATATAAGTTCATTAGAGATACAAACATTCAGAAATATAGACACCAATAAGTTATTGGATAACTTAAAACAAGATTAAAATTAAAATTCATTAAAGGAGCGTTTTGTTTATAAATATGAGAGTCCAAAACAAGATGCTCAGCAAACTGCTTTTCTATATGAACATATATACTCTTCAAAGAAGGAATATGAATCATTTTTAAATTATGCTTAAATTTTCCAAGTGGTGATAAATTGTGTTTATGCAAAAGAGGGTTCTTACTGTTTCACTAAAAGCCAGTTACAAGAAATATGTAGATATCCTCCTACAGAGAATTTCAAATAAATTGCTTAGTGTCCCACACTTAAAAGGTTGACCATCGCTTAAAGTCCAAAGTGAAGATCTTTTCTTTAACATGCATAAGAAACAGGGAAAATAGTATCATCAAAATTGAGATAAACTTTCATTACACATATTGTTGTAGACATAAGAAGAAGAGTAGAGTAGGCTAAAGCGGGTCGCTATGTTGTAACCATGAGTAAGTATCTGATGCGTTACATTCATATGATTTTTCTACCTAGTTTTCTACAACTGCTCTTAAAAGAGTTTATTCTATTATAACTTCTTGTTAATCAAAATAGAGATTTGTAGAAATTGTTCTTAAATATATAGACACGAAGATTATACAGTACACTTAAGCTATAGTCAAATCCTTTAAAAGCGGGTACCTATGTGATGGATTTGAGATTCCAGTCCCTTTGCATGACCAGAAGTAAAGAAAACGAGTAGCTACTTATATTTTCAGAAAAGTACCTGGCAATTCAAACCAATAATACCTAAAGGATGTCTTTGAAATTGTTAATGCCAAGAAAATAGATATTTGACAAGCTGAATTTTAACAGTTTTACAGTTTTTTTGTGTAAGAAATGTTGCCTAACCCTTAGGATTTACAATTATAAAATTCTTTCAGAGTTAAAAGGATTCCAGGCTATTCCCCTAAAGTATATATACTAAACATTTAAACATTTATCTTGCATTTATCTTAAACATTTGGAAAACTAATTAAATTATTACAGTAAATTTTGAGAGAATAACAAATAAACAACATGATTTGGTTAAAGGTTAGTTTGGCATGGGTGAATTTATTAAAATCATATCACATCCCTGAAAATTCTGAACTTAAGTACTTTTGATATTAGGCACTTTTCGTTTCGCAGACATAAAAATACTTAATTAGATTCAGGGAGACTGAAAAAAGGGAATTTTTAGTAAAACCACGAATTAGAATGTTTTCTTAACATACTCCAACTTTCTGAAGGTAGACGTTACGGAAAATAAAAGCCAAACATGTAAGAATTTCACTATAAGGCTATTTTAAATAAAGTGTGTCCTTTGGCGAGATGTACATTTTGTTGTATTACAGTTTAACACTCATTCAGAATTAATAGTACTCCATAGGCTATTCCCTAAAAATTCAGATATAGATTTTGCTTACCATATAGCGTATTGAGAAAAGCAAACTTAAAAAAGACCCGTAGATTTTATACTAACAAAAAAATCTGACATACATGACTTTCTCTACATCTCTATAACAAATATTGTTAATAAGCTTATTCTCGTATCTATTTAAAGCTAAAGCACTAGCAGAAACGGTCTTTTTAGTTAGTTCTTTATAAGTAGAAGGGAAATAAGAGAATACACTAGGCTAAACCGATAATCAAATGAAATCCATTTCTTTGCGTGACCAAGCGTTGACAAGTTACCATATGAGAAAAGTTTAAGTATTTTAAAGCGGAAATCCATAACAAGGAATATTTTCGAAAACGGCCAACAACACGAAAAAAACGTATATAACATAAATTGTGTGTTTTATCGTAATCTACATTTTTTGTGTAATAAGTTTTTGTCTATCTCTAACGGTTAACCAGCTATGCAAAATTCATTAAAACTCACCCAGAATAAAGAGGTCTTCAGAGGCTATTCCCAGAAAATTGAAGATATACATTTTATTTGCCATTGTAAATATCTTAAATATAAGATATTTTAATCAAAATCGTTATAACTATTTTTGAGAAAATAAAAATTTTCGAAATGTTCTTGAAAATCTTCGTGTTGCATCCGTGGAAGATACCAAACTTAAATACCAAGTTTGGTATTTAACGGTATTTTCGTTGTTGAGCTATGCTGTCCACACGACACACACGGAACTTTTACTGAAAATATATATATTTTTTTTTTTTTTTGATTCAGGTCGATCCAAAACGTATTTCCGGTGAAATCTCGGATCAAATTTTTGGACGCATTACAATACGTTCTGTATACACTATGTACATAGTACGTGTAGAGCAAGTAAAAATAAATACTTTCTTTATTATTTTATACTATTATAACTCCATGGCACGACAGCTCACGGGGAACCTTGGCATACCGCCCGGCCGCTGCGTCCCCCATCTCGGTCCACTACAGACGTCATGGATGGGGTGCAGTATTGGAGGGTGAGACATGGTCAGCGCCTCGAGCCCCTCCCGGCCGGTTAATGCGGTCCTCATGACCTGGAGCCGCTACTTCTCCATCAAGTAGCTCCTCAATTGGCCCTCAGGGACCTCACGAGGCTGAGTGCACCCCGGGCCAGGTCTCCCAGCGGGGGAAAAATCCCCACGCCGGTACTGGGGATCGAACTCAGGTCTCCCGCTTATTTTAGACTATTATACGGTAATAATAAATATAGAATTATATGTAGCAATGTTATTGTTGTCTTTTGCAGTTTGTTCGTTCAGTTTTATTCAGGAAATTTAAAAGTAGATATTGCCAGTGAAATTTTTTTTGAAGTGCAATATTTCCTCTATATACTACACGTAAGTAGTATATAGAGTAAAAACAAATACTTCAAAACAGATTGAGTATTAAATTTGTAAAATGATAAAGAGTATGAATAAAATAAGCAGCCAATTAAACTTAAGAACCCTTACGAGAGTCGAAGCAAAAAAGCTAGAAATGTTTTCTCACTCAACGAATTAGCGACCAGCTGCCGGTCCCCATGACCGCGCTCGCTAATGTGCCTCGCTTTGGTGCTTCGTGGCGCAGGGGATCGTGGGTTAAAGTCCCGCCTTGGGTATGTGTGTTTGTGCCTTTGTAAATGTGTCTATATACGTATTAATAGATATTCAACGGAAACATAGCAAACAGGGAAAAAAGAAAAAAAAAAGGAAGAGAGGAATATAGCGCCACAGTCCTGACAAGATTCCGGATCTGTTAAAAAAAAAAAAAGAAAAAAAAAAAAGAGAGAGAGAGAAAAATTAGAAAAAATTACCTGTTACACTCACATGACTTTCTTTAAACGCTCTACAAGCTTCCTACAAAAGATTATTCTTCTTTGTACACAATGCTAATCAAAATGAACACTACAGAATGTTCTTATTACTTAGTTATTATAAGGAAAAGGTAATTAAGGGAATCCACTAGGCTAAAGTAATAGTCAAATGTTTTAAAAGCTATCGTTATGCGATTGTCATTGCAAATCGCTTCTTTACTTGGCCAGGAGTAGAACAAAAGAAAAACGGACGCCCTGTCTGAGAAAAGTTTAAGTACTTCATAATTGAAACCAATAAAAAGGAATATCTCGGAAACGGTTACCTCCACAACAAAAACGTAAAGGACATAAATTGTGTGTTTTGACTGATGTACGCTTTTTGTGTAGTGAGTTTTTGTTTATGTCTTACGGTTTAGTAAGTTAAGGAAAATTCGGCAAAATTCATCCAGAATAAAGAGGTCTTCAGAGGTTATTCCTAGAAAATTCGAGATATATATTTTATTTCAGATATAAATAGCTTAAATATACGGGATTTTAATCAAAATCGTAAGAGCCATTTTTAAGAAAATCAAAATTTTCGAAATTTTTTCCATGTAAAGGGTAGTTTGTGGTGGTTTTTTTTTCTTCAGAATCTTCGTGTCGTATCCTTGAAAGATAGCAAACCTAAATACCAAGTTTGGCTTTTAATGGTCTTTTCGTTTTTGAACTATGCTGTCCACAGATACACATGGACCTTTTTCTAAAAATGTTTTTTTCGGACTCAGGGGACCCCAAAACATATATATCTGACATCAACTTTGAAAGCCGTGTCATCTACAATGCTAAGTACAATTCTAAATATAAATGTTTGAGAAATGAATTAACAGCTATGTCATAAAACTTTAAGTTAGTGTTAGTCATGGTGTTTCAAGTATTGATAAAGAGCAGTGCAGGGAGTTAATAACCTTATTAACGGGTTTTTAATGTAATAACCATAATGCATAACGGTAAAGTTTGTATCCTCGGTTCCACTTGCGTCAATACCTAGCATAGACAATGTTATTTTTAATGACAAGAAGAGCTTTTATTTTCTGCAATAATTTACATATCTTGCGTGTTAATATTCACCTTTAAATGCTCTTAAATTAACTAGTCCTGCTATCTTATCGGTTAGGTATTCTGTCGCGAAAAAAGAAACTTGTTTTTGTGTGGTTAACATGCAGTGTCTATGCATGATTCATACAGAGTGAGTAGGAGAATGTTAAACCTTAAGCTGCTCGTAAAATCCGGTAGGTGTTTGCTAGAAAACAGGAAGTAAAATGTATTCTATTCCCTTTGTCAGGAAACGTATATACGTTTTCACGATCTAGAGAGTGAAAGTGACAAAGAATCGGTTACTAACGAAGTAAGAACATTATTTATCATGGCAACATGTGAAGCTCATGTGGGCACGAAGTGGTCCAAATCGCGAATCTAGAATGAGAAACAAATAAATAAAGTTCTCTAAGTTTATTATTTCTCTACACGTACTATGTACATAGTGTATAGAGGAGACATTGCATACACCCAAAAATTTGATACCGAGATTTTACTGGAAATACATATTTTAGAAAAAGGTATGTGTGTATATGGTGTCTGTGAACGCGATAACTCAAAAACGAAAAGTTAGTCAAATACCAAACTTGGTATTTAAGTTAAGTATCTTCCAGGGATGCGACAGGAAGATTGTCAGAAAAATCCTCCCACTCCAAACTACCCTTAACATGGAAAAAAATTCGAATTTTTTTATTTTTTCAAACGATTTTGGTAAATATACCGTATATTAAAGATACTTATATGACAAATAAAATGTATATCTTGCATTTTTTTGGAATAGTCTCTAAAGACATCTTTATTCTAAATGAATTTTGCGTAACTGGTAAACCGTAAAAGATAGACAAAACATTTTCCACAAAAAATGTAGATATTCATATTCGCTTCTTTCGTGGAATTGACCATTTCTGAGATATCCCTTGATATTTGTTTTAGATTCAAAATACTTGAACTTTTTTCATAGGGAAGGTTTTAAACTCCTGACCCTGCATAGAAACGGATTTCATCCACATGGCAACTGGCTTTTAAAGGATTTTATATTGTTTTAGCGTAGTGTATTCCCTTATTTTCCTTCTATTTGTAAGGAAGTATTTCTGATAATATTAGCATGAATTAGACAGAAGAATAAAATGCTTAACAATAATTTGTTATAGAAATGTAGAGAAAGTCATGCGAATGGAACACATCAGTTTTTTTTGTGTAGTGAGTTTTTGTCTATCTCTTACGGTTTAGCAGTTAAGCATAATTCGGCAAAATTCATCCAGAATAAAGAGGACTTCAGAGAATATTCCCACAACATTTAAGATATACATTTTATTTAGGATGTAAATATGTTTAATTTATTTTAATCAAAATCGGTAAAGTCATATTTTAGAAAATAAAAATGTTAACAATTTTTTCCATGTAAAGGGTAGTTTGTGATGGGAGGATTTTCTTGAAAATCTTCGCGTCGCATCCTTGGAAGATACCAAACCTAAAACCTAAATACCAAGTTTGGCTTTTAATGGTCTTTTCGTTTTTGAGCTATGCTGTCCACAAAAAAACAAAAAATGGAAATGGCGTGTTATTTATGGTCGCTCTTTAACTGCTGTGGTTCTCAGCGTCCCATTCTATACTGGGCGTGAAAGACCGATTAATTTTACTCAGAGGCCTTTCTATCAGGCTTGAGGTTCTTTTACTTGCCGTAAATCTACCACACGGGACCCACGGATTTACTTCCCTTCCGAAGGAAGCCATGCTAAGGATTCTTACGCCCGAAAAAAATCCATCGTCCTCCGCCGGGTTTGAACCCGCAACCTTGGGTATACGAAGTTAGCATGGTAACCATTACACCATGGATGGCGACTATGTGCTGTCCACAGATACACACGGACCTTTTTCTAAAAATGTTTTTTTCGGACTCAGGGGACCCCAAAACATATATTTCCGGTGAAATCTCGGTATCGAATTTTTGGATAGAATATAATACTATCTGTAGCCTTATGTACATTGCAAATACGGGGCTAGAGAAAATAAAAATTTGATATGGAGAGAATACGTGTTTTGAATAAAGATTAAAATAAAAGGTCAGACACGGTCACGCCCGTGTATGTCTATTTGTCTGTGAACATCATGCCTACCAAAAATTCGATTAAATACCAATCTTGGTTCTTAAGTTCATTGTCTTCCAAAAATCCGATGCGAGGTTTTTCAGAAAATCTCACCACCACAATTCAATTTTACGAGGAGAAGCTTTGATTACACTTTTTCTAAAAATCTGGTAGTTCCAATCACATGACTTTCTCTGCAAACTATTGTTACATTAGATAATTCCTTTATTTACTCCTAGTATTCGGTCTAAACATTAGCAGAAACGCTTTTATTACTTCCTTCTAAGTAGAAGGAAAATAAGATAATACACAAGGCTAAAGCTATAGTCACTTGTAAAATGCCTTAGCTATGTGCCACAATTGAAATTCGGTTCGCTTTGCTTAACCAGAGTAAAACAAAACCAGAGAGGAAACCAAAGAATACCTCCCGTTTGATAAAAGTTGAAGTAGCTAAAAATAGAAACCAATAACAAGGAATATCTCGCAAACAGTTAAGTCTACAAAAATGAATAGGATATAAATTGTCTGCTTTAATGTATCTACATTTTTTGTGTTTTAAGTTTTTGTCCATCTCTTACGGTTTAACAGTTATAAAAATCTATCTACAATAAGGAGATATTCAGAGGTTATTCCAAGAAAATACAAGGTATACATTTTATTTGTCATGTAAATATCTTTAACATACTGTATTTTAATAAAAAGCGTTAAAGCCAATTTTAAGAAACATAAAATGTTTAAAAAATGTTCCATGTAAAGGGTAGCTGGGATGTGGGGGATTTTTTTAAAGAACTTCGTGTCGTATTTTGATACTCAATTTAAGTACCAAATTTGGTACTTAAGGACCTTTTCGTTGTTGAGCTATGCTGACCACAGATACACAGACGGACACGCACACCTGTTCTAATTTTCTTTGTTCAAGGGGTCCCAAAACATGTATTTCCGGTGAAACCTCTCGGTATGAATTTTGGGTGGATTACAATACGTTGTCTGTACAGAGTACATTTTCAGAAAATAAATTGCTCAAATTATACCATATGTTTACCATACTTTTAAGATATTTGCATGTCAAATAAAATATAAATATTGAATTTTGGAAATAGCGTGTAAGTCATCATTCCGAACGACCTTTGTGAAGCTGCTAAGCTGTAAAATGTGAACAAAGTTTTGCTATGCATTAATCTGATGTGAGCCATTCACATGTTTTTTTTTTGTTTTTTTTTTTTTTTTCCATCTCTGTAATGATTTATTCTTAATAAGCTTATTATTCTATGTACTTCATGTTAATCGAAATAAACATTAGCGGAAACTTATTACTTAGTTCGTTTTAAATGTAACATACTGGCTAAACCGACAGTCGAATGTTTTTTAATATATTACTGCATGATGATATTCAGATTTCTGGGTTAGTGCACTTTAGGAATCAGGAGGATGATGAAAGGTTTTATAAGGAGATTTGTTTATGTAATGGAAGAGGTTCTTTAATGGTTCACAAGAGAAAATACCAAAGAAGCGCTGCGGAAGTTGTCTTTAAAGCCAAAGGAAGCCACTTCAGTTTGCTTTAAACAGAGAGAGAGAGAGCTACACCGTTAATGACAAGCAAATACAAATTATCACATACAGAGATCATAAACAACTGAATGCACATGTAAAACCGCATCGAGAATAATTCCTTTTAATGATTGTGAAGGAATATCCAAACACATCGACTTTCACTACTGCGTACTTTCGGTAAGTAAAGGGAGTATTGCATACCACCGAGGAAATAGATGTCGAGATTTCACCGGAAATACAATTTTGCAGCCCCCCTGTACAAAACAGGAGACATTTTTACTTTCTCTACACGTACTATGTACAGTGTATACAGAAGGTATTGTAGTGCACCCAAAAATTCGATACCGAGATTTCACCGGAAATACATGTTTTGGGTCCCCCTGAATCCAGAAAAAGTATTTTTGGAAAAACGTCCGTGTGTGTCTGTGTGACTTTGGACAGCATAGCTCAAAAACGAAAAGACCGTTTTTTACCAAACTTGGTATTTAAGTTTGGTATCTTCCAAGGATGCGACCCGATGATTTTCAAGAAAATCCCCCACCCCCAACTACCCTTTACATGGAACTTTTTCGAAATGTTTGATTTTCTTAAAAATGGCTCTAACGATTTTGTTTAAAATATTGTATATCAAAAATATTTACCTGACAAATAAAATGTATATCTTGAATTTTCTAGGAATAGCCTCTGAAGACCACTTTATTCTGGATGAATTTTACGGAATTTTGCATAACTGCTAAACCGTAAGAGAGGAACAAAAACTTACCACACAAAAAAATGTAGAGCACGTTAAAACACACACTTTATGTTATATATATATATATATATATATATATATATATATATATATTCGTAGAGTTGTTCGTTTTTTAGACATATTTTGTTTTTGGTTTCAACTTTGAAAAACTTACTTTTCTCATACAGGGATTTGTCAACTCGTGTCCATAGAAACAAAAGAACTTCAGTCAGATAGCAACCAGCTTTTGACTATCACTTTAGCCTATAGTACTCCCTTATTTCGCTTCTACTTACAAGGAAGCAAGTAATAAGACTATTTCTGCTAATTGTTTCTCGATGGGCATGAAGTAAATAGAAGCATAAGCTTTTTAACAATAATTTGTTACAGAGATGTAGAGAAAGTCATGTGAATTGAACACATCTGATTTTTTCTGTAGCAGTGTCGTGTATTTGTATGAGAATGCCCATCTTGAAAGAATAGACATTTTTCACTGAAGAGAACATGTCGAAGGAATGAGATCAGCGCGCAAATTCTGTGTGATCCACTTGATTAAATCATCTTTCTTCTTTTGAGGAAATGCTGTAATTTGTAGGGGAGAAACCTTGTTGATTTTAGTGCTTGCGATGAGATTTCCCATGCATATCTCTTTCTTGAGTTACTGCCGTTTCAGGGCTGGCCGACACCGCAATCACATTTATCAAGTATTGCAAATGTGGGTCGTTATTTGTCGGTATATTGAAAGTTGTCTTGAATCTAAGCAGTATTTTGGCTACATGTTGGTGCAATGTTTTTTTAACATGAGTATAACAACGATCATCAACAGCTTTTCTTGTTCTGTAGTTGCCCTATACAGCAATACCAAATGCGCTCCTCGGGGTAGGCAGGGTAGGCTAAACGTAGTTTCAAAAATATTTTAAAAATCTGTTTAATAATACTCATAAAGAAATGTATGATTACCGAAGCTAAATTGAAACGTTTCCACCTGACAAATCCAAATTTGCATGTAATATTACATTCCGTAAAGTTGAAAATATTTAAATCCATCTTGAGCTTGCCTGTCTTCTTATGTCACGATCACAGTTCTAAGTACTTATAACTAATAACTCCATGGCACAACAGCTCACAAGTCCCCCATCTCGGTCCATGACAGACAGAATTGGTAGGTGAGACGTGGTCAGTGCCTCGAACACACACCCCGGCCGATTAATGCGGTCCTCATGATCTGGAGCCGCTACTTCTCCATCAAGTAGCTCCTCAATTGCCCCCCAGGACGTCACGAGGCTGAGTACACCCCAAACCAGTTCTCCCTGCGCCGCTACCGGGAATCAAAACCAGGTTTCCCGCTGCGCTACCACCGTTCTATTTGGCGCCTGTTAATAAGCATTACGGAAAACGTTGTTACAAATGCTAGGGGGCGGGAGGCATATGCGATGTACGTCACGAGTGTCAGTAAATTTGCCTGCCCTGTCGATTTTGACGGGCTCTGCCCAAGTGTACTAGAGCGCGAAGTTTATTGTGTGTGAAAAATTTTTTACTGCACTAACAATCGTGTGTTTTAAAGAAACAGAGAATTAGAAGTGGAATTCCTTTTGTAACTACCTATTTAATAGAAATGCACATTTTAGGTCATAATAATTACTTTATTAAATTGTGAAGTAATATTTTAACTCTTTTAGAAAATGTTTTCCCGCCAAAATGATTATACCATATATTTTTAGTTTTCAAGATTGAGAAACGACCTCGAGTTTCCCTACTCTAACGATCAATCTTGACACGAAGTGTAACTGAAGCTATAAAACTGTTTGTGGAAAGTGATATTCAAAGTGTGTTGCCAGAAGATGCCTTAGCTGCAACAAGAAGCTTCTTTTGCTTAAACAGAGTGAAGTCTTACTTAAGGAGCTCAATGGGACAGGAAATGTTACAAGACAGAATCTTCTCTTGCTTCAACAGAGTGAAGTCTTACTTATGGAGCACACTCAGATAGGACAGGTTACAAGACAGAATCTTCTCTTGCTTCAAGAGAGTGAAGTCTTACTTGAGGACCACACTCAGACAGGACGGGTTACAAGACAGAATCTTCTCTTGCTTCCACAGAGTGAAGTCTTACTTAAGGAGCTCAATGGGACAGGTCAGGTTACAAAACAGAATCTTCTCTTGCTTCAACAGAGTGAAGTCTTACTTAAGGAGCTCAATGGGACAGGACAGGTTACAAAACAGAATCTTCTCTTGCTTCAACAGAGTGAGGTCTTACTTATGGAGCACACTCGGACAGGACAGGAACTTCTCTTGCTTCAACAGAGTGAAGTCTTACTTAAGGAGCTCAATGGGACAGGACAGGTTACAAAACAGAATCTTCTCTTGCTTCAACAGAGTGAGGTCTTACTTATGGAGCTCAATGGGACAGGAAAGGTTACAAGACAGAAGCTTCTCTTGCTTCAACAGAGTGAAGTCTTACTTAAGGAGCACAATGGAACAGGACACGTTACAGCTTTAGCGACGGCGTCTACTAAACGCGAATTTCTTCATTCGCTGGAAAAACAGGAGACATGGTACGCTGATTTCGTCAAGCGATATGCTAGCATGACGGCTCGACGTGTCCTAGATCTGTAATTTGCGCAATGCAGGTATTGCCTCCCTGAAAATATCACTACGAGCCGCCTATCGTAGTTCAGGATTCAATTATACTCTTTTCTTTAATTCTCAGTCAGTATTGCAACAACATTTCTGTTTTTCTATAACAACAATTTTATTTTTCCTCTAATTGATCACAATCTGCTCACAAATAACTGTCTTTCGTAACAATTCAGCCGTATATTTTCTTTTAAAGGTCCGCTACGGGGACAATATTACTACGTTCACAATGAAATGCAAGCGCAGACACAAACATAAGCGCAAAAGTTTGTACTCATATTATTTAATGTAAGCATTCACACAAAAACACGCTAGACGCAACGCAAGAGTATGCATATTCCAAACTTTATCCTTGCGTTGGGTGCAAAGAGGATTAATGTTGCTCTTTTCCTCTATGCAGTGCTTGTTGTGCAATATCAGACGATCGCAATGCGAGTTTTTACAGCGCCCTCTGTACATCCATGCCGATCTTCCACTTGGTTGTGACGCGCCATTTTTGAATTGCTGATTCTGTGCTTTGATTAAATGAATGTACCCAGCATCTGCGTCTAGATTTCTTGGTTCTCACAATTCGTAATGCGTAAAGAGATAACGCACATTGCATTGAAAGTGCAGCTTTATAATTTTCTGTAGTCTCCATATTTGCACAATTTTCAATAGTTTAGTCAGTTTATAACGTCACTGCCCTGTCAGTTGTGTCTATAGTTTTACTCTTATTTATTATTATAAAATATGAAGTTAATTTTCTGATCTGATATTGTTGTATATGCTATTAAGTTTGAAGCTCGTGGTATATGATATTCTCATGTATTTATGAATCTAGACACCCGTGCCAACTTCTTGCGTTGCGCTCACGATTGCATTGTGAATGGTGTCTCTTTGCGTCTGCGCATATGTTGCGTTACGTCTGCGCTTGCATCTCATTATAAATGTAGCACATAGCTCGCTACAAAGTTCCCGTATTGTTGTACGAAACATTCTCGGTGAAAATTCAGCTGGGCAGGGCTTCTTTGCCCTTTCTAAATCTATTGGCCACGCGGCTAGAAATTTCCAAAAGCCGCCGCACGTGCAGTACACAGCAGGTATATATAAACTCACTCAGGCTTAATAATGAGCGGCTTCGACGTCAAAGAACCTTCCAACAGAACACGCACAGCTGTAACAATCACATTTGGTGTGTCAAAAGAACTGGCCGCTGGCACCGGTGTCCGTTAACGCAGTGTAGCAACGAAAGCCAGTAATCAGCAATAACTTAAAAAGCAACCCCTTAACACACGTTCGGCGATTACGGCCGCAGGGCGCAGTGACAGTATCAATAACAACTGGAAACAAATAACACTGTAATTGGATAGGTAGACCCAGATTGTAAAATTTAATGACATAGCCGGGATTTCAACCACGGATCTCTCGGTCTCTAGCCGGTTGCTCTATCACTGAGCTACCATGGCAACATGCCGGCATAGCATTGAATTTCTCAACTGACTCGCATGTTTCCCGGTAAACCACAAGGTGATCTCAAATTATTTTGAGATGACAACCCCAATGGCGACTTATGTTGTAAGTACTTTAAGTCCCAGGATTCATAGTATAGCTAACTATTATGGCCAATTGTGATAATTTTAATTGTTTTCTCGCAGAATCAGACTGAAAAATTCAGTGGCATAGCCGGGATTTGAACCACGGATCTCCTGGTCTCTAGCCCGTCTATGGCATTGAATTTTTCAGTCTGGCTCTACCTATCCAACTCCTGTCCTATACAGATTTCTGTGAGAAAACAATTAAAATGAAAACGATGCTGTAATGTTTTCCTCTCATATTCAATTCAATAGCTTCAAACAATAACGAAACAAAACAAAACTAAATGTACTATTGTTGCTTACCATGGCTTACTTCAGGTAAGCTGGTAAAACAACTTAGGATAGGCAAGAGATAAGTGTATAGGTAATGTAAATAATGGGTAAATAGTCTAAAATAGATAACGTAACATTTTTCCCATTATATTTTATAAATATTTCAAAAGTATTCATACATCAATGTTTAGATAGTTTATCAACTGGCTTCTATGTCATCCGCATGCTATTTTTACTTTCTCTAGCGTGTATGTGTATGTAGAGAAGGATATTCCTCTCAAAATCTACACTGAGATATCACCAGAAATACATGTTTTGAGACCCCTAAATCCCAAAATATATTTTTAGAAAAACATAGCTCAAAAACTAAAATAGGTTAAATACCAAACTTGATACTTAAGTTCAGAATCCTCCTAAGATATAACACGTAGATTATCAAGAATATCCCCCCTTTCCTAACTACCCTTTGCATGGAATATTTTTGAATTTTTTTATTTTCTCAAAAATAGCTCTAACAAGTTGTATTAAAATGTTATATGTCTAAGCTATTTTCGTGGCAATGAAATGTATATCTTGATTTTCTGGGAATAACCTCTGAAGACCCCTTCATTCTGGATGACTCTT
This sequence comes from Hymenopus coronatus, assembly GCA_030762935.1. Lineage (NCBI taxonomy): Eukaryota > Metazoa > Arthropoda > Insecta > Mantodea > Hymenopodidae > Hymenopus > Hymenopus coronatus. The sequence goes on along the minus strand of CM060885.1, from coordinate 31,648,308 downwards.
GCATAACTTTTATATAAATGGTAAACCGTAAGAGATAGACAAAAACTTACTGCACTAAAAAAGGTAAACCATATTAAAACACACAATCATATACACTTTTCTTGTAGAGTTAACCGTTTTGAGATATTCCGAGTCATTTGTTTCAGTTTTAAGCTATTTTGTCAAACGGGAAGTCGAAAATGTTTTGTTTACTCCTAGCAAGCATTGAGAACCGAATTTCAATTGCGCCAATTTTAATTCTTTTCTCACAGAAGCCGTGTGTAGGACAGGAGTTGTATAGGTAGAGTAAGACTGAAAAATTCAATGCCATAGCCGGGATTTGAACCACGGATCTCTCGGTCTCTAGACGGTTGCTCTACCACTGAGCTACCTTATACTAAGAATCCTGGGACTTAAAATACTTGTAACATTGTAAGTCGTCGTTGGGGTTGTCATATCAAAATTTAAATTGGAGATCTTTAAAATGCGAAAATTTGAAAGAAACGCCCGTGATTGGTAGCTGTGGTTGAGATTTCACTGCAAAATGTTAAAGAAGCAGCAAGTTGGGAGCCCCTCAGTGTGACGTGAAAGGAATTTGCTGACAGGCAAATTGAATGTTCTGTGTTCACCGCCCTATATAGACTTTGTCACGCGATCTACATGTTTTATGCCTTTAACCTTGAAAATTCTGCACAGCCTTAAACTGGAGCATTATGGTATAAGTTGTGCAACACAGCAAAATTATGAATTAAAGAAGCTAGAGTAGCCTAAGTCTAGAATGGTTTTTAAATAATCTGATGTATTCCATTACCATGACTTTCTCTACATCTCTGCAACAAATTACTTCTTTTTCACTCATGCTAATCGAGAAAAAATAGCAGAAATAATCTTATTATTTGCTTCTAAGCAAATAGAAGGTAAATAAGGAAGTAGCATAGGCTTTAGTATCAGTCAAAAGCCGAATACTATGTGACTGAAGTTCCTTTGTTTGTATGGACAGTAGTTGACAAAAGTATAAGGTTTTTCAAAGCTGAAACGAATAACAAGGAATATCTCAAAAACGATCCACTCCATGAAAAACATGTATATAGCATAAATTGGGTGTTTTAAAGAGCTCTACATTTTCTGTTATGTAAGTGTTTCTCTATCCCTTATAGTTTGTTCATCTCTTACTACTTTATTCATCTAAAATAGTCTTCAGAGGTTATTCCCAGAAAATTCAAGATATACATTTTATTTGTCATATAAATATCTATAACATGCGATATTTCATTCAAAATCGTTAGAGCGTTTTTGAGAAAATCAATATTTTCAAAAATTTGTCCATGTAAAGGGTAGTTGGGGTGAGGGGAATTTGGGTCTGTGGGAAGCATAGCTCATAAACGAAAACACCGTTGAATACCAAACTTGGTATTTAGGTATTCCAAGGATGCGATACGAATATTTTCACGAGCATCGCCCCACCCCAACTACCCTTTACATGAAACTTTTTTCGAAAATTTTAACTTTCTCAAAACTGGCTCTATTGCTTTTGATTAAAAAATCGTATATTAAACATATTTACCTGACAAATAAGATGTATATCTTAAATTTTCTGGGAATAGCCTCTGAAGAGTACTGTATTCTGGATGAATTTTACAGAATTTTTCATAACTGCTAAATCGTAAAAGATGAACAAAAACTTACCACACAAAAAGTTTAAAGCACGTTAAAACACACAATTTATGTTATATACATTTTTTTCGTTCAGTACATCGTTTTTGAGATATTCCTTGTTTTTGGTTGCAGCTTTAAAAAACTTATACTTTTCTCACACAGGAATTTGTCAACTCCTGTGCTTAGAAACAAAGGAACTTCGTTCACATAGCAACCAGCTTTTGACTGTTACTTTAACTAATTATACTCCCTTATTTCGCTTCTACTTACAAGGAAGCATGTAATACGACTACTTTTGCTAATTTTCTCTCGATTGTCATGAAGTAGATAGAAGACTAAGCTTTTTTTACAATCATTTGTTGTAAATATGTAGCGAAAGTCATGTGAATGGAACACATCAGATTTTTCCTGTTAGGGGTTACTCTAAATTGCCTCTAAGAGAGTCTTTGGCACAATCACAAAATCGCTGGGAGGATTGACTGAGTATCGATCACATCATCTAGTGCAAAACGACAATTCTCTGTAAATATTATTTCAACAGACAAACTCTTGAACTTCAAGTTATAGTGAACGAGACCGTACATGAAGATGAATCGTTCATTAGAAAGTGTAACATTGTCAATGCACTTGAAAGTAGCATTCACACTTTCAACATTTTATCATTTTGTCTTTGGTGCTGAGGTGTTTAGAGAATGGTTTGAATACGTGGATTCAGAGCAGAACTTTTCGGAAGTTCTTGTTCAGATGTCAACTTCCCAGCATCTCGAGCCTACTAAGCTGACCACATCCTAATCGACGGAAATAATATGGCAGTCGTGAAGAAGACAGTGCAAGAAAAGCCTATTATATATGAATATTTTCTGTGGCCAAATACTATGAAGACAGAGTATGCACAGAAGATGCATAGTGTTATTTGTTGCAGATTTTTTTACTCCCAAAAATTCATTTTACCTAAATTGTGTGTTTTAATCTACTTTTTGTGCAAAAGTTTTTGTCTATCTCTCGCTGTTTCCCAGTTATATGCAAGTCATTCATAATACAGAGGGCTTCAGATAATTCAATATATTATTTATTGTGTAAAATTCGTCATGTAAAGAATAGTTTGGGTTGGAGGGAGTTTCTTGAAAATCTTCCTGACACGTCTTCCTGTCAGCTGAACAACAATATCAGTTTGGTGTTTAACAGGTTTTGCGTTTTTGAATTATGATGTTCACACACACACACACACACATTCTCTCTCGGAACGTTCTCTAAAAATCCTGAATTTGGAATCAGGGAATTTCAGAACATATTTGTGCCTTAAGGGTTGTCACTAACTTTAAGTTATATGACAATTAAACATATTTTTGTGTGACCACAAAGTTGGTAAATTAAAAGAAATAAAGAAATCCATAAAAATATATAAACAGTTTTTTTTTTCATTTTTCTCAAAAGTATGTCAGGTGGACCTAGGGTCCTTCTGAAATAAGAGATTCAATTTCAAGCAACAGGCGAAAGCACAAAACACACTGAAGAATGAAAACTACAGCTCTGGTTTTCCTAAAGTGGAGTACCATTCAATGTCTTATTCACAAAGTCGCAACGCGACTTGCATAAACGAACACATATTATCCGACGAGAGCGGTGTAAACATGATGCACAGTGGCATGATCTGATTGCTGCAGTCGGCCGGATATCTTCGTGCGTTTACATACACATGGCTATCACTTCCAGTCTCCGCCTCTTTCTGCCGCGCCTTGTACTGCGCAACTTGACTGTTCACGTCTATTTACAAGGATAATACATGTATTGAGGCCAGGCGACTTTCAGTGTTTCGCGCGATCTTAAAGTTCAGGCGACGTGATTTTAAGTTCGCTGAACATGCCAGTCCCCATGGCCACGCTCGCTAAAGCGTCTCGCTTTGGTGCTTCATGGGCAGGGGATCGTGGGTTCGAGTCCCGCCTTGGGCATGGATGTTATATGTTTGTGCAATGCGTATATGTTTGTAAAAGAAACAGTAAAACCAGTAATCAGTAAAACCTACGGGGGGAAATGTAAATAGGGATACAGTACCGGAGTCCTGATCAGATTCCGTTACTGTTTAAAAGGAATAAAAAAAAAAAAAAAAAAAAAAAAAAAAAAAAAAAAAAAAAAAAAAAACAGAATGTTGTGCGACTGTCGCGTTGCATCACGTGCTTCCATTTAGCTCAATGATTTTTCAGATTATATCGTATTTGTTGCGTAACACGAAAATAGCTTGCAAGCTTAATATTTTCACTGCGAACATATTTTAGGCGAGAATCCCCACCTTGCTAGTTAAGACAACTCATGGTGAAAAATTGCTAAAATCCGAATTATGGTTTTGACCAATAAAACTTGGCCATAAATGTATGTATTTCAAGTTGAAAATACAATAAAATGCACTAATAACCAAAAAATATTGAGTATAGAAATATGTTTAAAAATTTACAAAACAGACTCACCTGCTCCGTCATCATCCAGGCATGCCATATCACCAATTATTTAACCTGGGCCCTCCCCATCCTAAACCACAGGCGAGATAGAGTACCCGGCGGGCCTCCCCACACCCCACCAGCAGCATATTTCCGGCCGTGAAATAGAGACTGTTTTGGAGGCAGAGTGCAGCTTGGCTCGGACCAAATAATTGGCAGTTTTGCTTTGCTTTATACGAGGTACGTCCAGAAAATAAGTTCCGTTTGGTAATAAAATTAAATTGTGTACAGATACAGAATAATTATTTATTGCACAAAATTCTACAACTCTTAAACTACTTTTCCACATAACTGCCGAAATTTTGCAGGCATTTGTCATAGCGTGGCACAAGTTTTTGTATACCATCCTCATAGAAGTTTGCCGCCTGTGTCTTCAAAAAGTTGGAAACATTTTCTTTCAGCTCTTCGTCATTGTTGAAGTGTTGACCGCCAAGGAAAGAGTTGAGATGTAAGAACAGATGAAAGTCGCTAGGAGCGAGGTCAGGGCTTCTGTAACCCACTTCGTTCTTCATCGTGTACTTCACTACGTCCTTCATTGAACCGTCGGACCCATCTTCTCACCATTGAATCACTCATCGCATTTTGTCCGTAAACTTCGCAAATTTGCCGATAAATTTTTATTGGTTTCACTTTCCTAGCATTCAGAAAACGAATCACAGATCTGATTTCACAAGCGGCGGGATTTTCAATCAACATCGACATTTTTTTTTTTTTTTTTGTAATGCATTTATTTTAAGTCGCCTAACTGCAAGGTCTTATAGCGACTTTAAAACATTATACAAATTTTAACACAAGGGATAAACATATAACATTATACAGTACATTAACTTTACAATATTTCCAAAGCTAAAATATTAAACAAATTCACATACATTGTTTACAGTGAGATTGCATTGTGAAGCAGGTTTACAATAATTTATCATACAATTTGGTGCATTTAAAACACTGTATCAGTCTAAGACATGAGCTCGAGTCCTTCATTGACAGCTTTAGGTTATCTGGGAGCTTGAGTTTTTTCCCGTAGAGTTGGTAGCGCGGGCAGTTCTCGACTATGTGCTGGATACTGTTTCTTGTATTGCAGGTTGTGCATTGTGGTGGCTCTTCTTTAGAGAGGATGTAGGAGTGTGTAAGTTTTGTATGTCCAATTCGGATTCTAGTTATGAGTATTTGGTCACGGCGATTTAGGAATTTGACTGAAAAAGGTGCTGTAGAGTTACCTCTTGCGTCGTGGAGTTTACTTTTGGGAGAGGTAACCCAAGAGCTTTTCCATGTATCGCGGAGAGTTCTTTTCAAATGAGTATTGACGTCTTGATATGGAATTTTCGCACTTGGATTTGCACTTGGAAGATTTGTTGCATCTTTGGCTGCTTTGTCGGCTAAATCATTTCCGTGTATGTTGGTGTGTGAAGGAATCCAGATTAATACTGAGGTTTTTTTTCTTCGTGAAGATGCAATGGAGGAGGTGATGAATTTCGTTAATTAGAGGATGAACTGCTGAGATATCTTGAATAGCTAAAAGTGCACTTTTGGAGTCAGTAAGCACAAGAAAAGGCGTTTCGCTATCCAGTTCGTTAATGTAACATAGAGCTTCCTTGATGGCAAACAATTCACATGTGAAAATTGTACATAACTGTGGCAGTTTGTGGAGTATGTTGTTCTCATGGTCAATAAAGACGGCGCAGCCACAGCCATTATTAGTCTTTGAACCGTCAGTGTATATTTGTCGGTGATCTGGATATTTTTCCAGCACTTCCTGGAGCATTTGTTTGTAAACTCTATCGCATACATCTGTTTTGGGCGTTTTGTTTGTAAGGTCAAAGTTCACCTGTATTGGGTGGAGTCTCCAGGGAGAAAGGTTACCATAAGATGTTTCTATCATTGGAGGAATTGTGAAGCTTAGCTCTTGCACAGTTTTGTGGATCCTTATATGGAACGGCTCAAAGCTTGTAAGTTTATCTGTGGATTTGTGATAGAACCTGTTTTCTTTTGGAAAAATGTAATCATACATTCGACACTCTGGTTTAGATCTGATTTTTAAGGCATACGAAATGCTTAGTTGCTTTCTTCGAACGGCTAGAGGAGGTTCATTGGCTTCGATCAGTAGACTACTAACTGGACTAGTCCGAAAGGCCCCATAGTCTAGCTTAGATCTTACAAAAGACCTGTAGGTATTAATCAGTACTTGGAAATCTGCTCCCCAGTTCTGTGCAGCTAGCGATCTAAGAATATTTAATCTTCTGCCACACTCATCTCTTAGATATTTTAAGTGTGGCATCCATGTAAGTTTCCTGTCGAAAAACATTCCTAAAATTTTCACGGTTTCCTCTTGAGAGATTCTCTTATCATTCATAGTAAGTATAGGAGCTGAAAATTTGTACTTTCTCCTAGAAAATATAATATTTTTAGTTTTGGGTACTGAGAATTTGAAACCTGTAGATGCGCTCCACTCCTCAAGGGATTTCAGCGCATTCTGTAGGATTTCTTGCGTAGAATCTATGTTTCTGCCAGCACATGCTATTGTGAGGACGTCAGCAAAAATATAGCTTTTAACTGGAGTTCTGATTTTGCTGATAATATCATTTATAGCTATTAAAAACAAAGTTACACTAATAACAGATCCTTGAGGGAGTCCATTCATTACATATATTTTCTTTGATAAAACACCATTTGCTCGTACTTGAATTTGTCGTTTGAGGAGAAAGTTGTTGATGAAATGTATCATATTGCCAGTTGTGTTGTTACGTAGTAACACAGAAATTACGTTGTTTTTCCATACCATATCATACGCTTTTTCAAGATCAAAGGTAGTGACGCTGATATGTTGTTTGTGTATCATTGCTTCAGTTATGTCGGATTCTAGTGCTATTAGATTGTCCAGGGTTGAATGAGAGCGCCTGAATCCACTCTGAGCAGGGTTAAAAAACTTTGTTTGTTCTAGAGTCCAACAGAGGCGATTGTTAACTACTTTTTCCAGTATTTTAAAGATATTGGTCTGTAGTTTTCTGATAGATGGCGGTCTTTGCCTGGTTTGAGTATAGGGATAGTAATAGCAGTGCGCCATTGGTCAGGAAATGTGTTACTTTCCCATATTTGATTATAGATAGCGATCAGGTAAATTAAACCTTCTTTCGGAAGTTGTTTCAAAAATTCATAGGGAAGATTATCAGGTCCCGGACTAGAGCTTTTGCAGGATTGAAGAGCATTCTGTACTTCCCTATAAGTAATTTTGTCATTATAAGCTTGATTAGTTTCAAGTGTCGCGTTGAGATTTGGTTCTGGAACAAAATTTTTCGTCTTCAAAAAATCAGGGTGGTAATTAAGATCACTAGATGTGGCAGCAAACTTCTCAGCAAAAGTATTCGCTTAAAGGAAGCGTGTTCTCTAGATGACTGTAGGTAGGTCGAAAAACTCCTTTAATTTTCTTTATTTTGTTCCATAGATCTTGCTGTGGAGTTTTATTGTTTAGGGAGGAGACATAAGTTAACCAAGAGCTTTCTTTGATAGTTTTACGTGCATGAGCCCGCAACTTTTTGAACTCAATTTTATTTTCTATCGTGGGCTGTCTACAGTACTTCTTATAAGCTTTATTTTTTTCTTTGATGGATAGCTTTACATGTTTCGTTCCACCAACGTACAGATTTTCTCGAGTTGTCTATAATAATTTTAGGGATGCTATATTTTGCTGCCTTTTCTATGATTTTTGTAAAGTTTGTAACTATGGTATCGATTGGAATAGTGTGAAACATGCAGGGTGTGGGTAGCAAATACAGATTTTCTTTTATGCTGGAGCTAAATTTCTGCCAATCAGCGCGTTTCAAGTTCCATTTTGTTAGTGGCACATTATGCTGGTGCCTGATAGTAGCTGTGTTTATTATAATGGGAAAGTGATCGCTTCCGTGTGGTTCAGAGTGTACTGTCCAGTTAAATAAATGTGGGATATCAGCCGAACAAATAGCTAAGTCTATGCTACTTAAAGAACCATGTGTAAAATCGTAATGAGCGGTTCAGGTGTATTAAGAATTACTAAATCAAGGTTATCCACTAAAGTTTGAATTATTTTCCCTCGCTTATTAGTTGTTTTACATCTCCAAAGAGTATTGTGGCTGTTGAAGTCTCCTAATAAGATGAATGGTTTCGGTAATTGCAGAATTAGGGATTGCAGAATTTGAGGGTTAATATCCACACTGTTAGGTAGATATACATTGCAGACATACACAGTGTGAGGAGCAAGAGTTATGGATATTGCTACAGCTTCTAGTGTTGAACTGAACAAAATTTCTTTGCTGATAATATGATTTCTAGTGTATGTTGCAACTCCGCCACTGGCGTGGTGAACAGTATTTCGATTTTTGTAAAATTCTTGGTAACCTCGAAGCTGTGTTACATAGTTAACACGAAAATTTGTTTCTTGTAAACATATAATGTCGGGGTTATGTTCTTGCAGAAGGAGTTTTAAATATTCAAATTGGGTTCTAAAGCCATTAATGTTCCACTGTAAAATAGACTTAGCTATTTTATTATATTTATTTGGGCGTAATTTAGAGCTGTTACATTTCACTTTTTAGTATCGCTTTTGCTGCTGTCTATAGCAGTAAGGATTTTTGCTTCCAATCTAGAACTTCTGCTTTTTATGCTGCGCTCTTTATAGAACGGGTACAGTTTTCTCATGGTATGGACAAGGTTTTCAAGGTTTTTTGTGTAATTATACACGATGGGAATGACATCAGATTTTCCCACTGTGTTTTCGAATAGGCTTACAAATTCTATGAAACTAAGCTCATAGTCTTCCGGTTTTTCCTCCATTATTTTTTTAACAGGTGCCATTGAATCTTTTATTGACATTGTGCTCTCATTTGTCTTGGACTTTTTGGTTAAACGTTTATGACTGTGAGAGGGTTGTTCCCGAGAGTCACGCTCGTTTTCAGAAAGTGTCTCGTAGCGTTCTGGTGAAATATCAGAAGCATAGTCGTGCTCATTGTGTGTTTGATTTGCACTGCTGCTTGTGGTAGAGAGAGGTCGTTTACCACGAACTGAAGACTGTTCTACCTGCATCGTGGGTATGGTGGTACTGTCTAGAGGTGGGCGATTGTCTTTTAGGGAAGGGGTTTCCCTAACAGGCTCGTCTCTGGTTTCTGTCTGCTGTTGACTCTCGGGGATAGTTCGAGACTTTTTGAGTTCAGGGAAATCCTCTACAGGGTCGTCCCTATTGGGGTTCTCTGCCTTACCTACTGCTGTTGGTACTTTACATTGTTTAGCAAGGTGGCCCTCTTGCTTACATATAAAGCATACTGGATTATCGGATGAAATGTACACCCAATAATTTGTGCCTCATAACTAATTTGAATACTGTCCGGTAAGTTCTCGACATCTTTAGGAGATACATACAACTGCCTTCTAAAACTTAAGACATGGGAGAAACCAGGTTCTGAGATTCCAGCGCGTATGTGTGTTATTGAAGACATGATTTTGGCACCCATCTGTGTTAATTTATCTGCAATTACGTTTGAGAGTATTATCCGTTTGTTTTCCGTAATTAGTGGGCGTAAATCAAGAGTAATATCCTTGATTTTAATTTTCCTATGTTGTCTAGCTAGCTCTTCAGCTGTTTTCTTATTATTGAGAAAGATGCAGATCCGATTATTGGAAATGCGTGATGCATATTGTAGGTTAGCTGGCTGCGTTAATTTTCCGACAGAGAGGATGTAATCTTTCAAAGTTAAGTCATCATGGGCATCTATTATAATAGCTTGTTCTTTACTAGGGGTAGACTGAGTCACAGAAGCATAATTGGCTGCTCATTATTACTACAGTTAGTTTTCATTGGGTTACCTGGTGTTTGAAGACTCCTGTACTCAGCAGTCTCCATCTTGTTTTCTGCGGTGCGAGAAGCACTCGTAGATCTGGATCTTGTTTTAGATATTTTGCAGCTGCTGCTTACTTTCAAATGGTGGTCACTTAGAGCAAAATAACTTTAAATATTAACTTAGTATCACTTTGTCAGTGAATTAGGACGCAAAACACTAAAAATAGTGGATAAATAGGGAGCTAATAACACGCAGTCCATAATGCTAGTCATGGCCTCCTACGTTCCAACATCGACATTGTAAACAAGCACAACAAAGCGTATGTGGCTGACAGCGATCTCAAAATGGCGCACGTTTCTTCTCCTTGATACAGAGCGTCTACCGCGCATGTGCGGAACTGCGATCGCAGCGCTGCAGCGGAGATAAATTTAAACGGAACTTACTTTCTAGACATACCTCGTATATTGCTCGGAATTAGTGTAAATAGTCCGTGAGAGTTGACAGATATTAGTGATTTAAAAATTGCTGCTGGAGAATACAATCGCCCAAACCTGCAGTGGAGTTATCTCGACCATAGCACAGAAAAGGTTAAGGATCACTTAGGCCCTTACATCGCTTTGTCGAATACAAAATATTTTAAAGTGGAGCTTTACGACAGCTTACGTTAAGGAAATGCGTTCATAAACCGAATGTTGTAAAGTGTTTCTGAAATTGATAAACCTAAAACTCTTCGACCATTTACACTAATAGCTTGCAGCTATACCGACGTGAAGCACAATATGTCTGTATTCCACTGTCAGCTGACCACTTCTTCCACGACTTCCAGTAATCCATGCTCCTTCGCTGCTTCATTATTTTAACTGTTTCCTCTATGAACCATCTGTTCTAATTTATACAGCTCTTCAGCTTACTGGCAAAAACATGAAAACGCATATTTTGAAATCAGTTCAACATTTTCTCTTTAGGTATAATGAAGTTTAAGCCTCTATAGCTGCAAAATAGGAATCGACAGCGCTTATTCGTAGCTTAAATCATTTAGCTCGATAATTACTTCCCTTTCATTAGGAAACATCTTATGTGTTCCATAAACATGACTTTTTGCTTATTCCTCTCTCTATTTCATGATAATTAAAATAAAGTAATTAGAAGTAGGATAGGTAGAATCAGACTGAAAATTCAATGCCATAGTCGAGATTTGCACCACGGATCTCCCGGTCTTTGTGGCGGTTGCTGTACCACTGAGCTACCATAGCAACATGCCGGCATAGATAGATTTATTGTCTGTTGGCATACACTGTACAGATAGACTCGTCTTAAAATGTACATTAATTAAACAATTCACTTAAACAATAAAATGTTTTGTCATGTAAAAATGAACGTAGTGATCTCTTATATTTACACATGTCATCTATTTTAATAATTTCATATGGGAGAGCATTGACAATTTTACTTATGAGGCCCTTTGATGATTTTGAGTATCTAGTTGTTTTATATTTTACTATATGGATACATTCATACTTCTAGTAAAATGATTATGAACGTCACAGTTGAGCGTCAATAAGTATAAGTTGTTTTTATAAAATAGTGCAGCATTATATATTAATAAATCAGTCAAAGTAAAAATATAAAATTGTTTAAAAACACGTCTTAATAAATCTCTTGTCTTCATATTAAAAATGATTCTATTTACTTCAGTTGCAGATCCCCATATTAAAATATTGTATTATAAAATTGATTGTACAGTGGAATAATATGCAGTAAGCAAGCAGTTAATGACCAAACTCATTTTCAGGCACAGCATTGAATTTCTCAACTGACTCGCATGTTTTCCGGTAAACCACAAGGTGATCTCAAACTATTGTAGGACAGGTCCCACACACGGTTTCTGTGAGAAAACAATTAAAATTATCACAATTTTCCATAATAGTTGGCAATACTATGAATCCTGGGACTTACAACATTGTAAGTCATCATTGGGGTTGTCATCTGAAAATAATTTGAGATCACCTTGTGGTTTACCGGGAAACTTGCGAGTTAGTTGAGAAATTAAATGCTATGCCGGCATGTTGCCATTATAGCTCAGTGGTAGAGCAACCGGCTAGATACCAGTGGATCCTTGGTTAAAATCCCGGCTATGGCACTGAATTTTTCAGTCTGACTCTACCTATCCAACTCCTTCCTACACACGGTTTTTGTGAGAAAATAATTGAAATTGTCATAATTAGAAGTAGTTATGCAAGTAAAGGGGAAATAACCGGATATGCTAGGCTTAAGCGATAGTCAAATGTTTTAAATGCCGTCGCAATGTAATGCTTATAATGACCAGGATCAAACAGGTGAGTAACGAGAACGGTGTAAGTATTAGAAATTTAAAAGCGATAACAAGGAATATGTCGGAAATGGTTAAACTTACAAAATTAAGCTGTAAATTAATCAAATTGTGTGTTTTAACGAGATCTATAGTTTTGTATAGTAAGTTTTATGTATCTATTAAGATTTACCAGTTATACAAAAGTTATTTATAACAGAGGACTTTAGAGGTTATTCCCAAGAAATTCTGGATACGCATTTTATTTTCAATACAAATATATTTAACATACAGTATTTAATTCAAAAGTGTTGGCATCATTTTTGAGGAAAATATTTCATGTAAAGGGTGGTTTGGGGCAGGTGGAGTTTCTTGAAAATCTTCATACCACATCCTTGGAAGATACTGAACCTGATACTAAGTTTGATATTTATGCTGCATTTTTGAAGGTGATTTTTATTCAGGGTCCACAAAACACGTATTTATGGTAAAATCTCAGTGTCGAATTTTGGATGGAATACAATACCTTCTCACCTACTATATACATTGTAAATACGTGCTAGAGAAACTAAATATTACTCTATATTTGGCAGCATATTAGATAATTCTAAGTGGGAATACCTACTGGAATGTTATGAATGCAATGCAATAAACGTCATAATTACTAATTACAATCAGTTCTATTATTATTCAATGCGAAGAATTGCTAAAATATACTTTGTGTTTTTAATTGAAAAAAAAATGTCAGGTTTTAAAAGCTGTTTGTTATTTTGCACCGCATGTTTTAAAAATTTCAAACCCGGTTTTCAAAGCGACAATCTAATGCATGAGCATGCTATTTTTCAAACAGTTTTCTAATCTTTAAAATTCACATTTCTCAACCTTAAAAGCTCCTTCAACAAAAATCTCCATGTCAAAGCATTCGAGAGCAAAATGCCTCGAGCATAAATAAACACGAGGTTTGAAATGTTTTTCTTCTTAAGTTTAATTCCCCGTATTTTCCTTAAGTTTTCAACATCTGAAGAAGTAGAAATGGATACTAAGAAGTAACGATTTTTATTAAAGAAGTAAACCAACGTTACATAATTGTTTCTGTATAGTTTCTGTTCACGTGCTAAACACATGCTCAATATTACATTTCGTGTATTTTCCCGAAGCTTACACGTGATACATCTACTTGAAGCTTCCTTGTTGCCCACCGTGGTGTAATGGTTATACCCAAGGTCACGGGTTCAAACCCGGCGGAGACCGATGGATTGTTTCGGATGTAAAAATCATCACCTAGGCTTCCTTCGGAAGGGAAACAAAATCGTTGGTCCCATGTCGTAGATTTGCGGCACGCTTGATAAAGAGGCCTCTGAGCTAAATTAAGTGGTCTTTCACGCCCATGTAGAATGGGACGCTGAGAACCAAAGCAGTGTCCATAAGTGAAACTCCATTTCATTTTTGAAGCTTCCTTGCATTCTAAGCTACATAATATGGGTAATGTTGTCAAGACGCAACAAAATATCAAATTTCACCATCAAAGTATTCCGTCCCACGAACAGCTGGTGTAATGTTGGCTTCACAATGACGTCACGCGCGGTATCACTGTGTTACAGTCGAAACTAGCGGTCCTCATGGCCGCGCTCGCTAAAGCGCCTCGCTTTGGTGCTTCGTGACGCAGGGGATCGTGGGTTAGAGTCCCACCTTGGGTATGGATTTTTCTATGATTGTAAATGTGTATATGTGAGTGTATTAAAGGGACAACGTACTCTGAAATGGTAAAAAATAATATTTTTTTTGTTTTGGACACAAACAAAACCTCTATTGTTTCTAGTTTCAGAAATGTGTACTTTTGGAGGTTAAGAGCATTTTAATCAATTTAAATATAATTAATAATCATTTGATAGTATGGATTTCTATAAAGCTGTTATGCAATGCCCCTTTTTAGAATATTTCCATCTTTAAATTCAGTTTTTTCAAGACAGCACTTTTGAACACATAAATGTACCCTTTTCTCAGAAAGTGTGAGAGCTGGAAAGCTGAAATTTTCATAAAATATATAGAACACATTGTTGAACTTTCTGAACCACAATCGCTATGTTATAGTAGATATATTTATCATATTAAAAAGTAATAAAATTGCAAATTTTCCATATTTTTACTTTTTTTGAATTTACAAATATATTTCTTTTTAATTTCTACTGAACTTGTATCATAGCTAAATAATTGAAGTTCAGAAGATGGTTGATTATACCGTGATGACTTCATGTAATTGTAATTCCTGAGGCTAGTAAAACAGTAGTATTAAGTAAGGGAACCTGTAAAGAGCAAGCATGCAAAAGAGTGATTATGTATCAGAGAAAAAGGTAAATGGGTTCACATGTTTTAAGACATGTTTTATTACTTTTCTGCGAATGAAACACTTTTTATAGACTCAACCACATAGGCTATTAATGCAAACAAACACTTGACATAATTGTAATGTCTTATAGAATAATTCATACAACTTTGTGGAAAAACAATTGAATACTTTAAGATTAGTGGTAATTCAACTCACTTAAGGTGTAATTTACCGTATGCTCAGACTACGTTTTCCCCTTAAAAGCATGAGGCAAAACGGTAATTAAATAAGAAACTTGGGAAAATGGGAAAAAAAAAAACAGAGTAAAAAGGTAAACAGCGCCGGAGACCTACAAGACTCCGGAACTGTATTTCTAATAATAATAATAATAATAATAATAAGCTAAAATTGAAGAAACAGAAACCGATTCCCTGAGTATTCCTTTGATCATCTTAAAGCATTATTTGCTAAAGAGGATGAGCAAACAAAAGACGGTTCGATTAGAGACTTACTTATCTTTAAAGTTTTGATCTTTAAGTTTCTTGATTTAACTTCTCTGGAGTGATATCACCGTTTTCTCCAATTTTTACTTTCTCTAGCTCATATGTACAATATACATAGTGGATAGAGAAGGTACCCAAAAGTTTGATACCGAAATTTCACCTCAAATACAGTTTTGAGACTCCTTGAATCCAAGAGGAGCATTTTTAGAAACATGTTCGTGTGTATGTGTAAGTGTATGTGTGTGTGTGTGTCTATGGACAACATAGCTCAAAAACGAAAAGTCGGTAAAATACCAAACTTGGTATTGTAGTTTAGTATCTTTCAGGGATGCGACATGAAGATTTGGAGAAAAATCCCCCCACCCCAAACTACCCTTTACGTGGAAGATTTTTTGAAAATTCTGATTTTCCAAAAAATACCTGTAATGATTTTTATTAAACTGTTGTATCTTTAAGATATTTTCATGACAGACAAAATGTATATCTTGAATCTGGGAATAGCCTCTGAATACATTATCATTCTGGATGAATTTTGTATAACTGTAAAACCGTCAGAGATAGACAAAAACTTCTACACCAAAATGTAGAACTCATTAAAACACACAATTTATGAGCTGTACATTTTTTATTTTATTTTTTTTTATTTATTTATTTTTATATATAGAGTTAACCGTTTTCGAGACATTCCGAATTATTGGTTGCAGTTTTAAGGTACTTCACTTTTCTCAAACGGGAGACATATTTATTTTCGTCTCTCTTTTATTTGCGCCTAGCAAGCAAAGAGAACCGAATTTCAATTGTTTCACTTAGCGATCGGCCTTTAAAAGATCCGATTGTGGCTTTAGTCTATTGTAGTCCCTTATTTGCCTTCTACTTACAAAGAAGCAAGCAATAAAAACAACTTCTTATAAAAAGTCATGTAAATGGAACACATAGGATTGTTTGCAATAGTATAAGATAAAGCATTGTTCTTGTAATCCACGGCAGAGCCTATTAATTGTGTTAAAGTTGAAAACGCAATTACTCTTGAACCTACTCAAAATTAGCACATAATCCTGATATAATTTACTAAAACAGAAATTAGAAACATATTTAAAAGTTTTAAGGGGGAGCAAATTAAGTCAACCTGGAGAGAAACATAAGTGAAACACTGGTGAGTACATACATAATAAATACAAAAACCTAACGTTCTAGAAAAGAAAATAAACCTACGAATTTGTGATGAGGTAGTAACGCAAAGGTTTGGGATAAAACACAACTAATAATAGATCCATGGCACGACAGCTCACAAGGAACATTGGCCTACCGCCCGGCCGCTGCGTCCGCCATCTCGGTCGGTCCATGACAGAAGTCATGGATGGCATGCAGTACTGGAGGGTGAGACGTGGTCAGCGCCTCAATCCCTCCCGGTCGGTTAATGCGGTCTTCTCGACCTCAAGTAGCTCCTCAATTTGCCCCTCAGGGACCTCACGAGGCTGAGTGCACTCCGGAGCAGGTTTCCCAGCGAGGGAAAAATCCCCACGCCGGTACCAGGAATCAAACCCAGGTCTCCCACTTGGCAAGCAGCTGCGCTACCACCGCGCTAAGGAGACGCCCTGGGATGTAACATAATTTGCTTTTATTTTACTGGAAACAGTTTAATCACTGGTAAAAAACGCTTTCAACAGAAAAGCGTCTCCTCTGCACCCTCAAGAAAGCGGAGTACAGAGTGCAGACACTCTAGAGTGCGGAAAACGTAACATTGCGATGAAATAATGCCAAAACTATGGAATAGTTTAGACCGTGGGCATGGAGAAGAATGGAATACATGAACTGTGCACACAAAGTATAGACTATGGATATTTTGTAATTGTGGGGAGGAAAACACTTCAAGAACAGGAAAAGAAATAACTGGTTCGGAGAAGAAGATTCTCTTTACCAAGGGATGCAGTAGAAAGAATGATGAATGGGCGAAAGGCTTACAGGGGTCACATTGATATAGCCAAGTAAACTGCAATGTTTGATAAAAATTGGGGAGTAACATAGGGGATCGTATCCCGCGTAGAGGTTTTGAACATTTAAGGAATGGTGTGCAGATGTGGGTGCCCTAGCTCAGGCATGGAATCTTTTTTTAGGTGTGGTAAGACAAGTGATTTTCTTCGAGTTCCAGATTATTATCGAGCTCATTTATTTATTTTGTTCGGCCTTTTCCGCCGTCGAACACACACGTATTCCTCTAAATTTTCAACCCTTAAGTTACGCCTTACTCTTTCGCGCCTATCATTATTTATTTCTTTTGACCGTCTTTTGGTGCAGTGATTACGTCGTATTCTGGCACATTAACTTAACACGATTTCCATCACAACCAAAGGTAACCCGTTCGGCTCCACCTTGGACACAAATATCACATCTTAGCTCCACGGATGTTCCATGCCCAGTGCCAAAAGTGTCGCTTGACCAGCGAGAGTATTGTTTCTGGCTTTCTTGTTATGTCTACCGTCGGGCAGTGTAACCTTCCCCCTTATTCTTCCGTTAACGGCACTATCCTACCTCGTCAGCTCGTGATAACTGTTTGACCTGGACTTATTTTACAATATTTCTTCCCTAGCCATTTTCAATGTACATTTGTCCCCTCTTAGTATAGTTTATATTATATTGGCTATAATTTATATATCCCTTTTAGATAACTTTTAACCCCGTAACATATGTACTGTCTCAAAATACATCGAAAACAAAAACAGACTTGGCTTTCTGTCTCATAGAACCTCTATTCCACGGAAAAATTATGAAGTTTTAAGTTGTAATGACTGATTTTAGGTCGGTCTATCACTCAAAGAACTGCCTGATAGTATACTAGATGCTGATAATGAACTTTGCCCGCATCGAGGCTATAAGCATCTGATCACAAAACTGCATTAAAGATAACTTACAACCAAGAGTCCATTTAAAGTCTGTCCAATGCAAGCCCCTACACGCCTTTCTGCGTAGACGACTACGAGTGTCGGGAATTGAAGAACTGAATGGAGGGCAAAAGGCGTTCAAGGTCACGCGCAATACATTGGTTGTAATGGGAAATTTAAAACAGCTATAATTACGTCACATGGATGCCTGAGTTGGAAGTAAATAGTGAAAACTTGTTCTTTATAATCGTCAGGATCTATGTACGGGAATTAGACCTTGAATATCCTGTTTGGAGTTGAATAAAATTACTTCATTGACTAGGCGGAGTTTTATCCCACAGCTGAACAAAACAAAACAAAAAATATTATAATTGAAGTTGAATATCGCTTTCTGATTTTCACTTTCTCTACACGTACTATGTACCTATCTGGTGTACAGAGAAATCGCATTCATATTTGCAGGCCTTTGAGGGTGGGTAATAATATAATAAAATAATAATGATAATTCATCAGCCTAGAATCGAACCCATCATATTTTACATCTTTAATTCAGCATTTTCACTGCTTTACCAACAACCCCTGTTTATAATCATTTTTGACGACTTTGTGCATTAAAGTAAAAGCCCGATGTGTTCCATTCACATGACTTTCTCTACATCTCTGTGTATTCTTCTATCTACGTCATGCTAATCATTAGCAGACACGGTCCTTGTAAGTAGTAAGGAAATAAGGCAATACCCTATGCTAAAACGATAGTTAAAACTTTTAAAAGATGGTTGCCATATGAATGAAATCCGTTTCTTTGCATGACCAAGAGATGACAAATTCCCGTAAAAGTGTTTTAAAACTAAAATCAAAACAAGGAATATCTCAGAAATGGCCAACTCCACGAAAAAAAAAATCTCATGTGTTCCATTCACATGACCTTCTCTACATCTCTGCAATAAATTATTGTTAAAAAGCGTATGCCTCTATTTACTTCATGCTAATCGGGAAAACATTTGCAGAAATGATCTTATTACTTGATTCCTTGTAAGTAGAAGCGAAATAAGGGAGTGCCATACGTTAAAGTGATAGTCAACAGCTGGTTGCTATGTGACTGAAGTTCCTTTGTTTGTATGGGCAGGAGTTGACAAATTCCTGTATGAGAGAAGATGCGTTTTTTAAAACTGAAGCCAATAACAAGGAATATCTCAAAAACGATCAACTCCACGAAAAAGTGTACATAACATAAATTGGGTGTTTTAACGTGCTCTATGTTTTTGTATGGTAAGTTATTGACCATCTCTTACGGTTTAGCAGCTTTGCAAAATTCGTAAAACTCATTCAGAATAAAGTAATCTCCAGAGGCTATTATCAGAAAATTCAAGATATACATTTTATTTTTCAAGTAAATATCCAATATGCAATATTTTAATCAAAAGCGTTAGAGCCGTTTTTTAGAAAATCAAGTTTTTCGAAATGTTTTCCATGAAAAGGGTAGTTGGGGGTCGGGAGATTTTGATGAAAATCTTCTTGTTGCATTCTTGGAAGATACCAAAGTTAAATACTAAGTTTTTGAGCTATGCTGTCCATACACACACGGACCTTTTTCCAAAAATGCTTTTTTTTTTGGATTCAGTGGAACCCAAAACATGTATTTCCGGTGAAACCTCGGTATCGAATTTTTGGGTGCATTACAATACTTCTCTATACACTGTGTACATAGTGTAGAGATTAACCTGTTAGTGTACAAAAATGAGCGGGAGATCAAAAATATTCGTATGCAATTAAAATATTAAAACGGAAAAAATTATGAATATCCCATTTCGACTTCCCTCTAGAGAATTGTGAAACTGCGAGGAAATCCATCCAGTGGTTCTTGAGATCAGCATGTTCAGGCAACACTGCATGTGTATGTATATGCATGAATGTATCTTATATAAAATAGGAAAAAAATTGATAAATATCTTGCAGTGAGATGACCATATGTTTCAACACGAGAAGTCACCTGGTACAAAAATGTGTTTATTTCATTAACTGCATAACAGAGATTAAAATTAATAGGTGTGTTTATGTGATTAACGGAAAGTTGTTTCCAACTGTTCGGTGTCACAATGATTTCATAACAACTTGCCCCTCATACCGATAACATTGAGGAATCTGCAGCAAACCAGTGTCTCCACACGTGGTAGCATTGCAGTTGTCTGTAATATCGACCGAGAGCATTTTGTTCCAAGAGGTTTCTCGGTGAGTATCTGTGACACAGATTCCAGCGGATCCGGGTCCATTGCAAATTGGGGAGGGGATGAGAGCCACCGCCTGTGTAACGGAAATAAATAGAATGATAATCGCAATTCCCCTTGACTTATGAAGGAAAGTATGTACACGTCATCTCAAGGTCATTGCGTGTGTGTGTGCCTCTATACCTTCCAAGTTCTGAATCGTGCATTAAAATCCGACTTTCTCTACCCATTACCACAATTACGTCGACTATCCAGAAAAAAAAATCTGATGTGTTCCATTCACATGACTTTCACTACATCTCTGCAACAAATTATTGTTAAAAAGCTTATGCTTCTATTTACTTCATGCTAATCGAGAAAAAGTTCGAAATAGACTTATTACTGGCTTCCTTGTAAGCAGAACAGAAACAAGGGAGTACCATAGGTTAAAGTGATAGTCAAAAGCTGGTTGTTATGTGATTGCAGTTCCTTTGTTTGTATGGACAGAAGTTGATAAATTCCTGTACGAGAAAAGTATTTTGTTAAAGCTGAAACCAATAACAAGAAATATCTCAGTAATGATCAACTGCACGAAAAAATTAATATAACATAAATTGTGTGTTTTAACGAGCTCTACGTTTTCTCTTTAGTTAGCTTTCTTCTATCTCTTACGGTTTACCAGTTATACAAAATTCTGTAAAATTCATCTAGAATAAAGTAGTCTTCAGAGGCTATTCCACAAAATTCAAGATATACCTTTTATTTGTCAGATAAATATCTTAATTGTCCGATATTTTAATCAAAATCTTTAGAGCCATTTTTGAGAAAATCAAAATTTTAGAAATGTTTTCCGTGTAAAGGGTAGTTTGGGGTGCGGGAATGTTCTTGAAAATGTTTGTGTCGCATCCTTGTTAGATACTAAACTTAAATACCAAGTTTGATATTTAACGGTCTTTTCGTTTTTAAGCTATGCTATCCAAAGACATACACGCACACGCATGGGCCTTTTTCAAAAAATGCTTTTTTACTTTCTCTACACGTACTATGTACATATAGAGAAGGTATTGTAATGCACCCAAAATTTCGATACCGAGATTTCACCAGAAATACATGTTTTAGGTCCCCCTGAATCCAGAAAAAGCATTTTTGGAAAAATGTCCCTGTTTGTGCGTGTGTGTGTGTGTCTGTGGACAGCATAGCTCTAAAACGAAAAGTCTGTAAAATACCAAACTTGGTATTATAGCTTAGTATCTTCCAGGGATGCGACACGAAGATTTGGAGAAAAATCCTCCCACCCCAAACTAACCTTTACATAGAAAAAATTGGAAATTTTTTATTTTCAAAAAAATGGCTATACATTTTTTATTAAAACACAGTATATTATGGGTATTTGTATGACAAAATGTATATCTTGAATTTTCTGGGAATAGCCTCTAAAGAACTCTTTATTCTGAATGAAGTTTGCGTAACTGGTAAACCGTAAGAGATTGACAAAAACTTGCCTTACAAAAATGAAGATGATAGTAAACCTCATAATTTATGTTATATACGTTTTTTTCGTGGAATCGACCAATTCTGATGTATTCCTTGTTGTTGGTTTCAGCTTTATCAAACCTATACTTTTCTCATATAGGAGTTTGTCAACACCTGCCAAACAAACAAAGGAACTTCAGTCATATAGCAAACAGCTTTTGACTATCATTTTAATCTATGGTACTCCCTTATTTCGCTTCTACTTACAAGGAAGCAAGTAATAAGACTATTTCTGCTAATTTTGCTCGATTAACATGAAGAAAATAGAAGCATAAGCTTCTTAAAACTTATTTGTTGCAGAGATGCAGAGAAAGTTATGTGAATGGAACACATGAGATTTTTTTTTTACCATTTTAAGTTAACGCAAATGCTTTGACATAATTTCGTTATATTCATAGTGAACACATAAAGAACAGTATCCGTGGGCACATATGTAAATGAGAATTGTATATATAGACGAATGTATATTATTTGTGAGGGAATAAAAACCGAGAGACCTAATAGAAATTAAACACAAATCAACAATCCTAGAGTACCTACTATATACCAAGTTTCCATGGTGGAATTGAAAAAGCGCACATTCCGTAATGAATGCTTAAGCAAGAGGGATCGGAATTGAATCGAATGGAAATATGTTGCATGGAAACATGTACATTTTCAAATTTAAGACGCCACTACTCTCTTTGCAATAAATGCTCGTTCGGAATCTTGTTAGGAAGTGGAGTAACACATAACAGAGCCATCTTATGTTTTCCACAACCTCGCAATTTATTCTCCTCATAACATTCATTAGTCTCAAGCTGTTTTTACTCATAACTAAGTTTGCAAAAACTAAATTCAAGAACACAAAAGGTCAAATAATTTATTCTTTGAACCTTCCATGTTCTAAATGATCTAAAATCATATTGAGTTTAACGTGAAACGCGGAGATGAAACTGGCTTCAAATCGATTTCAATTCCACAAGGAATCGAAGAAAATGTCTTCAGAATTTTAAAATGTTTCTTGTATTTCTAGAAGAAAAGCAAAAGTAACACTATAGTGAAAACAATTACATCAATTATGCTCATGGCTTCACTTTATATGTCTTTAATAGTAATGGTGGTGGTCGTAGGTTCAAACCCAGCGGAGGACGATGGAGTTTTTCGGGCGTAAAAATCCTTAGCATCGCTTCCTTCGGAGGGGAAGTAAGGCGTTGGCTCCGTGTCGTAGATTTACGGCACGTAAAAGAACCTCAAACCTGATAAAGAGCCCTCTGAGCAAAATTAAGCGGTCTTTCACGCCCAGTATAGAATGGGACGGTGAAAAAACCACGACAGTTAAAGAGCGTCCATATATAAAACGACATTTATTTATTGTGGTGGTGGTGGTGGTGGTGGTGGTGATGGTGGTGGTGGTGGTGGTGGTGGTGGTGATGGTGGTGGTGGTGGTGGTGGTGATGGTGGTGGTGGTGGTGGTGGTGGTGATGGTGGTGATGGTGATGGTGGTGGTGATGGTGGTGGTGGTGATGGTGGTGGTGGTGGTGGTGGTGGTGATGGTGGTGGTGATGGTGGTGGTGGTGATGGTGGTGGTGGTGGTGGTGGTGGTGGTGATGGTGGTGGTGATGGTGGTGGTGGTGATGGTGGT